>PYHX02000467.1:79614142-80112451 GCA_004302925.2 Cochliomyia hominivorax
AGAATGTTTGGTATGTATGTATATATGTATGCATTGTATGGTACATGTATGTATGGTAGATGTGTATGGCGTTATGGTAATGTTGTACGTATAGAATGAAGGGTATATGTGGTAGACATGGTGCGTATTGCACATATGGTATATATATTGTAGGTTTAGTAAGTATGTTATGATGGCAAGTATGGTATAGTATACTTTTAAGTGAAGTATGTAAGGTATGCATTGTATGAATGTTATATATTAAATGAATATATGTATATATGAATATGGCATGTATGAAAATTATGATATGTATGCTATGAAAAAATATACAAAATGTATCGTATATAAAGTACGCATGCTATGTATATTATACATGGTAAGTATACCATATATGGTATGTACGCTATATACGGTACGTATGGTAGTTTGCTATGTATGGTACGTATGGTATGAATGGTATGTAAAGACATACAAAATAAGTGGTATATACGTTAAGTATGAAATGTGTCAAATGTTAGGTATGTACAGTATGTATAGTATATATGGTATATGAAAAGTATGGAATGTATGGTACATATGGTTTGTATGATAATTGTGGTATGTATAAATGTATGGTAAGTATTGTATGTATGTTATGTCTGGTATGTAAAAATATACAAAATAAAGGGTATGTGTAGTAAATATATGTGTGTAGTAGTATGTATGACACGTATGGTAGGTATGGTGTGCATGGTACGTAGGCTATGTAAGGGTTGTACTGTAAGTATAGTACGTATGGTATGTCTGATATGTGTTGGATGTATGGTATGTCTAGAACTTATTGAATATATGAAAGGTATGGAATGGGAGGTATTGGTACGTATGGTATATATGTTGTGGATATTAAGTATGGTATGCAAAATAATGTATGTTAGGTATGGTATGGATGGTATATGCGGCATGCATTGTATCACGAAATTTTAGCGGTACGTATGATATGTATATTGTGTATTGTATATATTATATGTATGGTTGTATGGTATAAATAGTATGCGTGGTGTGTATGGTAAGTATTAATTAATATATATAGTATTCATTGTATGTTTGCTACTTAAGGTATAAATGGCATTTATGATAAGTATTGTGTGTATAAGGTGTGTATTGTATGTGTAGTATACATGGTATGTATGGTAGGAATAGTATGTGTGGTATGTATGTTACATATGCTTGGGTGGTTAGAATGAAATGTATGATATGTATAGTATACTTCGTATACATGATATGCATTGCATGTATGATATGAATGGTATATATGGTAAGAACTGTATGTATGGTAGATACAGTATGTATTTTACGTATGGTATGTATGGTAAGTGTTGTATGTATGGTATAAATGGTATGTTGTTATGAACGGTTCGTATGGTAGATATTGTGTGGTATGTATGTTATAATATATGTGTGTTATATATTATACATATTGCATGTAAGATGTGGATGGCATGTATGGTATATAAGGTGTGCATTGAATGAATGATACGTATGGTATGCATTATATTTATGATATATATTTATGCATTTAATGCTTAGTATATATGGTTCGAATGGTATGAATATAATGCTACGTATGGGTTATATGGTATGTATTTTATATATGGTATGTATATTGTATTTATGTTATTTATGGTACGTATTGTGTGTATTGTATTTACAAAATGTATGATAATGTATGGTATGTATTTATGTATATATATGTGAATGTCGGGTCTGCTGAAAAAAATAGAAAATAAGAATATAAAAAATTAAATATATGGAAAAAATATAAAAACATGTAACATATAAAGAGAAAATTTCATATTAATCTTTTAGTTAGTAAAAGTTTTCCACAACTTCTCTTATTAGGGGAAATTTGTTTATAATTCGCGACAATCATTCCTTTATAATTTTTTTTATTGCTGCTATAATATTTACGTTTTATTTTATTTATTATTATTATTATTATTATTATTATTATTATTATTATTATTATTATTATTATTATTTATTATTATTATTGTTGTTTTTTATTTATTTAAAAGAGTTTGTAAAGTAACTTCGTTTATTTTTTTAAACCGATACAAAAAGGTATATAATTTATATATAATACAACTAGAATTTTTTTACAACTGAGAGTAAAAGTATTTGGCGGTTTACAAAAAGGGAAATATTGCAATTACACTCAGATACATATTCCTATAAACGTATTTAATTTTTGTTTATTTCTATTTTGGTTTAGTTTTGTGTTCCTATCCAAAAGTGAAGATAAAGTTTTTAAATTGAAGACAGCTTAACGTTTCTTTTTTAAAGGAAGACGAGATTTTTTCTTGGTCTTTTATGCCTTATTCATACGATCTAATGTTCTTGGTACTTTTATGTCGAATATTTCTATAAACTCAGCTGTTAAAATAAATTTCCAATAATTACCAATAATAAAATATTATAAATTTATGTTTCTTATAAATAAAGATATATTTTGAATTACGTTATTTCAATTTTAATACAGAATTTTCTAATTTGATTGATAAATTTCATAACGTTTTAATATGCTTGTGAAATTGCATTAAAATATCTTTATCGATTCTAAAAGTTTCGGAAATATTTCTAAAATAATCGATTTGAAGACACTCGATTTTCGACTAAAAATATTTTTGCTACCAAAAGAAGCTGATTTTCTATAACGGAGAATATTTAAGAATTTATTTACTCGTTTTATCCATTCATTCATTACCACATTCAATAAAAATTCTGTTATTGAAAATGTTTGTTGTTTGCTATTTCTCCCTTTTCGCTTTTTAACAGAAAACAAACAAAATTTATAGTCGGTCAAGCCCGACTATGTTGTACCTTACACCACATTGTTTTCCTTGATCTAAAATAATACTACGTGCCAAATTTTATTAAGATTTCTTTATATGCGACCTGTGCTTTGCAAGCATCCTTTACATGGACTGACACCGCAAAGATGACTCTTATTCTGACTAGAGTGGTAATTTAAAAATGGTGGTAGCACTATTTATTCTGCTCGCTAAAAACATCTGCAGAATATACAATCAACTACATACGATGATGTACGTTACAAAAATGAAGTTAAATGGAATCAATATTTTGTTGGCACTAATTTACCTAAAAATATTCAAAGTCGAACCCAAAATTTACTCCCTCTTTATAAATTGAAATTCTGCATAAATTTAGTGAATATTTAAAAATGAGAAAAAATATAGGAATTCATATACCAACATAAATTATTCTCAGTACTTTCACTCCATTGTATTAAAAAACGGAATATGCATCTATTTTCATTATCAATATTTTTTCATGACATCCATTTTTGTAAACGCAACAACTCCAATAAAATGCTAAATAATTCAAAAGTGTCGAAGAAAGATCAAAAACTATGACATTTGTCGTGAATACCTCTAATACTTTATTTTAATATTTTTACCGAATGGACTACTTCCTTCTGGTATTATTAATGATTTTTTGCAATATAATTAAAACTTTTATAAATTTTACTAAAAATAAAAATTATTGACTTACATTGTAACAATTTCTTGAGAAGTTCAGTTCTTGAATATACTGTAAGAGAAAAAAATACAATCATTATTTTATTGTTAATTTAATAAAATTTTGATAAATAAATAAATAAAAATAATTTTTTTCATTACTGAAATTATTATTTCAATTTACAAAAAACAACATTCTTATAGTTTAAATCACTAGTCTAGAAATGTTTTCATATTGCGATCACCTTTTTTGTGCTCTTTTAACTAGATACTAATACCTTAGCTCTGGGCAGTTTGGAGAATTTTTCTCCCTTTGTAGGAATGTCACATTATTGTTTCTATACCACTTTAATGTAATGACAGGAAACCAAGTCAGTCCAAAAATAGGTGCATATATTGTGAGGTCTTATGAATGGAAGCAGTTTACAAAAATTTCTTCTTATAAATATCAATAATAATAGAACCCTGTGTAAAAAATGATTGCTTCTTTTGCCTACATTGTATTTTTGTGAAATTTTGATTGCTCTTTGACCCTAAACTATTCTTTGATAATTTCTCAAATATCAGAAACATAAAATTTTTGACCAGGAAGTTGCGTAATATCTGTCAGAACATACGTTTCCTCATCCATTATACAGCCAGAATAGTTTTTCGAAAACTTGACTACAATTACCGAGCTCTTACCACGAATCTTTCGTGCCTTGTATGTTTTTATACCTGCATTATCTTTAACTTTTCGTACTAAATAGGCTGAGCACTAAGCTTTCCTACCGCTTGTTTGGGATGTTTTCTATTTTTTTCTTTAGAAACGTCATATAGATTTTTCCTTCCACCTGAATCAAGTTTTCTCGGTTCTGTATGATAACATTAGAAGGACTCTGCCGTCAGAACAGCTAAACTACTGGATCTTTATAGGCTATAAAAAAATTCCAATAGGAACAAAGATAGAGAAGGGTACCCTATACAAAGCAAATATTGATTATCGAAAAAAAAAATTTTGAAATTTTATCCCAAGCACTTTTTCAAACAACTGCTTCAATGCCTAAATATAGGGCGTATTGGATCTGGGGGAAAGGTAGTCCCCATACAAAGCAAATATTTAATTATTTTAATTACTTTCTCTTGGAACAGTTTTAGGACGGGTATGATCAGGACAAGAGGTGGCAGCGAGACTAAATTAAAGTATCAAATATCTAAAGAGCTATTGAAGTGAGGCACCCATGCAATTGAAAATATTAGTTATTTTATAGTTATTAAGGATTTATTATTAGTTTCTTAAAGAATTAGACCCAATAATTTTCCTGTGAAATAAATGCGACCATACAAAGAAAAAGCAGCACCCTACATTTACTCATCATTAATTATCGAATATTTTAAGTACTATTTAATCGAGACTTTCTTTGCTTCTTTGTTGCTTCTGAGATCTAGGACTGAGAGAATTTTTTGTAAACCAAAGCGCACCGTTTTATAACTAACGTTTTGCAAAGGTAACGTGATCAAACTCTTGTTAAGAATATTTCGATCTCACTCTTTAACATTAAAAATGAGAGTAAAATTCTAAAATTAATTTAAAACAAATAAAAATGTTATATTCGGTTATGAAGAATCTCCAATATCCTCTACCACAAATGTGTGTAATATTAGTTTTTTGCGGAATGAACCATTTTTTGAAAGCTTTTTGAATCGATTTTGTTAATTTCAAATACAAAACTTTTCAAAAACAAAAACAATATTCTTTTTAAAGTATTTAGAAAATGGTATCTATGATTATTATAAGTTTATTATCTCTAGATAGAATATATTTTCATTAGAATACCTTCCCCTCATTTCTAGAAAAATTTATTTTTTCTTATTTCATTAAAAAATAAACTTTTGCTTATATTTGTATTATTTTATTCTATAAAGCATATATAGATTGATTCCGTTTTATCCACTGACTCTGTATTTACTCATTTGAAAAGTATTTCCGTTGGTTTCATTCTTAACGCTTTAATGCTTCAATTTAAATATTTGTAAAACAAATACGAAGAATATTTTTGTATTAATAACATTTTATATTTGTAATTGTATAATTTAAAGAAAAACTTTATGTTTGTTAAATTTTTACAAAGTTAGCTTTTACCCGGTGCGCTTTGCTGCTGCACAAACATTACATTTCTTTAAATTTTCTTTAAGTAATATTTGCTTTGTATGAGAGCCTATGTGATGTGAATAAAATCAGTTCAGTCTTTCAGCCATCTTTATGGTACAAACAAATATATACATACAAATAAACATATATTGATTTTTATATATATAAAGATATTCTGATGCTGGATCCTTTTTTCAACAAGTTTTTATGCTGCTAATAACCATAAAAAAATGTTTATTTTAAATTCTTTAATGTTGTTGAACCGGAAATTGACAAAAACTTAGCCAAATTACTAAGTTGGATTCACAGAGTGTCAGAGAGTTATTTGTTTAACTTAATTTAAATATCATTATTCTATTGATTTTATAGCCAAAATTAAACATTTAAATGGTAGTAAAAAATAATATTAAAATTTTTTATTACTTCGGTTTTGAGATAGAGAAAGGATGAGATCCAAATCTTAAGGAAGTAAACTACATTACAGAAAGGGTGTTCTGCAATAATCGAAGCAATAAGTAGTCAGAAAGAAAGAAAGATGATCTAGGCCATAAGCTATATGGACTGCAAATTTCCTATTTATTGTTTTCAAAAAATTTCTTTATCATTATTTTGACGTATGTCCGAGTGTTGTCATGGTACAAGATTGTGACCATTTAAGTGTTCGAATATTGCAGAAGTTGTTCGATGACTGTTATTTTCAATTGTTTTCCTACAGTTCACCATGTGATCATCTAAGTTGATATTATCAGCTCCCTATAAAACCACGTTTTTAATCCTACCAAAACAAGAGCATTAATTCCGTTATGAATGTTCGACTTTCTCGTTAGTTTTCCTTGTTGTCCAGACTTCAGATATTACTACTTGAACTAAAAATTGCCATAATATATCAGTTTTTTATCATAGTAAACAATATCTGTTTTCTCCTTGTTCCTATGAAAATAAAAAAGGGTCCCAACTTAATTAATTGCTTTCAGTTTTTTTAATACTTCTTCTCTCCACCTATGTTGATTAGTGATCTGCTGTATCTAAATCCTAGTATAACACAATTTTATGCCATTTATTTCTAAAAACAGCGCCCTCTATGTGCGATGTAGTAGAAAACTTTACTAATTTTTCAAATTAAAAATAAAAGTTTTCTAAAAAACATGCACCTGAACTTTAAAACTGAATGTAGTTTTGGAAACCCTATTGTACTCTTAATCATCCAGAATGGGCTGAGCTGTAACTAATTTCTCTCTCTATACACAAACCAATTCAAATTTTAAGAATTTTCTTAACATTATTACAAAGATGATAATGGATACCATGCAATATTTCTTCTTTCATAGAACTGATAAAATTATGTGAATCTTCAAAATAGAATTCAAGTATTCCGTTTTCTGGGGATGACAGCTAAGATCTTTTGGATTTTTTGAGATTTGAAACTGAACCGATTTAGTTGATTTCAAAGAAACAGTTTGGGCGAATCCTCTTTAAACGTGTTAATAAGAGATGGACAGATAACATTAAGTAAGAATTACCAATCTTACAAATTTGAATTATTTCTTACGAAATCCCTATTTTTATCTCTCTGGAAAATTTAACTTAATATCAACTTTACGACATAAATGTCTAATGTTAAACTCTTTTATTATCTAAGACTCATTATCATCATCATCATCATCATACAGTCCTGATTTTATATAGAGTTACTCGGACATTTAAGTTACATTTATCAGCTTGGAATAAAAATGAAAACCAAAGTAGAACATTCTTACATTTTATCTCTTCAATCATCCAACCACTCAAGTAGTTGACAGAATGACACCCGCATTTCTTATAAATTGATTTGAAAACATATGTTTTTTCCTATAAATGATTTAAAGATTTTATCTGGGTTCACATTTTAGATGTGTTGCCATGCAGACATCCAAATAGAAAATGTTAACAAAAAATTAAAAAGAAACAGTTCATCAAAAAAACTACAGTTTTTAACTAAAAAATGTGTAAAAAAAATGAAAAGAATATATAGTGTCTGTGCAAAATCTGATATAACCTCTACCAATGACATTTTTGAAATATTTTCACGAATTAGAATTTCATTTAAGAGAATAAGCCTTAGGTATATTTATTTTAAAGTTCGTCACAAAGGGACCTTATAAGTGATCTCTAATCAAAAATGTCAAAAAATTGTTCTGAATTTCAATAGAATTGGTCCATTACTAAGGATTTTATAAACTGAAGAGACTTATATGAGCGTTTTATACAAGTATTGACCTATTGACCTATTGACCTTCTTGGGTGCAAATAATTATATTTATTTAAAACAGATATGAAACTAATTTTAATTAATTTCAATAGAACCGATACACTCTTAATAGGCATTATAACCTTAAAAACTAATTCCATAGAGGGTTAAAAATTGGATTTTTTAAAATAATTTTTACTTTTTTTTGAAATATACAAAAATTGGACCCTTTTTTATTAATTTTGGAGATATTTGTAGTAATAAGATTTGCAATAAAATACTTTATTATAAAGATATCTACCTAAAATTTTTAAACAGAGATGTCAGAAAGACGGAAAAATTCTGATCTCGTGATTCTAAATAAAAGGTAAAAAAGTAAAAAAATGAACAAAATCGGCGAAATTCTTAAAAAAGTACTTATATGCAAAACTCGAAAACCGTAAGAGACAAAGGTGATTTGTAAGAATTTTTAAGGCTTTAAAGAGCAACAGAATTTTGGAACGCGTTAAAAATGTTCAAACTGCCCTATTTCACGCACCATAGAGCCGAAGCAACCAAAATAGTAATGCTACAAAAAACTCGATTTTTCCCAACTGTGAAGAATCGGTCAATATTAAAGACTTTTATAAGCATAAATTTATAATCCGTGAGGGGTAATTATATAGGAGTTATATCAAATAATGGTTTTAACATAAAATATTTGCTTGGGTTTAATTCTTTTACTGGAATACATGTTTGTTACAACATTCTGAAAATTATAGTTAAAAGTGCAAACTACCTGAGGTGTATCAAATTTTACATAACTAAGTCTATGGGTTTTTCATTAGTGCTATTTGATGATTTTTGATATGATAAATATTTAGCTGTTTTTATGATTAAATTCTATTTATAGATAAAGTTGTTTTTCATAGGAAAATATGAATAAAAATTAGACTTACAATTAGTTTAATATACAGACGAAGAGACGGACATAACCAAATCCATTTAGATTTTTGATACAAAAAAACATCAAGAAGAAGATAAAGGATAAATCTTCTTCTTGATGTTACATACGGAATAATAAAACTAATTTACCTTCTTCACCAGTTGTTGTGCTGGAGGTTGAAAAAAGTACTTTTTAAAATGTCTGTAAATCATTTTAACAAATGAAATTTCTTTTATTCATTTAAATTTATTGCTATTTTCCTCTTAATCCTTTGAAGGTACTACTAATCTGTAAAAAATACTCTATTGAAATGTTTTTTTTTTCAGAATCTTAAAAATTTTACATAAACTTTTCCTTTAAAAATAATCCTTCTAAAATATTTAACTTCATGTCAAAATGAAGATGAGTACAAAAACAAAAACGTGAAAAATTTCAGATAAATGTGTTCATCACTGAAAATCTGAAACCTAAAAACTAACTACCATTGTCATATTACTCTGTCTTAGAATAAACCTATTTTTTCATATTTACTCCAACAACAGGTTCGTTCATATTTACTCTAACAACAGGTTCCACCACAAGTGATGAAGAGGGTATATTAACTTTGTTATTTCATGTGTAACGCTAAGAAAGAATCATGAATTAGGCCTGAGTATTTCTCACTGTCCTGAGAAGTTTTCTATTTAAAACCACCAAAATCGCATTAAGAAATGAAGACCGATATCTAAGACAACTGCCAATTCGAAACGATTTTGCCATAATATTCTAAAAATGATCAAAATCGGTTCAGTAAAAAAAACTTCTTTGCTATTTATATAAGAAAAACTCTCATATGTTTTATGCGTTTTTGAGTGTGTATGTACGTATACTGAACGTGTACGAAATGTATTTATATCTCAGGCATTTGTGGTGGAGGGTATTGAATATTCGCCATAGCTTCATATATCATTCTTTCTTGTTTTATGTCATTTTTATAGCAACAATTTATTGAGTATAAAATAAACTACTAAAAAAATTATAAGTTTTTAAAAAGTTTTTTTTATAGTAAAACTACTCAGAATTTGTTACGAATAAAAGTAAAAAGAAATAGAAAAGAAAAACAAACTAAGAAGAAGAAGAAATTATAATTCTACTACTTATTACTCAACATGAACATAATCATCACATCCTTTAGACATAAATGCTTTACATGAAAACTTTTATGTTGTCTTAACTTAACTTATCGTTTATTTTACTTATTTCTAATTTTCTATACTTTAATGCATAAACAACAATGACATAAAACGACATATAAGATGTCTAAATAAGAGTTGCCATCTGACAGAAAAAGATTAGGGAAAATATTTAAAATTTAGAAAAACCCTCAGTATGGTCAAAAAAAGAAACAACGATCCCTAAATTAGAGAAGTAAGAAACACTCCAGCACAAAACTGCATACACATGGGTAACACCACAAAAGAATCATCTAAAACTCCATTAAGTGTATATATCGATCTTACTATGTCCGCATGACTTTGAAAACATTTCCACGAATAGACAAATTGTCCAATTGAATAAGGGCATATAATTTGTTATTGTTACAAGCACTTTTCTGTTTCAAGAAGCATTAAAAAAGAGATCGATATTTGAGACAACCTCAAAATTACCACGGAAACTCTTCAAAATATATTATAATAATCGGTTTTAGATTAAAATTTTCATAACATAAGTATTTATATCACTACTGAAAAAAATATTGAAAACTGAATAATAGAAAAAAGTCTCAACTTTAGAGATGCAAAAATAAATCCAAAAATTTACTTATAATGGCTTCATTATCTAAACTAGTTACCATATAATGCTCTCTCACTTAATCGGATCTTAACCTTATAAAAATCTTAAATATGAACTAATTAATTGCAACTTAGATCAACTAAATTTCCAATTGTCTTTAATAACCGTCATGGATTTCATAAATATCGGTTCATTTTCAGTTATAGCTTACATATAGGTAGGAATATCGGTGCATATACTATATACTATGGGCCCATATTGAAAATGATATTTAAGTGAATTTAGCAAAGATGTTTCGAAATTCAAGATTATCGGGTCTAAAGCACCTTAATAGTATATTGCAAAGATGTTTGATGAGGCATACTTATTATACTCCAGAAAGTATAGAGATCATCCATGATAATTTAAATGTGGTACAAAGAGTGGAACTGATAATGTTAATTCCTCACAAAGAATAATGCAGTTTTTTATCGGCATCATCATCGTTCCTTTAAGATTAACGATTGGTTAGTTTTCTGGTACAAAGAATTAATTTGGATTTACTGCTCTTAGAAACCATATTCCCAATCGTTGCTTCTGATTCCGGTTTTACGTTATGATGAGATCATCGCTCACAAAGTCGGTACCTCATCAAATGCTTAGAGAAATAATTAAAAATTTTTTTATCTTTCGGCCGACAAACACCACTTTTGAATTGCATAGTTCACTTATTTTATTTAGTTAAATATTATATTTATTATTTAAATTCAAATCCCACGATTCTTATGAATTCATGTTGGCAACCCTATTTTCACTTTTTATGTTTATTTGTAGTTGTCTACATAAATATTCCTACTAAAACAATGAATTTTCCTACGAAGAAAAGTCATTTAGTCTACAAGACATATATTTTCTTATATAAATTGTTTTTTTCTTACAAAATCTTTCTTTACATTTTCCTCCCACACTATTCACCCCGAAAAACAAAGTAATAGAAAAGTATAATTACAAAAAAAAAAAGTAAAATAAAAAATAGAAGGAAAAAGTTTCGCATAAGAACGAAAATATGACAGGAATGATACAAAACAAAAACAAAACCAAAAAAAAGAAGGAAGAAAAAGGATGAGAAAAACTTTTTTAATTTGTTCATCATGCTTAACAAAAATGAATTATCACGACATATTTATTATAATCTATCTACAAATGTATGTATATATATACATGAGAATATTACTTTTGTATGTCTGTATGAGTATTATTCACACACATATACCAGAAAGAAATTTCGTTTTGTTTTAAGTAATACGCTGCACCTTTAGAGATGGTGAATGAGGGTGTATTAAGTGTATTATTCTAAGTGTAACATACAAGGAATAGCGGAATATAATAGAGTATATAAGATATGACCAGTGTTGCCAATTTATCTCTAACGAATGCTATAATCCAGGAATTGGAGGAATGTAGCTTTATTACTTGTAAACTCTGAATACCAATAATTTTGGCTGGTTGGATCCATTGGAATCCAACCACAAATCTGAATTACAAATTTGTTTCTGTCCAACGATGCAACATATTGCTGACAACTACTATGTGCACCAAGTTTAATCGCTTTAAGAGCTTCACAAATCATTATAATTTCCGCTGATCTGTGCAATCAAATTTTTCTCGCTCTGGGCGCTCCAAAAATTGTAAAATATTCTCCAAATTGTCAAAAACTTAATATGACTGTCATGTATCTACAGTCCCGAACAAAACTATTGGCATAGCAAGCAATTTATGTTTTATTTAATTTTTTAGAAGATAAAATCGTTAATACTAAGTGCAACCTTAAATGATTTGACTAATACAAACACTTATTTTTAGTTGATTAAAAATCATCAATTTGCCGAGAGAGTAAAGTTTCCAAAGCTCGAATAGAACCTACCTCCCCGCAAAAATTACTAAATGGTACGATAAATTAAATACAATCCTTAAACATATTGTCGCTAAAGTTTACTGTTCATAGAATACTGGATGAAACATTGGTTATATTGCTCGAGTTGCTAGACGTAAACCTCAAATCTATTTTATACGCCAAATTAAGCGTTAAACGTATGCGCAAATTTTAAGATTTTTGCATTTTGGAATCAGGTGCCTTTCTCCGATTCAGGCTATGAATTTGTTATTGTCCTAAAAGTTTTCGAATATAAAACATTAAAAATCGATTCGGCAATAAAAAAATTATTAACTAAAATCTCCTAAACAAACTGTTTGAATATGGTACAACGTCTTGTTCCCCTAACAAACGAAACTGTAGCTAATTTTCTTGAAATTTAGCACCTAAATAAAGCCCTTATAACAAAATGTTAAAGAATAACAGAATTTTGAAAAGCGTATGGGGAAATTATTTCACTCATACAAAGGAAAATTTAAATATCGCATATCTCTGAAACTGTTCGAGAAAATTTAATAAAATTTCTCACAGATTAGTTGTATCCCCTTATAACTCAAGTGGATAGTATTAAAGATTCGGCACAGCCGAGTTTATTATCATATTTTTTTTTGTTTCCTAAAGTGATTTTTTGATAGAGGGAATTTGACATCCATCACATACAAATAAAACATTCATCCTTATTTCATTTATTTTTGATACTTATTTCGGGAGTGGGGGACAGATTTATACTTCTGGCAAAATCCTTTAATTATAAGTCAACTCATTAAAAACGGGGAAAGAAGTGAAAACAAAAATGAAAACATCACAGGGAATAAATATGAATGAATTCAATTTAAACTTTTTCCTATAAAAGTTTTCAACGCTTAAAAGAGAAACAACAGCTTCGGGCAAAGAAATAAATTCTATTTTTGCAGTTGTTGTTGTTTGTAATTTTGCAAAATAACTTTATTTCTTTTAATATTATTTTACAGTTATGCAATGTATTTGAATGATTTTTAATTTTTATACCCTACACCTGCATAGCTGATTGTGGCATTATGCGTTTGTGTAAAAAACTATTTGTACTACCACCACTTTTAAGTATACCCGTTCGACTCAGGCTAATTTTCTGACTCGTTTTAACGATATACGTCCGGTTGGCAGGCTGGCCGTCCACGTAAACCTGGTGAACAAAATGCAGGCTGCAGTTTAAAAGATCATGATATTAATGGGTACATTACTTTACATACATACATACATACATACATACATACATACATACATACATACATACATACATACATACATACATACATTATCTTACATAAAAATGTTCCTCCCGGACTGGTGATCTAAATCCACAAAAGCCCTAAATATAAAGCGATTTTAATAAAACTTGGCACAAATTAGTTTTATGATATTCCAAATATCACCTTGAGGGACTTATATCTCACATATACGTTGGGTATTGTAATAAAAATTGGTCAAATCAATACAAATATTAGCCAAATCGAAGTGCAAAAGGAGGGTCGATCCATTATGTCTTTTAGCTCGCATATAACATTCATTGAAAATAAAACCATCCAAAACGCACTGATCTCACATGGATGTTAGTACATAAGCATAAATTAAAAAAATACCTTTATACGAGGGTTGCTCTTTAATTTTTGGTAGCTACCACTTATAACCAACAATATGGTGTAGGATATTAAATAGTCGGGCAGGACCGACTATAACTTCTTACTTATTTTTTGATATTAAATACTTCTCCTGCTACTTCTTTTCCATTTAAGGCGAAAATTCAATTTTATATTTCGTTTTAGTAGAAATTCCCTTTTGGGAATTAAAAAATAATTTTTTCAATACTTTTTATTGTCAACTTTATAAGAAGTGGAGAAGAGTAAAAATTGTTCTCAAAATTATATTTTTTAATCTTATTTTGTAAAAAAAACATGTTAGATTTTGTAAGTATTTTAATGGAAATTTTTATGGAAAATTAAGAAAAATATTTCTTCTTTTGAAAAATAAATTAAAACAATCTTATGGAGAGTTAAGCTCCTCATGTAGCAAAAAATTAGCTTAAAAAACAAAAGATAATAATGAAAAACAATATTCGGCTATGCCGAAAATTTAATACCTTTAATTAATCACGTAAACACATTATGTTTCGTACATACACACTCAAACATGCAAAAGTTGCTTCTTAAATATAACGCGGAACACGAAAAATTTTTGCTTGAACTAAGAGTTTGCCTCAGATATCGGTCTTTATCATTTAAAATACTAAATTGATATTGCTGGTTTTAAATAGGAAACTTCTTAGGGCCGTAACAAATACTCAGCCCAAATTTCTTTGAAGTCAGATAATTTAAATGGATGTGAGCCTGACAACAACAAACAAATGGACAGGCAGGCGGATAGACAGATGTACATAGCTAAATCGATTCACATTTCGATAGCCTCTGAGATGATTTCTTCTTAGTGTTACCCGCAGAATGACAAAGTTAATATACTCTCTTCATCACTTGTACTGGTGGAGAGTATAAGTATAATGAAAAACAATGTTATGCAGGGAATTGTAATTAAAAGTTTTTGAGTCAT
Source organism: Cochliomyia hominivorax (assembly GCA_004302925.2). Classification (NCBI taxonomy): domain Eukaryota; kingdom Metazoa; phylum Arthropoda; class Insecta; order Diptera; family Calliphoridae; genus Cochliomyia; species Cochliomyia hominivorax. Next base: position 79,629,191 of record PYHX02000467.1, read on the forward strand.
TTTTGGAAACAATTTAAAAAACTTTACAACATTTGTTGAACTTAAAATAAAAAGGAGAACAATTAAGAATATTATATTTGTGAAAGCTGTATCCTCAAAAACATCCATCGCACAGTGTGTCCTAATACATTTTTTCTGGAAATAATAAACCGATACAGTTATCTTTATAATATTTCACTTAAGTAACACCTAAGATGTTTCTGAATCTATGGAAATAATCTTATTTCTGGACAGCAAAATTGTGCACCTCATATATGTTAATTTTTAAATGATTCGCCTAAAATTTATTCATGAATTAAGATATGAATATAGAAATCCTCAGTCAGCGAGAATGCGTGAGTATCTGTAAAAAACCGTAAGAAATCGCGAATCTGGAATCATCATCGAAGTATCCTCAATATATAAATAAGCCAATATCTCGAAAAGATGTTTACACATTGACTGAAATCCAACCAAAATTAGGCTTCAATTTAATTATATTATGTTTATATATTTATATCTCTTTTCAGGGAAGAGAAATTATAGTAAAAAAAGGACCAATGTTCATAAAATTCGTTAAAAGTTAGCGCTATAAAAATGAAAAAATTCAATAGAATAATTTAAGTAAAACTAGTTAGATAAAATCACGCTTTACTGCACAAAAAAGCGATTTATTAAATATTCGGCAAATAAAAACTTTAATTATATAGGGATCATCTCTCCACCAAGTCCCGCAATTTTGTAAAAGTCTATGTTACTTTCGAATATATTTTTTGATCAGTTTGTAAAAATTTTTACAACAGCAGTTCAATGGCGGTTTGAACAACGCCCTCTATACGTAATATAGTGTTGAAGGAACTTTGCAATTTTTTATGCTCTAACATACTATCGTCATCTATCTTTTCTTATTATATATTTTCAAGTACTTTTTTGTAGACAAGTACTATAACTACTTAAGTGCGACGCCCCCTATAAAATTTCCTACATTGAGCCAATATTATTTTTTAAAAAATCATCATCTGATTAAATATGGTAGAAATCGTTTTATAACTTCTTATAAGTCTTTTTTATATCTAATAATGAAATAACTTATTTCAATAACCAGGTATGAGCTTAATGCCCTACACCATCACACAGGCATGAACAATTATAAACCATGTCTCCTTGAATTCGATTTTATGATTTGGGATGTATAAAAAGACTAATGCCATTTGAGGAGATTTTTGAAGAGAGGATTCGTCAATACTTTCCTATAGCCTACAGGAAATTACGGACGAATTCTTACAAAATTTGCGACGATGTTTTATGATCATAAAATCATTTTTAAAGTGTTTTCGCATGGATTTTAACTAATAAAATATTTATTTTAGATAGATTAAAATAAATTAAAACCAAAAGATCGGTGGGTCTTGTGAGCTAAAAAATCCCATTCCCAGAGAACATTTGTATGTACTTTAAATATTGTACTGTTCTTGCTGATGAAAAAAAATGTATGCTAAATTTTATCTTAGTATCTCTAAAATTACATCTTGCTGATGAAAAAAAATGTATGCTAAATTTTATCTTAGTATCTCTAAAATTACATCGTGTAGAGTGTTCTCAACGTTAACATGGGCAGACACCAGGACATGCAGATTAAAAATTAACAGAAAAAGTGATCGGTATACCTTAAAGTATCTTTAGGACATTTTGTTTGTCCGTTACTAATATCTGCACAAACTCTTTAAATGGGTTAATACATCATCCAAAATGTAATGAATATCTACAGTATAAATACAGCAAAATAAATGCTTCGGTTTTGAGCTAAAGAATAAATCTAATTTCTGTGAATCATATATCTAAATCGATCACAACAAATTATAGTCAGAAGTTTTTCTTAATAGTTTATGCCTGTCGGTACTGGTACCTTTTAAACACCTGACACAATTTCAACAGATCCTATTTTATTATGAAGAATTATTTTCCATTAAAGCGTTTAGCCATAATGATTTTAATTTTATTTTCATCTTTTCAAAAATAAATCTAATTGCAAAACCAACAATCAAATTCTTTATGACTCTTAACCTCTGAAATGTTTAAATAAATATTTTAAAATTATTCTATATATTTTATATATTAATTTTTATGATTTCAAATCAAAAGTTCAATTCCATAAACACATAAACACATAACTTGAAAATATATATTGCAAATATTTTACATTCACACACATACTCACTCTAATATTTACAATAAATTACAAATATGAGTTAAAGTCATTATAGAAAAGGTTAAAGTTATATGACTTTAACACATTTACACTTTTATCGCAAACACACGCAGTTCACAATATTCGAATACAAATGTATATGTTTCAGTGTGTGTGTGTGTGTGTGAGTAGGAAGGAGTAAAAGAATGATAATTCCCTATAGACCACTTTTTTGATAGTAAAACTAAATTTTGTTCATATAAAATAACAATATCAACGAAAATCCCTTGAAGGAAAGAAAAAAGTTTTATCTTCATATGTAACCTCGTTACAATGTAGAGTGCGTTTAAATAAAATGTTACACACATTATGATAAAAATGGCATAAAATAATACAAGAAATAATAAAGATGATTTTTTATTGAGTTTCGACATTAAATGTAATTTATTTTATTCCAAAACAAATTACATTCAGAGTAAAATATATTTATTCGGTTGCATCGCATCTTAAATAGTCTTTTTCATGTAAACCTGTGATTTAACAACCCTATAGTTATTTTGGAGATATAGCTATAGAGCCTGAAAAAACAATCATATTCCCTATCGATACCATCAGATGGCACATACCAATGCGTTTTAACCACTTCATAGCCATCATGTGTATCGTAGGTAGTCACCAAGACTTCGAAAGGAGTGTGAATGTAAACTCAACTAAGTAGCAAAGGCAACAACCCAAATATTAATCCTCTTCAGAGAACACACAGTGTGGCAAAATAATTTTTAATAAATCTGAAATTTAATAAATTTGCAGATATATCTGGCTGGATGAATCTGCATTAAATTCAAAGCAATAATAGCAGGGAGGACATTGTTTCCCAATAAATTTAAAAAAATCTGTTTATATGTTATATTCATCTCTTATAACTTTAAAGTTATTTGTATTTGAATTTTCAGTTCTCAAGTCAGTTTTTTTAATATATAACCGAAAGTATTGGCCCGATCTGATATTTTTCTTAGTTAACATATAAAAAAATGGGCTAAGTACAGGCTCTCTCGAATCTCAAAATTTTCTTCACATTTTTGATTTTCTGCACATTTTTGAGAAAAAAAATATCAGTTACTCCTTCTATGAAGCAGAAGATGCAGTTATTTTCTGAATATTTCACTTCAATTCAAAAATTTTAAATTGTTGTAAAATTTATAAAACCAGGAGAAGGGGTATCCCATACAAATCAAATATATACAGAAGATCTAAAGAAGTATACAACTGAGAGTTCTGAAATTTTGTCCCAACCACTTTCTCAAGGATATGTTTTACAAAAAAAAGGTAGGATATGTATAGGAAAAAGGGGAGATTCATTACCCTTAGAAATCAAACAATAATTATCGAACATCAAAAGAACTATAACAGCGAGAATTTTTAACTTTGGCCATAATCACTTTTTTAATATCCTACGTGATTTATGAAATTTCTTTTGAGATCTTGGACTGAGGGGGAATTTTTGTGCAACAAATAATAAACAGGAAACAATTGTAATCAAAAAAATATAATACGATAAAAGAAATAAAATGAAAACAAAATGAGTATCTAAAGCAACACCCTTTTTCATATATTTCGAAAACTAGTAAAAAAAATAAAATTTTCTTTAAATCCAATTTGAAGAGTCTTACAATCATTACACCAAACAGTCCCATGACCAAAAGAGGAATGATGTGCCAAATAACAATAGAAAATTTTATTTCTTTTTGTAGCATTTTTCCTTTCATTTTTTTTCTTAGATTTTATCACAAACTTAAAAGATTTTTATTGATTTCAAGGAGTCGGTCATTCTTGAATGTAAACTTAATACTGAAAGGAAGAACCAAAGAATACAAATGCAATCCTGTGCCATTACACCATATGTGATTGTATGTATGTTCTTCTTTTCTTTTTTATACAAAAGAATACAATTTAGAAATGTATTACAGCACTAGAAGATGGTAAATGCAGTTCAAATAATAAAATTGTCATTCAAAGTGTATCATTGAACAAAATTCCATTAATTTTAGGTAATTGAAAGTGTTAAACTTATAGTTATTGTACAAAGTCACAGTGTTCAGAGTCACATGAACCAAAATTTATATTCATTTCAACTAATATTTCCTCAAAAAATTTCAAAAAAAGATACTTTATCTGGAGACCTTCAGAAGGCACTAGAATCCTAAAATATTTTATACAAGTCGCTCATAAAAATAATCATAACGGAAACATGCGAAAATTCGGATTACATTCCAAAACGATCTAAGTGAACGTTTGGTTAACTTAAACTTAACAGAGTTTTCTATTTTAATCTAAAAAAGGTCTACATAGATCAGGGATCAATGTAACATTCGTAAGTATTTGTGAAACCATTGATTGATGTCAATTTCTCTTTCTTAGTAGCAGAGATATAGTGCAAAGGAAAAAAATTTTTAAAGGAAACATTCCTAGTTAAATGACCTCCCATAATATCTCACATCTATTCAAAAAAGGAGAAAAAATAACTTTGAAGATAAAGAACTGGATATGGAAAAAAATTTTTCCAATAAAATTGAAGCCGAAAGACATTGAAAAAAAAATTTTGTATGTCAAAAATTGGTGTCATAACCTACAGAAAGAAGTAATTTTCTTAACTTATTGTTACTGGTGATAAAGAGGAATTTTAAAACGTTGCACAGTGGGGCAGAATCTGTAACTTTTAATAGACTGAATCAATTTACATGAAGTATTACAAGTTAGCAGAGAAGTGTAGCATTGGACCGCATTGGGACTTCTAGCGAGAAACCGAATAAACATGTCCCTTATGTATGCCTTTGTGCCATCAGATGCGAGTAAGCAGTAAGTGTGTGATAAAAATGAGAATGAATGCTATATGCATCTATGACGAATCTTTAATACCCTTCATCATGATCGGTTTAGAAATAATTGCTGGACTAACCAAGATAACGTAGTCTATAATATTTTTCCTAATTTTGCTCAATTCATACGCAAAGCTTTGCCAATTTTTCTGTAAAAGTTTCAGAGATATGGGATAATAAAATGATGGATTGGTTGTGGTATATAACTTCAACGTGCCCTATTCGAAAATGTTTTAATAAAAATCATTTTGCTATAAATGTTTTATCCATTTCAGAGAAGTGGGATATCAACCCTCGTGCCTTATCCATAATTTTAATATACTTTAATTTGTTATAAGTTCCTTATATATAAAAATTTTGTGATCTACACAGATATCGTTTTATAACTATTTTTCTACTGAACCTATTTTGCCAGTTTCAAACAAAAAAGTTTCCAGGACAATAACAAATACTTAGGTCCAATATTATTTGGACGCACCAACAAGAGATTGGCAGACAAACGGTCGATTCAGATTTCGATTTAAAGCAAAAATTTATATATTTTATAGGGTCTTAAATGATTCTTTCTTGGTGTTACAAACACAATGACAAAGTTAATATAACCTCTACCTGGTAAAACAAATATACCAACTATACATTTGGCAAAATAACTTTCCAACAATAAAACACATTTCACGTCATTCACGCTTTTTACATTTCCATACATGTATCGATTAGAATTCATATTTGGCCGGAAAAAGCGATTTTTAAATATAAATTCCTATATTCTCGTTTATTTTGCAATTTAAATGTTTATATCTGTCTGTCTTTATGTATGTATTTCTTATTATTAGTTCATTGTGGAATCCAGAATGCCTCTTAAATATTTTTATAAGGCTTTTTATATTTAATACGCTTAAAGTGCTATTTGGCAAACAATAATATCTCCAACAACATTCTCACAATATCTTTATCCACTTGCCATAATTGTGTATCTGTATGTATGTGTTTCTGACTGTCTTTCAATCTAATATCTCAACTCAGTCCGCCTGTCTACTCTTTAGCTTAAATGTTATTTTATATTTTTAAAAGTGTTTGCATTCATTCATTCATTTGCTCATTCACTTATTTGTTTGTTCTTTCGGTATTTCTAGGACCATTAAGTGTATTGAGACTAATCGTTTGTTTACATTTTAATGTTAAATATTTTTTTTACTTTTCAGTTTATTTTCTCTGTAAATTTTCTCCTTGTGCTTCTTGCTTTTCCTTCTTGTAGATTTGAAAAGTTATTAAAAAAAATGTTTATTTTTGGTCAGTTTCCTTAACAAGATGTTTGTTGCTCTTATCCCATATTATTGTATAATGGTATCTAAAAAATGCTGGTCCATAACTTCAAGTGTCATAAATATTAGCAGAAATATTAAATTCAGTGGAATTTAAAATTTCATTATTTTGTCAGAAGTGGCAATTATTTAAGATTTAGATTGAAATTTTATAACAAGTCATAAGATTTTACTGATGTTTGCAACCTTTAAATATGCCGTTCGACTCAAAATAACTTTCTGAGTCAATCGCTGTCCGTCCGTCTGTCTGTCTGTTCAGCTGGCTGCGTTGTGAAATTCTACAGGTCGCAAATTTTAGAGATATTTTCATAGTTTGTACATATTACTATTTTGATCCAAGGACAAAGCCTTTTGAAACTGTTCGCCCTAATTTTAGGTTCCTCATTTACAAATGTACTCACGGAATGTGATTTTAAGCTCAGGAAACTTCTAAATATGAAGTGAATTTAACAAAATTTAACAGAAATGATTGATAACGATATTTTTTAACCAATGCGCCAAGTTATGCGAGGGTCTGTTCATTGCTACTCATAGATCACATACAACTTTCCAATGTCACTTTAAAGGGCAGAACTCTCACATATATAGTAGTTTTGCAATAATAATAATAATAATTATAATTATTATTATTATTATTATTATTATTATTATTATTATTATTATTATAATATTAAAATAATTAAGATAAATATAAGCAAAAATCGGCATGCAAAATAATACGAAAGTCGAATAATAATTAATTTTTCCTAACTACATTGTGGCGCAGGTTAAGAAATCATAGGGCTTAAACGACTACAACATTCTTACTTGTATGTTATGGTTTTTGTATTAATCTTTTACATATAAACTGAAAATTCAATATAGAGCAAAATCTAATTATTTATAATTCGAATATGTATACCCGGTGAGCTTTGCTGCACAAAAATTCGTCGCAGTACTTAATCTCGAAAGAAATTTCAGAAATCACGACGTGTATAAAAAAAACCTCAAGCAATTTTGCCAAATATCTCTGACCATGTCTGTTCTACAATTTCTCAGTTAAACCCTTTTATAGGTAAATAACAAAATTTGGAAACTCTAGGTGATATAGTTTTCATATTTTTCCGAAAATTAATAATTGCTTCGTGTCTCCCTTTTTCTTTGCATGACCACATCTACCAGCCACTTGCACACATAAAACTGTTTTACGTAAAAATTATTGGGCTTTAATTTATGATTTCTAACTGCAAATGTCGTATGAAGAGTGCGTTGGTCCTATATGTTTTTTAAGAAAATGATTGGAACAAATAGATAATATTTTCATTGCATGGGGCTTCCCTCCTTTCCTTTGATGTTAGACAATATAACGTCCGAATTGGTACCTGTGGCCATATATAAGTACAGTGAAGCCAACATGGCAGGTACTCGCGTAAATCTCGAACACATTATAATTATATGAATCTTTCAAATGTTGTAAAGGTTATAATAATCTAGTATTTTTACAATATATTGTCCTGTCTTAACAAATAAAAAGCCAAGATGGAAACGGAATGTCATTGAAAAATGGTCTTATAATCCATAATCCTGCTACTTTGTTTCGATCTCGCAAAACGTTCCTGTGTAGAAAGTTGAGATGGAGACGGAACGCCATTGAAAAAGTTTTGCGGCCTTATAATCCATAATTCTACTTTATCCGACTATAATATGTTTCGATCTATGCAGAACGTTCCTGCATAAAAAATTGTAATACTTTTAGATGGGGATTTAGACTGATTTCATATATAATTTCTTGCAAGTAAACACCCTATGAAAAATAAGACATTAAAGTACTTTTTTTATCTATAAAACCATTTAAATGGAATATAAATAGCACCACTAGCAAACATTGAGATAATTCGAAAAAGAAATGATAATAAAAGGAAAAACTTGTACAAAAAATATGAATATAAAGCAAATAACAGAAATATAACGATTACATTAAGTTCGCAAATAGACAAAAAATATCTATAAAAGCGAATGGTATGGAAGATTTTAATGGAAATCTAAATCTATTTTCTTGAATATAATAACTAACGATATATAGAAGACATTACACCCACTTACTAACGACTGGCATTTAAGAACATACAATTTCTCACATGTAAATGTAAAATTAAAGTGAAATAGGAAAAGATTTATTTTTAAGGTTTTCTTTTTTGCAAGGTGCAGGTTACGAAACTTTTTATAATTCTTCGTAAGATCGGATCTTTTCAAGAGTTTAATTTTGGTTTATTTTTATCGCTATTTGAAATGAGTTTAATTCTGAAAAATGGCATAAATCAAAAAAAGAAAAATCGATAAAATAATAAAATAACAATTTCGCATTTTTAGTGCTGGTTAAAAAATTCCAATCTTTACACTTAACTCAAAAAGAACGGAGCAAAACAGGTAAAGATAATCATTGTAATAAATAAAAGAATTGTTTTTTTAATCTTCACAAAGAAGAGTAAAAATTAAGATCATTTGAAAATAAAGATTTTGCTCCGAGTTATTCTAAACTGTGTTTTTTCTTAGTTAAATTTAGTTTAGCACATCATCAAATTACTTGTCATCATGTGATAAATGTTACTACAATTTCAATTGAAATACGAAAACGAATACGGATAGAAAAAAGAAGCTTTTTATGAAAAGGAGACTAGAAGAAGAAAAAAAACTAAGTTGCTATAAATTGATTTTTTTATTAAAAACATTTTTTTGTTTTATTTTTGTTAAAAAAATAAAACATATTCACACTTACTAACATTTATTTTGTTTAAAGCAGGAGAATTTGTATTAAGTGTTTAAAAAGAAAGGACAAATGTCCTGCGGGATCTATATAATATATACTTTAGGGCAATTAAAGATACTAGTTTCTCAGCTCATATTATATAACAAACACACAAAAAGGTATTTCTCGTATTATAATGGTTGACCTTTTTTAGAGTTTTTGAAAAAGTACTGTACAATATTTAATTAAGGTGATTTTTCACATATCTCATTCCTTTTAGTCCAAAAATAGTTATATACACTGGTGCATTTTCCTATAAACACAGTTTATTTTTTCTCCATGTACGTTATATCCTTGTTCTAATCATCATGAGAGGCAACTTAAGGTAACACCAATGTTTCTTAATCTTGTTGTTTTCCTTAATAGAACACGACGTTCTTGGTGTTATTTTCTGTAGAATATTCCTATAAACGCAGACATGATAATTGCTTTAAAAGAGAAGGAAAATACAATATTAACGAAAAGCGATATTAATCTTCTAAAACAAGAGGAAAACCTAATCAATTTAAGATCTACAGAAATAAATTAAACTACATCCTCCTCTGACTTCTAAACACGTTGCTCACTTTTTACAAAGAAACAAAAATATGAAATTGAAAAAGCCAAAGCTTAAGGCAATCTCCAATGGAGAGCGTAAGAAAAAACATTTAAAATTCGCACGAAAATACATGAAATGGACAGAGGAGTGAAAAAAATAGTTTTCTCTGTCGAAAAAATTTAAACAGTCCTGAGTCAGGATTCGAACATCAAACGATATTCGAATGTCAAAACGTAATTTCGGCGCTTTAAACATACTGGTTTGGGCGACATTTTTTGGAGTTGGCAAATCTAAAATTTTTTTCGTTACAAAAAAAGCTCAGAATTTACAACGAAGTTCTGGAAGATACTCTTCTCTCTTTAAAAGACGATAAATGAATGAAGATTGTGTATTCCAGCAAGATTATGCTTGAGTACATATTTCAAAGCATAAAGTTCAAAGCAGTTGGACTAGCCGTATGTAGCGCGGAATCAAAAATAAAGCAAGAAAAAATTGATTTCTATCATCTTAAAAAATTAGTAGAATCAATGCCAGCGCGGAACAAAGAGGTTTATCCACCCATTATTATTACTTTAAATGAAGTCTTAGTTGATTTGTGCGTTTTTAAAAACATACACCAGTGTATTTCAAAACTCACAAAATTCTCCAAAAAAGAAAGCAAAACAACAGGATTTTTATTTCTTTTAACTTATTTCGAGAAGCAGAAGTGAAAAAAAGCTGAAATGAAAATTGTGTTAAATTGAAAAATAACACAAAAGAAAATGTCTGTGAAAAGATACCAGCTGTTTTGCTTGTTTTTCTTTTATTATTATATTTTTTCATTTCCAAAGCAAAATACTATTTTATATCCCCAAACACACTATCACATATCAACTTCACTTTTTTACATTCGCTTTAAGATATCAAAAGGTGTTTTTGTCAATAAAATCATGTTTATATCTATTTTTTCCTTGTTTCGTTTTATTTCTTCCATTTTTAGTGATTTATGAAATAAATAATTTTTTGTTCAGTTTTTAACATTTATTTATAACAGGAACAGAAAAATATATAAAAAAAAAATTAGTCACTTGGGAACTTTAAAAGAAATTCTAATGAAATATGAGATAATTTCTGTATTAAAGTGGATCCATCTATCATAACAAGCTGTTAATCATTGCGGGAGCAACATGAAGAGAAAACTATTTGAAAATACATTTTGAAGAACGATTTCCGATAAATGACCAGCATATTCGACACTCGTCTATCATCGCCATTACAGTTCGTGTAATTCTAGTTCCGACCAATATTCTACAGTAAAATTAAATTAAAAATAACAGGTGGCAGATGAGGTCTTATTCCCAAGAGTGTCAACTGAACATTTTAGTGGAAATCACTCCGCACGTAGCAAGATTTAGTCCTTCGTAGTCCACATCGAATGGCGATAATGCTTAATATCATGGCGAGATACGAGGATATGGTCTTGCGAGTATTTTGGGAGTGACAAGCGCAATTCCAAAACTTATTGACTATTGCACATCCTTAAACCTTTGCATAAGAAATTTACTCATCTTATGGAAGAAGCACTGATTTTACACTGATGGCTTCAGAAATGTAGACAAAGTTGATGAAGGTGACTCCTAGCAATTTGTAGAGTAATCAATTGACTGAGGTATACAAGATCGATATAGCAGGATTTTTTTGGACAGGAAGGCCTTATCTTAGTTAGGAATGTCGCACATGATTAAATAGGTTTGGTATATGGACTAACGAGAGTAACCTGAAAGCTGAAGCTTTAGGAACAAGTGAGGCGAAATTTCTAGATGAGGATACTGATTGTTTGTGTGGTTTACCGCTCACCAATTACAAGAGACGTGTATAGGATGGCTTTTATACTGTTGAGCAACATAGATTGTATGTGGTCAGGATATTTTTCTCACTCAAAATTTCAATACTGTCTTGAGGAATATGGTGCATGTCATCTGGTCACTGTCGCTTTGGAATGGCTCTTTCCTTCTCTGACCTTAATATTAATGACCCTATTGTTAACTACCTCTTTCCTTAGTTTCTTAAATGTTAGCTTTACATCTCTACTTCCAATTCTTCCTTTTATCGGTAACACAAAGGAATCTTTAGGACCCAAGTGCTCCTTAAGTTTATCGTTGCTTCCTGATGACCAAACCTAATTTAAATGTTAAACATTTTGTAAAATTCTTAAACTTAATAAACGTAAACTTAATTTTCTTCACACAATAAAATTTAAATAAAATTTCATAATCAAATCTTTCTGCTTGTCATTCCAGAGGACACCTGTTACACTTTTACACAATTTCCTCCTGAAAAAATAACCTAACGAATCTATTGATAAAATGTTAAATTTTTATGTCGTCGAAAACTTTTCTTTTGACACCAAAAAAAAAAAAAAATACCGAAAATGTGTTAAAACATTTTCTGTCCTTAATTGCTGCTATTGTCCATAATGACTTTTGTAAATCTCAACAACAACAATAACAATAGAAGTAACAACAAATATACAAACAAAATAATAGTAATTTTGTTATCTTAACTTGTTGTAAAATTTAATAATTCATTGTCAAAATTTAATAAAGATTACAAAAAAAAAATAACAAACAAAATCAATATTCCGACGAGTGTTTGAAAGCTTAACGAACCCATTTTAAAGGCCAAACAATAACAAAAGGAAGAGGAAGAGGAAATGAAATAAGTAAAATGCAAATAAAATTGGAAAACCCTTTTTTTATAAAATTACCACCATTAGATATGTAAAATACATGTAAATGGAAATGTATTTGTATATTAAGGTTTGTGTGTCTGTATATTTATAATTTTCACAAAGTACAGTGTGTCCAAATCGGTCTTTTTGGAAATGTTTTTCTGTAAGTTTTGAACTGTTAGAGAAATATTAATGATATTTCTGCAAGACCAGAGGTAGTAAGAAGCGTGGTCGTTGACTTGTCAAACTAAGTCACATCGTTTATGATGATTTAAAAACAAGTATTAGTATTCGGCTATACCGAATCCTCCGCCACAGATATCGGTCAATATCTTTTAATATACTAAACCGATTTTGCAGTTTTTTAATAGGAAATCTATCAGGGCTTTAAGAAATACTCAGACTAAATTTCATTGAGCTCTGTCAATTATTGTTAATGTGAGCCTGCCAACAACAGACAGACGGACATATGAACATAGCTTAACCGACTCAGATGTTGATTCAATAGAAGAATATAAACATATAGTGAATATGAGACGATTTCATTAGCGTTACACACGGAATGACAAATTTAATTTACCCTCATAACCACTTGTGATGATGGAAAATATTATGTATGAATTAGAACAAAAGAAAACAAGTAATGTTATACCCTGGTTATACCCTACATTACAATGTGGGTTTTAAACGACCCTCGCATAATTTGATTTTCTGATTAATTCCAAAATCTTCAGTACATTATTGTGGAACTTTATGAAATGTATGCGTTTTAAATTAATTTTTGATTAAATGGGAGATACAAGAAATTGTGGACCGATCCCCGTATAATTATTTGCATCGATTTTTGCTTATATTTATCTTAATTTTACAAATTATTATTAAAATAATAGAATTATTATTACAATAAAAAAATATATACGTGAGTAATAATTGGAAGGGGGCTTGTATGGAAGCAATGAGAAGCTATGGATCAACCCTCGTATAATTTTACACACAGCTTAAAATAGCAAAGGATATTCTTCGGTCAAAATTCATTAAAATCGCTTTGTATTTAGAACGTGTAAAATCTCATTCTCATTATCTCAAAACTTGCTTCCTGTAGAGTGTTCACAACCTTTACATGGGCAGCCATCCGGACAGATGGTTTGATGGACGGACCGACAGTATAAAAATGTATAAAGCACTACTTTTTCTGTGAAGATAAAAAAGATTAACAATCAAAGATTTTTGTTTTGCTTCATAAATTAATTATTGACGAATATTTTTCAAAATCACTTGACCAATTTTGGCGGGTCACACTCTGCGTCCCTGTCCAGGTAGGGTCTAATACTCCTCCAAATCAACTCCAAAACACTTCACCTCTAAGAATGTGAAATATCATTGAAATATCTAGAACGTTTCAAAAAGGTCATAGTTATTTTAAAAAAAATCTAATTGGACACACTGTGCAATGTCAATTTTCGATTAAAAAATATTTTTGTTACCAGAAAAATGCTCATTTTCTTTAATACAGAATATTTAAGGATTCGTTCATTCAGTTTATCCATTCATTCATTCAATCAATACACAATTTCAAATATTTTGAAAATTTCTGTTGTTTTCCCTTTTTGTTTTACTTTCTCTCTTTCCGTCTCTCACCAAAAAATATTAAGTTAAATAAAATCAACCTTTTGTTGGTACAAATTTACCTAAAAAGAAATAAAAAGCCCGACTATGTAGCACTCTACTCCACATTGCTGGTATTAAATGATTGCTACGAAAATTTATGAACGGCCCTCGTATAAGTTGATTTTCTTATTTATTATTCATTAACTATTCAATTAATATTTATTATTCATTAATTATTCAATTAATTATTATTTATGCGTCTTGACGGTTTTTATCCTGGAGGGTTATATGGGGAGTTTGAAAAAATGTCGGACCGACACTTGTTTAATTTCGGACAGCTTATATTTATCTTAATTTGACTAAATATATTTACAATACCCACTTATATTTGCGATTTATGAGTTCCGAAGTGATATATTGATAGGCTGGTTATGTGAGACTTATAAGATATAATGAACCGATCCTCGTATAATATTAGACATCGTTTTAGAATATATTAAAACTAATTTTCCCTAAAATCGTATATTTAGGAATATTGTGATCTAGAAATCCCATTCCAGGAGGACATTTGTATGGGACCTTTATGGAGTAATGAACAACTCATAATCAATTTCAATATACAATTCTTAGGCCAAAATAATACTACGTGCCAAATTTTTCTAAAATATGTTCAAAACTGCAACTTTACATTGCGAACGAGCTTTACATCGACAACCAGCCTGATGAACGAACATGCCTAAATCCACTTTAGAAAATAATTCTAAGTCGAGCGGTATACATGAAATTGCTTGTAGAACTACTTTCCTGTCCGTTACAAACATATCTGCAGAAATACTGTAGGGTATACAAATCAAACTCAAACCTCAAATTTACTCCATTTTTACATAATGAAATTACGCAAAAATTAAAAAAATTAAATTAAAGGTATTCAGGTACCAAAATAAAGTATTCTTTTAAGAAATGGTAACTTCCTTCGATTTTCTCAAAATATTAAAAAGAACATAATTTACATCGTAAGTAAAAAGTTTTGAAATTTGCATAAAATTTTTTTACTGGACTTTTATAAATATTTTTTCAGGATATCAATTTTTATAAACGCGAAGTAAGATCATAACTATTGCCAGTTACCATGAATACCCCTAATAGTTTAGTTAAAAAATGTACTGAATAAAATACGTATGATATTAAAAAAATATAAATGACTTTTTGCAATATAATTAAAACTTAAATGAAATTAACTAAAAATATAAAAATGTGGACTTACATATTTGCAATTTCTTGACCAGTTCAAATGTTGAAGAATCTGTAAGAGAAAGAAAAAATGAGATTAATTTTTTGTTATTAATTTTAATAAAATTTTTATAAACACAAAAAAATAAATAAACAAGTAAAAATATTATAGCCGGTCCAGCCCGACAATATAATACCCTAACATTGTTAGTTGTGAATGACTGCTACGGAAATTTATGAACGGCCCTCGTTTAATTTGCTTTCCTTATTTATACTTGTGTGTGCAAAAGTTATTATGATACAAACATTTATGTGAACATCATGCATTTCAAAAGGAATCTGTTTTTAAGTATGGACTGACCCTCGTAAAATTTCACACAGCAATTTTAGCCTATATTTATTTTCATTTATCTAATTATAACAAATATAACCACGACTTATGAGTTCAAAATGATATTTAGAAGAGTGGTTGTATGGGACCTAAGAGAAATAATTGACCGATCCTCGTATGGTTTGGCACATTGTTTAATTATATGAATAATCATTTTATATTTAGGAATTTAATGGACTTAAAACTCCATTCTGTGAGGACATTTGTCTGGAGCCTTTATGAAATAATGGATTAAAAAAGCCAAAATAATATTACGTGTCAAATTTTGTTAAAATATTTTCAAAATTGCGATCTGTACTTTGCGAACATGGACAGCCAACTGGATGGACGGATATGGTTAAATCGATTTAGGATTCTGATTCGAACGGTATATTTTATACATATTTTTTATCTGCACAAACGCTCAATACCCCAACCACGACTTAGGGCACAAACACAAATTTAAGAGTCCATTCGATTTTGTACACCTTTATCTCCGCCCATGGAGACCTTAATTGAATATTTAATATTTGCTTTGCATAGAGGCTACACTTTCCTTTGATCCTAACCGTCCTTAATTTTGTCTAGTAAAACTATTTCTACTACTTTAGGAAGGAATTTGTTATGGACTAATATTTCGATAGTGCTTTAGATATTCGATAACCAACCTTTCCCCCTGATTCTATCCACATCACATTTTCTCCAGCAAAACAGTTTCAAGAGAAAGTATTTGGGATAAAATCGCAACACTCTCACTTCAATGGTACTTTAGTTATCCGATAATCAATATTACATTTGCTGAGGCTAACACTCTCCCATCCATTCTCCATTTTGCCCAGTAAATCAGCAGTTCCGCGAAATTTTTAAATTCTTGCTGTAATAGTTCTATAGATATAAGATAATCAATATTTGTATGGATGCTACCTCTCCCTCCGATCCTATCCGTCCTACAGTTCCTTGAGAAAGTTATTGGGACCAAATAAGAGAATTGTTATAGTTCTTTTTATATTCGAAAATTAATATTTACCTCTCCCCTCTATTCGATCCATACTACATTTGTAATATCACCGACTACGCTCCTAACCAAATAGGAGAGAGTGCTCCTCTTGAACACACCATTTAAAAAAAGAGTTGGAAACACTGTGCACTGTATATTAAACCGATTCACTTGTAGCTTAAAATGAACTTTATCTCACTCCTTTCTTTAACACCAAAACAAAAAGAATTTTCTGTGGAAAATCCGCAAAGAATCTCTTTAAGGTCACATTATAAAATTTGTCTGTTTCAAAACTATTCGGGCATTAAAGTTTTTGATTCTTTAACTTCAATTTCATTTTTATTTTCCGTTTCTTTTCAGTAAATCTCTATTCATAATCTGCTTATTTTCTTCTTCTTTTTTTGTCGAAAATAACTTTTTTTTTTGTTCTTAATCCCAAAAGACAAAACTTTTTTTCAACCAAAATATTTAATTCTCTTTGGATTTTGGCCAACTTTAGTCGGTGCCAACGTAAATAAATGCGATTTTTTGTATGATTATGTATGTGTGTGAGAGTGTGTTTGTATTTGTTGTTGTTCTGACCATCTGTTCGTAATTCCTATAGAATTTCTACTTTTTCGGTATTTATATTATTGTACAAAAGTTTTTATATAATTCATGTACAGTTAGTTAGGTTGAGCGCCATTTTATTATTTTATTTGTTAAATGAAAGTATGGGAGAGTTAATAATTCATTGCTTTTATCTATGTAAAGTGTTGTAGTTGGTGATGAGAGAAATGTACATATTGGGTATACAAGTTAATAATTTCGATATGGACAACATTTGGATATCTGTGACATAAACATGGTATATTCGAGGGTAAACAACTGTAATTATTATTTAGTATTCAATAAACGTTGCACAATGTTAGATCCGAGGTGTTTTGTGATCAGAGGCGTAGTTAGTTACTTTCCTCAAGGTTGGCCACTTCGAGATATTTCGATATCTATAGACAAACGAAACGAATTTTAATTTTAGAAAAAATAAAAGTTTTAAGTTGCCCCTCATTAAAAAGTGTCTATTTTATTTTTGAACCTAAAAATCTGTCATAAAAATGGTTTAAAATTGTAGTTCGACTTAAATATCCTAGAAGCTTCAATAATTGCATTTTTAAAAGGAATTACAAAATAATTTCTGACAATGACAATATTATCTATGTCATTTCATTTTTAAATCCAAAAATTAATCAGAAAGGAAAAATCTGAGTCGATTTAGCTATGTCCATCCATCTGTCTGCCTTTTGTTGGAACGATGATAAGGAGTTTGAAAGAGAGTATTTCTTTCTGTTCTGAGAATCTTAAAATCAACAAAAAATTCGACATAATAAAAGACCGATATCTGAGATAACCTCTAAGTTGAAGTGAAGAAATTTTGTAAAATTTTCACTTGTCATAAAATTAAAAAATATATTATCATTCTAATAATAATCAAAATTAGTTCAGGAGAAACAAAATTATAATGAGTGTGTATGTACATACACTGAGTATGTATGAAAGCAGTGAATTCAAATGTAGAGAATTTTTTCCATTTTGATATCCTAAAAAAGATCGAAAAATATTCATTTAAATTTAAATAAAAAAAGAAAACATTATTTAAGTCACTGCCATATTATTTTGACCAGATACCGGAGAAAGCCGTTACGTAATGAAAAATAAAGTTTTCATTCTTCTGCTTAAAAAATTTTTTGAACACAAAAGTTTTCGTTTCCTTTTATTTTATTTTATTTTTTTCGTTTTCTTCTGTAATCTTAAAAGGAAGTAAAAAGAGATATGAAATATAAAAAAGATTCTATTGTACTTTTTTCTTTTTCCCAAAGATTACAAATAAATACTTGGGAGACAGTTTAGGTTGTTAGATTCTATTTCCTCTTTATGAATAATTATATGTATATGTGTTGGTTGGTTGCATTTCTTTAAGTAGAGGAATTCGTATTTATGAGTTAGTGCAGAAGTTTGAAACGGTTTGAAAAATATTGGGTATCACCACTTTTAAATATCTTGTTCCACTCAGAATCATTTTTTAATTCTATTTGAGTCTGACTGTCCATATAAACTTTGTGAACATAATGCAGGTCTCAAGTTTAGCGATGTCTTGATGAAATTAGCCCCTATACAAACGTTCCCCCGGAATTGGGTTTGAAGTTCATAAAAGTCCATAATACAAAGTGATATTAACAAAATTTGGCACAAATAAGTCCTATAATATTCCAAAATAATATAAAATATTATAAGAGGATCGGTCCTTTATTTCTCATAGCTTCCATAGAAGCTCAATTAAAAGTATGACTTTAAGGACTTGATTTTTTAAATTGTTATTGTGATAATAATTAAATAAAAAATAAATAAGAATTTAAGAGTGTTGGTCCATAAGTGCTTCTAGAGCCCGTATAATCTTCAAATCCCACATAAATATTGGTACCATAAACAAAAAAAAACAAGTAATGATGCGACATACGTATATGCCAAATCTTTAAAACCCTCCACAACGATCTATTAAGAAATTATATGAACATATTGTAAGTAATACCACTGCCTCTTGCCCAATCAAAAAATTACGTTGTTTACAATATGCTGGCATTATTATTTGATGCAAGAATACATATACTCTTTGGGGTCTTAGATGATTCCATCTAAGCGGAATGATAAACATATTATACACTCTATCACCACTTGTGTGTAGGAGTGGTAGGTAAACGGAATACGGAGAACCATATACGTCCTTGGGAAATAGAAAGAAAGAAAATCAGGAAATTTCTCCATCACTATATCACACATAGAGGGCGTTGTTCTGTACAACGATAGCAAACCAATCGTCCGTTTTGCTGAAATTAAGATGTGAATAAGCCTACTTAAGGTTATATAAACCTTTTACACAAATATTTGGTATCTATGAAAACGTTCAACTTGAAGGTTCACAATTTTTATGAACAACTTTAAATCTCGAATTTTTGCTCTTCTAAATAAAATGAATTTTTAGACTTTAATTAAATCTAAACGAATAACGACATTTATTAGAAATTTAAATATGATGAGTACGTACTTATCTACATATCAGAGAATAAAAAAATCTCCACTTTTCCATACGGAAATACTCAAAATCCCAATTCGTGAAAATCGTCTTGCAATATATTAAGGATGGATTACATAAATTTTATTGAGATTCTAAGATTATTTCTTTTTGCCATTAAACTCGAAATATTTTTTTTCTTAAATCAAAATCCAATCCAATTGCAAAAAATCTACTTTCCAACTTATTTTTTATAATAAATATAAATTTTCCATTTTCTTTAAATTCTCTTTTGGAACAAACTCTTATTAACACGTCACTTTTAGTAAAAACAAATCATAAAATATTCTTAAATATAAAGAAAGAAAATAATATCTTTCCTAAAGAAAACTTACGAGAAATCGTAATTCTTCATAGAATTACGAGTTTCCTGCAATACAATTTATTCTTTTTTCTAGAAAATTTATTTTCTTATCTCCTTTTTTCCTTTTTATGTTTTTAACACATAAAAATGTAGAAAAAAGAGGATCTAAAACGTTTAATGCGATTCCTACTTAAATAACCGCACATACACACAGACACACACACATATAAAGAAATGTATTAAAAGTCACCTAGATGTATACACACATTTTAACACATACATTATAGAATTTATACGTATTTGCCCAGACATTATCCCATTTTAACATGGAATATTTTTATTTATGTGAATGGGAGTGTTTTCCTTCTTAGGATTTTTGTACCCTCCATCACCACAAGTAGTGAAGAGGGTGTATTAACTTTTTCATTCCGTGTGTAACACAAAGAAGGAATCATCTAAGGCCCAATATATATGCAAACGAAAATCTTTTTCATTTAGCGTTTGTGAGTGTATATGTGAGTATGTATGCACGTATTACTGTACAGGTACGAAATGTAATGTGTTTATTTTTCAGAGATTTGTGGTGAAGAGTACTAAAGATTCGTCATAGCCGAATATAGCGTTCTTACTTTTTTCCTTTTTAACAAGCAAAAGAAAATGTGCAAATAGTTGTATCTCTTTGGTTATTAAGATTTTGTTTCTTTTAGTTTTTCTTTCCAACTTTTTCTGAGTACCCTACACCATAGCAAAGACGCATAAATTTTTCACTTATATATTTTACTGCAAAAAAATCGTTCTAATTATAGACTGACATTTTAGCGCATTCCCGAACGGGGTTTATATGAAGACTATAAGAATTGTATTTAAGTGAGACATATTCTCTTAAAACTGAAAGCTTAAGGGTGTATTAAATTCGTCTCTGACGAATCAAGAAGTTTTAACTAATTTCATTTTTACTCTCTATTTTTTGGCGATTATTGCTTAAAGTAAATTAAGATAAATACGTTTTGTTAATCACTATCCTTTTAAGCGTTGTTGTAGGTCTTTATATATTTCCTACTTAATATATTATAGTATTGTAAAATAGTTATTGTGAAAGTGTTTCTATGTGGATGTGCTAACATACAATAAATATTTATAAAGACTTAAGTCTTGCCATTTTTTAAGCCACTTAAACATCATTATCATTTAATTTTTTCCATTTTTTAATTTCAGTAAAAGAATATTAAACTTTAAATCGGCTACAAAAATGTTTATAATTAAAGAAATAAAACCAATGAAGCTTAATACATCTGCAAACAATAATAAATAGAATTATTTATCAATATAAAATAGGATGTGTGTATGTATGTGACGTATAGAGACTAAAACGGCAACCCAATTTTGATGAAATTTTCACAGAATAATCCTAATATACCTGAATGCCACAAAGACCGTAAAAAAATCCTATAGGACCAGAGAGAGGGGTACCGCACATACAAAGCAAATATTAATTATTGAATATCTCAAACTTGGGACCAACTATTTCTTCAAGGAACTGTTTTACTGGACAAAACATGGGATGGATAGAACCAGAAAGAGGGGTTTAAGCCATACAAAACAAATATTAATTAACGAATATCTAAGAAGCTATAAAAGCAACAGATCTCAAATTTGGCCCTAATCACTTTCTCAAAGATGTTTTACCAGACAAAACGAAGACCAGTGGAATAGGTACCCTCCATACAAACCTAATTTAAGAAACAAATAATCAATTTGAATCCTATGATAATACAACACTGTTTGATTATGGCCAGCAACGCCTTAATTTTTTTTTTGCAAAACGAAGTTTACCGGGTCTGCACGTGGATAATAAAATTATATGTTATCACATTTTCAGCCAGTTAGTTGTTTATGAAAATATCCTGAAATATATCCATGTATTAATAATTTCCTTTTGGGTTTCCAAGTCAGTCACAATCAAAGAATTTCATTAATTACAGAATTCAGAACAAAAGAACTGAACTGCAATAGAACCTGAACTCAAATCTGAACTGGAATCTGAACTAGAACTTATTATAAACAAGAATTTGAAAAATAATCTGAATTAGATTGATTCGGATTTTACATAAGATCTGAATTGAATAGAGATTTGAACCGGCATTTAAAATGAACGAAGATTTGAACCGCAAACTGAATAATCTTAATAAAAATTGTATTAGACTAGAAACTAAATTGGAACTTGAATTGAATCCGAACAGGAATCTAAACAAAACTACCATTTAAAAAAGAATCTGTAATTGAATCGTCACCAAAATCTTGACAAGAACTGAAGGACTTCAAATGAAATCTGAACTATAATTTGATCTAAACTAAAATATAAATTGAATTGGAATCGGAATTATATTCCGCACAGAATCTTAATTTAAATACGCAATAGAATTCTAAACTGAACTGAAATTCTAAACTGAACTGAATAGAATCTGTACTAAAATCCTAATTAGGTACTGAAATTTGAACTACACCAAAATCTGAATTCTCAGCTGTAATATGCACCGGAAATTGAACTAAAATCTGAATTATAATCTGAGCAACACTCTGTACTAGAATCTTAATTACAATCTTTATTAAGATTTAAGCTAGAATTAGAAATAAAGTCTGAACTAAAACTGAACTAGAACTTAACATAATTGAACTAGAACTGTACTAAAACTGAACTAGTACGAATTATAACAGAATTACAACTAATTTTATTTCACAATTTATAATTTATATAATTTATTTCGCCTTTAATAAAAATTTTAGATATTTAAAAATTTAGATATTTAATAACCATAACAACAAAATTTTTAATTAATGAATTAAAAGTTTAATTGGAAACCAAAGAATAGAAAAGAAATTAAAATAAATATTAAAATATTTTTGAAATTTGAGAAGAAAACAATTTAAGAAGCAAAACTTACAAACTTCAATTAAATTAAATCAATATTAAATATCAATATCAAATGGTAGATTATCTCATATCATGTATTTGAGATATAATTTCTGTTAAAGATAATTTCATTTCTATAGTTATTTCCGGCAATAAACAAAAATTTATTTAAGCATAAAATTTCCAAATTTCTTTAATCACTCATGTCCTTTTTCTGTTTTCATTCATGTGATTTAGCAAAAAAAAAAATCTTAATTATTTACGTGACAACTAAAATATTAAAAATTATCTACAGAATTATTTTCTATATTTTAATTTTATACTGTCCTCAGTATAAAATATGTATAGATATTACATCTATAGATATGTAGTAGAGAAAGTTTTCTAATAACCAAAATATGTTCATCTTGAATGATTCAATTCTGTGTTTTGTCTTCTTTTACACAAAAGGACTAATTTAATATTCAATCAACTGTGTCTACTAGGATGATCGATTCTTTGAAATTTTTTAGAAACCGGTTTTCGGTTTATTTGAAGAATTTTAATATAATATAAACCGTTTTTGGCTTTTAAATAATAACCGGGTAACCGGTTTTAAAATATGAAAAAAAATATGAAAAAGCTTAGAAATAATAAAAAATATCAATATTAAGAAAACAGTTCATAGTTCAAAGTGTATTAACTTTTTCATTCCGTGTGTAACATCAGTTTAAAACTAGAAAAATTCCTCTCGTAATAAAAAAAATATCTGACATGAAAACTTTTGTAAATTTTGCAAAACTATTTATTCGATTAAAATACATATTGCTTTTCCAAGTGTTATACTAAAAGATATGTAAATTCTTTGGACTTCGAATGTAGACACATACCAAATTACACTTGTTATAAGTATGTAAATGTGTAGTATTCGAGTGTATCATCTATAACTTCTTTAATGTTGTTGAAACTTCATACATATGTACATGAAGTGGATAATAATATAGATTCGGCATAACCGAATAAAGCACCCTTTGTTTTTTATAAAACTGACATCAAAAATTATCCTTGTAGGACATATAGTAAACAAAGCTAAGATTCTAAATAGTGAATAAGAATTTTTGATTTTAAATATAAAAATTTCATTAATGTTCCAAATTATAAGCAGAGTCGTCACAGTTTAGATATTTAGATTCAAATCCAATATCTTCCATATCAGTTTTGTTGGAATAATCAATAAATGCATCAAACACAGAAAAGTTTCCGGTACATAATCAAGCAGTTAAAAATTTTAAAGGAAAATATTCTTAAAATTTTTATACACTTAAACTCATAAAAAGACACTTTTTAAAAAAACCGGATAAAAGTGCAGAAAAACGATGATTAAAATGTGAGCTTTTCATAAAAAAGGAAACTAAATTAAGAGGTTATAACCGGCTATTAAAAACTGGGCCGATTACCATAGTGTCTACATATTTAATACAAACAAGAATTTATTTACACACACACGTAGACACATATTAAATAAATGTTTTCCAAAAACAATGTTAAGATAAATATGGATACAAATACAATTATATATATATTATTGGTATTGAAGGCCAAACAATGACCTTGAAATATTTATCAATAGAAAAATTACAAGACATTATTTTGTAATATAGAAATTTATTTAATTACACTGGTTAGCAAGCGATTAATTCTTATGTTTAAAGGAAAGTATCTGGAAATGGAACAAGTCAAATAATTTAAAAGAACTGACATTTTAAATATTCTTCTGGCTGGTGTTTCTTTGGTAATGGACCCACCCAAATAATTTTATAATAACAATGAAAAAAATTTAATAAATTTCAATAACATTCGATTCTTAAGTCAAACTCATATTTATACAAATATTTGATCAAATATGTGTAATCACGCATTATGCAAATAAAGTTAAAATACTTTTCCCAAAATTAAATATTATCAAAGAAACCCAATGTCCTCATGTCTGAGTAAAGTTGGATTAGAGTTACATTGAAATTGGTTACTGGCTACATCAAATATTATCATAACCTGACAGATAATACAATGTAGAGATAGAAAAATTTTATTATTCTATATTCTAGAATTAATTTAATTAAATTCATGTATTTTTTACAATCAACAACGCTTGTCGATGCTAGAGATGTGCTAAAAATTGAAACAAAAATCAAAAATATTGCGAATAGAGGTCTGTTTGGGGAACATACTTCAATAATTCTAAAATAATGTGAGATGAGAAAAAAACAGGTTAATACTCAAGTTTAACAAACGAGATATTAGTCAGATAAATAGGATGTTTATCGAAAATTTTCTATAAATAGAAAATTTGCTATAAATGGGAGATTTATCGAAAATTTCCTATAAATGGGAGATTTATCGAAAATTTCCTTTAAAAAGGAGATTTATCCAAATTATATCGAAATATCCAATTTATCGAAAATTTCCTATAAATGGGAGATTTATCACAAATTTCCTATAAATGGGAGGATTATTAAAAATTTCCTATAAATGGGAGAGTTATCGAAAATTTTCTATAAATGGGAGATTTATCGAAAATTTCCTATAACTGGGAGCTTTATCGAAAATTTCCTATAAATGGGAGCTTTATCGAAAATTTCCTATAAATGGGAGATTTATCGAAAATTTCCTATAAATGGGAGATTTATCAAAAATTTCCTATAAATGGGAGATTTATCGAAAATTTCCTATAAATGGGAGATTTACCGAAAATTTCCTATAAATGGGAGATTTACCGAAAATTTCCTATAAATGGGAGATTTACCGAAAATTTCCTATAAATGGGAGATTACCGAAATTCTAAATGGGATTATCGAAAATTTCCTATAAATGGGAGATTTATCGAAAATTTCCTATAAATGGGAGATTTATCGAAAATTTCCTATAAATGGGAGATTTATCGAAAATTTCCTATAAATGGGAGATTTATCGATAATTTCCTATAAATGGGAGGTTTATCGAAAATTTCCTATAAATGGGAGATTTGTCAAAATTTCTTGTATAAAGGAATTTATCAAACATTTTCTCTAAAAAATAAACGAATTGCAAATATTCCATAAAAAAGATTTTTTATGAAAAGGGGTAGAAAAGGAAATTTGTTGAAAATTTTCTATAAAAAAATTATTGAAAATTCTATGAAAAGAAATTTATCGAAAATTTTTGTTAAAAAAATATATTTATCGAAAATATTTTTTGTGGAAAAAATTTATCGATAATGTTGGAATGATGTGGAATTTTATCGAAAATTTTCTATATAAAGTAAATTTATAAAAAAATCTTATACATATGAGATGTACGCAAAAATTTATCATACGCACTGTAGATGATACTGGTATGAGATTTCTGTGATTCATTTAATATTGAATTTTAACATTTAGAGCTTAAGGGTTGTAATTCAATCACTTAAGTCCAACATTTTTAAAAATATAATATTATTAGAAATAGTCTTAAACTAAAAAATAACTTTAATTCCCTCAATAATAAGTTCATACAATTAAATGAAAATTTTCTAATAATTTCATCCATTCAATAAAATCGCCTTAAACCATAAATCAAAAATTTTAACTTAAAACTTAATATTTAGTTGAAGCAACTAAGGGGAATAAGAACTTATTAAACAAGAACTTAATTATTCAAATCTATAAAACGATGACAATATTCAACTGGGAATTGCTGCACCCTCTTTTCACGTAACTGCTGATTGTTGCAAATTGTTTTAAAATTGAAAATAAAACTTAAAAACTTATCAAAAACACCCCGAATTAATTCCTTCATAATAAAGTGTATTTAAGGAAAAATGAAGATTTCTTAATAGCGAATGTATTTTAATTTTATTTAACATCAACATTTTCAAACGTCTTGAGAAGATTTTCATATATTTTCCAACGCGAAAAGAATGAAACAGGAAAACGAACAAACAAACAAACATTAGAAACATATAAATGACAAACAGAACAATAAGTGCCAAACCAGATAAAACACTTGAAATCATCTCCTTTTTTTGCAGATGTGACACATCAAGACTCTAAAGTCTGGTGTCACAAGTCAGCTTATAAACACCAGAGTAGAAATTTCTTCCTGCGAATATAACAGCAGTAATCAACTATACACAGCAGGAATATAAACACGAACACAAACACTCTCAATGATAATGATTAGAATTATTTTGTATTTAGTTAGACAAACCGTCACACCCACATACAAACACCGTTTTCATACGAGACAGAAAACGCACACTAAAAACTATTTTGAACTATTTATTTGCAGGATGCATGTAAAGGAATGTAATTTTCGACATACGGAAATTTATTGAAAATATTTATAGGAAATTTTCGATAAATCTCTTATTATAATTTTCGATAAATCTCTTATTTTACAGGAAATTTTCGATAAATCTCTAATATATATAAATTTTTCGATAAATCTTTTATTTATAGGAAATTTTCGATAAATCTCTTATTATAATTTTCGATAAATCTCTTATTATAATTTTCGATAAATCTCTTATTTTGTAGGAAATTTTCGATAAATATCTTATTATAATTTTCGGTAAATCTCTTATTTTGTAGGAAATTTTCGATAAATCTCTAATATATATAATTTTTCGTATTTATAGGAAACTTTCGATAAATCTCGTGTTTATAGGATATTTTCGATAAATCTAGTATTTATAGGAAATTTTCGATAAATCTCTTATTTATAGGAAATTTTCGATAAGTCTCGTATTTATAGGAAATTTTCGATAAATCTCGTATTTATAGGAAATTTTCGATAAATCTCGTATTTATAGGAAATTCTCGATAAATCTCGTATTTATAGAAAATTCTCGATAAATCTCGAATTTATAGAAAATTCTCGATAAATCTCGTATTTATAAAAATTCTCGATAAATCTCGTATTTGTAGGAAATTTTCGATAAATCTCGTATTTATAGGAAATTTTCGATAAATCTCATTTATAGGAAATTTTCGATAAATCTCGTATTTATAGGAAATTTTCGATAAATCTCCTATTTATAGGAAATTTTCGATAAAACTCCTATTTATAGGAAATTTTCGATAAATCTCCTATTTATAGGAAATTTTCGATAAATCTCCTATTTAAGGAAGTTTGATAATCTGTTAATGTAGATTTCGATAAATCTCCTATTTAAAGGAAATTTTCGATAAATCTCCCACTTAAAGGAAATTTTCGATAAATCTCCTATTTAAAGGAAATTTTCGATAAATCTCCTATTTAAAGGAAATTTTCGATAAATCTCCTATTTAAAGGAAATTTTCGATAAATCTCCTATTTAAAGGAAATTTTCGATAAATCTCCTATTTAAAGGAAATTTTCGATAAATCTCCTATTTAAAGGAAATTTTCGATAAATCTCCTATTTAAAGGAAATTTTTGATAAATCTCCTATTTAAAGGAAATTTTCGATAAATCTCCTATTTAAAGGAAATTTTCGTTAAATCTCTTATTTGTAGGAATTTTTTTTAATTTATCAAAAAAATTTTTTTTAAACTGTGAAATGATTTTTTAATTCCTTTATTTTTCTGTGCTTGACGATTACTTCCATTCTACCTTTTATTTAAGTAGCAATTTCTTGTTCTTTTTTCTTTTCCAGCTACTTCTACTCATTCACTATTCCCCGATTGTTAAGAAATCGCAGTCTTTGACGAAAACTAACTAAAAACATTCAACCCAAGAAGAAAAGAGAAAAACTTTCATTTCAACATTGTCAATAGTTGACATAAAACAAATAATGATTAAAATAAGGAATAAAAAGGTTTCTTTTAATTAGTAATTACGAATTTCACTTTAATTAAATTTGAAAATAAATAAAAATTTATAATTTTAATTACATTTAGCAAAGAGAGGAAGAAAAAGCTCATAACTTCAATTAACTCATGAATTTTTAATTTTTTCTATTTTTATTTTATTTCATTTCGCAAATAAAACCTTCAAAAAAAATAAATAATTAAATTGAAAGAAGAGAAAATGTTGTTAAGCAAAATTTTAATGAACAAAAAAACTTTTTTATTTCACTGGTTTGTAAAACTACAACAAAAAAAAGAAAAAAAACTTTTTTTGATAATTTTTAATGGAATATTTGAATGACATGGAGTGAGACAGAGAGAGAAAATAGACACATAAATGAAGAATTAAGTGTGTGAGGAGCTGTAAAAACGGCTAAATTTAAATAACTAAATATTTTATTCATTACGATAATGAAATTTAATAGTAAAATTCCAAGGATTGATTCTAAAACTATATTACAAGAACAAGTCATTTTGACTTGATTTTAAATAATATAATTTTCGTCTAATATTTATAAAAAGATGTTATATAACTTTAAATAATTAAAAAACAATTTGAACAATTAAATACTAAATTATTAATTATTTGAAGTTTTATTGGGAAGTCCTTTTGACTGCTTTTACATTTCACAAAGTTCCACCCTCTATAGTATAAAAATTTTCTTATAATGATTCGAAAACAAATGAGCAAAATATAGTTTTCTATTTTATTAATTACACAATAACGATTTTCAAAGATTAATTACATTTTATAAAATTAAATCCCTTTTTTGTAGACTTTAATTACAATTAAATGAAACTTTTTTTCTGATGTCAAATTATTTGATAGATGGGATTAAAATTAGATAAATAGCAGATTTTACTTTTAGATTGCTTACGACATGATTTAATTAGATTGAATGTTAATTAAACATTTATTTATTTAGAGATTATTTTGTAATGAACCACATTAAAGTATCAAAAGGGAAAAGAAATTGTAACTAAATGATGTTATTTTATATAAATTGTGAGTTCATCAAAAATACTCCATAAATTAAAAATTTATCGAAACTTTTCTGTGAATTGTGGATTTATAGAAACTTTTTATGAATCATGGATTTATCGAAACCTTTCTATAAATAGTAGATTTATCGAAGCTGTTCCATAAATCTTAGAAATATCGAAAATTTCCTTTAAATCTTAGATATATCGAATATTTTCCATAAATCGTAAATTTATCGAATATTTTCCATAAATCGTAGATTTATCGAATATTTTCCATAAATGGTAGATTTATCGAATATTTTCCATAAATCGTAGATTTATCGAATATTTTCCATAAATCGTAGATTTATCGAATATTTTCCATAAATGGTAGATTTATCGAATATTTTCCATAAATCGTAGATTTATCGAATATTTTCCATAAATCGTAGATTTATCGAATATTTTCCATAAATCGTAGATTTATCGAATATTTTCCATAAATGGTAGATTTATCGAATATTTTCCATAAATGGTAGATTTATCGAATATTTTCCATAAATCGTAGATTTATCGAATATTTTTCATAAATGGTAGATTTATCGAATATTTTCCATAAATCGTAGATTTATCGAATATTTTCCATAAATCGTAGATTTATCGAATATTTTCCATAAATCGTAAATTTATCGAATATTTTCCATAAATGGCAGATTTATCGAATATTTTCAATAAATCGTAGATTTATCGAATATTTTCCATAAATGGTAGATTTATCGAATATTTTCCATAAATCGTAGATTTATCGAATATTTTCCATAAATCGTAGATTTATCGAATATTTTCCATAAATCGTAGATTTATCGAATATTTTCCATAAATCATAGATTTATCGAATATTTTCCATAAATCGTAGATTTATCGAATATTTTCCATAAATCGTAAATTTATCGAATATTTTCCATAAATCTTAGATTTATCGAATATTTTCCATAAATCGCAGATTTACAGAAAATTTCCTATAAATCGTGGTTTTATCGAAACTTTTCTATAAATCGTAGAATTATCGAAAATTTTCCTTAAATTTTAGACATCTTGAAAATTTTCCATTAATCGTAGAAATATAGAAAATTTCCTTTAAATCGTAAATATATCGTTAATTTTCCATTAATCTTAGATTTATCGAATATTTTCCATAAATGGTAGATTTATTGAATATTTTCCATAAATCGTAGATTTATCAAATATTTTCCATAAAACGCAGATTTATCGAAAATTTCCTATAAATCGTTGATTTATCGTAAATTTTCTATAAAACTTTGATTTATCTAGAAATTTCTTATCAATCTTTGATTTATCGAAAATTTTCTATAAATCGTTGATTTATCAAAAATTTTCTATGAATCGAGAATTTATCGAAATTTCCATAAATCGTAAATTTATCGTTCTAAAATGAATAAATGAAATGTGAAACACCTCCCTCCCTCTATCTTATTTAAGAGATTTCCTCTTTTAATTCCCTTTTAAATTAAATTTAAATAAAAGTATTATTATGCCTTCAAATTTCTGGTATCACAAATTTAACTTAATTTTCCAACTTTCATCATGACATTCCTCTATTATTAATGTCCACTAACTAAATAATAAATAATGGAAATAGAGAAACACCATCATTGTCATCATCAGAATAAGATGATTTTAAAATGTTCCATTCACTGTTAATGTCAGGTGACATTCGCATAAATTAAAGTGACACCATGTGTGCATGAAATATGAATGAATAAACATAATAATAGTTTAGATAGACACTTATACACATGCAAAATAATATGCAAGGACACACGTACACAGACAGACACACTGATAGACAAACAAACTTTTAAACAGAGAATTCGATTATAATTTAGTAAAAAGCTTTAAAAAAATTGCAAATTGCAATAGAGAACAGGATGTTGTAATGGAGAAATATTTACAGGAAAATTGATTTATGAATGGACTTTGAGTTGTAATAATGCGTTTAATGAAAACATTAAGAAAATTGATGACCTTCACTTTAGACTGACAAGGAAATAATGTTAGAAGAAAGAACAATGGGGCGGAATTGCATAAATTAAAAAAATGAAATTTAAAAATGGATGAAAGAATTTTGTAGGGAGCAACCTAAAGCGGAAGTTAATAATGTCGATTATATGGTTTGTTCCAGGAGCAAGAAATGAGGTAATTTAAAGGGAAAACATTGTTTATTATAATTCAGTATTTGAATCGCTTTATTAAAACATATTCCTCTGGACCAGCCCTGGCTATATTACAAAGTTAAAAGTTAAAATTAGAATACACTTTGTGAAATTTCATTGGAATTGGACTTGCGCCGTTCGGATTTATTTTCATGTTATTTTTCTTACTCTGTACTTAGAACAAAGTTGTAAAGCGACGTCTTATCTTATTTATGTTGACACATTCTTCCCATTTCAAGTAAATTCTGCCAGAAATATAGATTAAGTTCAATAAATATTTAATTCCAACTCAATTTGTTCTTTAACTAAAAATAAGCAAATTTCTCAATGCAATTTAAAACTTTTTTTTAACAAATTTTACTTTCTAATGTACATCCTTTTTATAAAAAAAGAAGTAATAACAATTTACTTTATCCTTTATCTCTGTTCAATTACTAAATTGTAATATCCATTTCTTTTTGTTGATATTTTAAAAAATGTTGTTACTTTTGAAAACATTTCCGGTTTTATAAAAAATTATTTACTTTTTATAAAACTTTTTGTGTCATCTGCAACATTTTAAAATGTTATAACTTCCTGTCATCTTTTGTGTAACAAGAAAAAGTTTTCAATTAAATACTCGTTCCATCATTAAAGTACTTTAGATTGTGTTTTTCTTTTTCGATTATTTTTAGTCGACTTTTTTTTTAACTAAAGAAGGAGAACTTTTAAAAGGATTTAAAAAAATAGCACATGTCATTTTGTAAACACCACAACCCATACACATACATATTTGTATGTGTATGTACCAGTACCTGTAAAATATAAGATAAATCTTCTGTACGTGTAGATACAAATGTTAGAAAGCTCAAGTTCATTTTTCTCTTCTAAACTACATAAATATTGAATTTTTATGTGGCAAAAAAAACAAGTAAGAATGCCATTTTCGGCTGTGACGAATCTGAAATATCCTTCACCACTAACATTGAAGATTTTATAACATATAAAGGCCGATTACGAAAGAAAACCCTATAAAAACTACTGCGAAAAAAAGGTAACGTTTTTTCTTAAAATTACCTATATTGGTACCGGATCTATAGATTTAAATGGCCTTTTTTGGTAAAAAATAATAGTAAAAAAATTACATCTGTATGTAGGAGCTTTAACAAAATATGAACCAATATTGGTTAGATTAAAACAGAAAAATAATTGAGTCTAATTTCAATAGAATTAGCCGTTATTTACTAGTTTAATAAGTGCAACACTGTTTTCCAGGAAGGGGCATTATATGAGAGCTATAATACCGATGTTAAAAATAATGACGTATATTCACGAGAGCAAGAAAATTAATTCTGTCTAATTTCAATAGAATTATCCATTATTTACAAAAATTGACCGATATAAATAAAATTAATAAAATAAATTCAGATGACTTAGAATCGGTTAATATTTAACCATATCCCGGGAGGGGGCCTTATATGAGAAATACTATAAATAATGACTATCTACTTTCTTTGAATTTATTATTTTATCAAAATAAATATATGAGAAAATTTTCAGATTATTATCCTAAAAATTGCGATTAAGGGGTTTCATATTTTTGCATATTTTAGCCTGTAACTTTTTTTATATTCAGAACCGATTTTGATGATTTTTTTTTAATTAGGAAATTTCTTTTTCGAAATTTCCTTTTGTAATAATGAACCGAATATAGATCGTTTTAAATATGAAACCGCTTAGGAAAACAACAAACAATATGGCTAAATTCCATTGAATTCTTCTAGGCGTGAGAATATTTCCAACAGACAGATGGGCAGACTGGCATAGCTAAATCGACTCAGATTTTAATTTGCGCAAGTATATACTTTATAGGGTCTGAGATGATTCTTTCTTAATGTTACACACGGAATGACAAAGTTAATATATCACTTGTAATGGTGTAGGGTATAACCAGGGAAGTTGAAAACAAAATCAATATAGTGAAAATGCATCTTATAAAGGCAAATTAAGGCTGAAGTTTTAAGGAAAATATGAAAACTTTCTACATGACATCCTTTACTCTATGCAATTCGCATAAATTTGCTGTAGAATTTTGTATCAAAAAACGGTCACTTATTTGCTATGGAAAAGATGTCCGCGTTTTTTCTTTGTATAAAAAGAATCTCACAAATTTTTCTTTACCAAATTCTTCCCTGTATAAAATCATAATCCTTTATTTTATCTAAAAGCTTTCACATTAGTTTAATAAAAATTTTTGCTTTATAAAAGCTTAAATGTTTTTCAGAAAGCTTAAACATTTTTAAAAAATTATCGGCTTTAAGAAAGCTTTAAGAAAAACTTTAAAAATGTTTTATAAACTCATATTTTTATAGAAAAATATTCACTGGAAAAAACATAAAAAGCTTTTAAAGCTTTTAGTTTTCATAATATAACATTTCAAAATTTAGTAAATTTTCTCTTAAAAAAAGCAATAAATAGTCAATTGTTTATTTATTTCAGTATTAAGTATTGACAGATTCAATATTTTCCATAGAAACCCATTATTCTTCCATAAAAGTACTTACATATTTTTAATTGAGTACCATCCTCTTTACTCATATTGTCATCACCCGTTTCAATAAGATAACAACTGTTCGATACCTTGAAAATATATAAAACATTTACCAATGGAAATTCTAAACGTTCCTAAATAGTTACGTATGTAATGTGTCTAAGTGTATATGTGTATGTGTGAGTTTGTGTGCTTTTATAATTATAAATATTTATTTTAATATCATGCGGTTGCCAGCATGTGGGTGATATAAATATCAGTCACTTCAGAAAATATTATATTTTATTTTATATGAAAGTAAGAACTTTGATGCAAACAGAAATATAGAAGAACACTGATACATATTCCTATAAACGCATTTAATTTCATTTCAATTTTGTCTTCTCATTCAAATTCTTAAAGCAAAGGAACTTACTGTTACTTTAAAAAAACAAGATATTTTTTAATCCTATTGTGTATATTATACATACGATTAAAGTTTCTTGGTACTATTTTATGTGGAATATTTCTATAAATGCAAACGTGAAAATACCGAAAATAAAACATTACAAATTCCTGTTTCTTATAAATAAAACTGTGATTTTAATGACAATTTTACTACAAAATTTTGTAATATAATCGAACATTTTCTATCCGATCAGTAAAAGATCCAATTAATTTATTTTATCAACAACAATGTTCAATTTGAGAAATTGGTCTTATAATTTACCACTCCGAAATTATGGTAATCGAAAACTATCAAGGGAAATACAAATTTAATAAAAAGACATAGAAGTCTTTTAAAACAATAAGCGACCCATAACAAATTGATAAAGAGCAAAGTAAATCCTCCTGTGACCTTCCATTTTACAAGGAGATGAAAACATGAAATAAAAGAATATAAAGAACATCGTCTAAAATTCTCACGAAGGAGTGAAAAAAATGAAGTTAGATAGTCCCGACTTATGCTCATGTTATTGGCACGATTTGAGCTCAAATAATGTTCGGATGCCAAAGAGTAATATCGGTGGTGAGAGAGTTATGGTTTTGGCAGCATTTTCCACAATTGACAAATCTTAAATTTGTTTTTGTTTATTTTTTTATAGAAAATCTTTTGCCCTTTAAAAGGGTTTAAACATTTTCAAAGAAAATTTCGCCCTTTTTATAAAAAATCTAAACAAAGCAAATTTGATAGAAAATTGATTC
This sequence comes from Cochliomyia hominivorax, assembly GCA_004302925.2. NCBI lineage: Eukaryota > Metazoa > Arthropoda > Insecta > Diptera > Calliphoridae > Cochliomyia > Cochliomyia hominivorax. Next base: position 79,664,851 of record PYHX02000467.1, read on the forward strand.
CGATCTTCTGAAGAAATGGGTGGAATCAATGCCACGCCGAATTTTTTAGATGGTCCACAAAAAGGGTTCATACACTTATTATAAGAAATTAATTAAAGAAATTAAATGAAATAAAAATAAGGTTTTTAGTTAACAATATTTTTAATCAATTCTTAGTCGATTTTATTTCATTTAATTTCTTTTTTTCTAATTCCTAATTAAAAACCGTTATATGTGTTTATAAGAATATTCACAAGTGTATCGTTGCTATGCAAAGGCTTACAAACATAAATACGTTAGTACGATAATGTTGGAGAATTTCTCTTCTCTACCTTAAGAGTATTAATTTTTATTAAGGATGCTTATTAAATGTTTTCGTAAGAGGTATTTATAACTTTAAAATCGAGATTGAAGTTAAACAGAAAATGGAAAATCTTTACAAAAGTTCAAAGAAATTCTACAGAATATTTTTTGCTTTAAGAAAGTTAAATTTTCTCTAGAAAATCTTTTGCTTTGTTTAAATAATATGAATTCCAGACTGTTAAGGTCAAACACCGATTATATTATCTATTCACACTAATGATGCCAATCCCGTATTCCCGATCTCGAAAATACCGTAATTTGAAAAAACCAGTCCCGTTTGGCATCTCTAACTCACACATACTACAATGCGTGAAGTCTGAGATATCTTAAAAGAAACCACTTCAATCGCAACTAAAACATGATATAAGGTTCAGAGTTATGAAAATGGCGAAATTCGTAATTAGTAACAACAATTGTGCATTAGTTCACAGAAAGTGGTCTCAGAAAAAAGTTTTAATTTCTTGGCGTTTTTTATAAAAGTTCAGAATCGTTTTTCATCTTCTACCATTTTTATATTTTTTAATAAATATATGAAGTTCGGTAATAATTCTCATTTAGTTCGTGTTCAGTTTTATATAAATATATTTTATATCAATCTTTCTTTATAAAAAGTTTTTTTTTTAATTTCATATGAAATCTAAGACATTTTAAAAAATAATTAGGAAAAATTTGGACCCAATTTTGAATCTTCTGAAGACCTAAAGAAGACAATAATAGGTAAACAAGTTAATTCGACTCGAACATTTCCAAAACTACAGATGTAAGTGTAATTTTTAAGAGGTACTGAATTTCTTTTGTCTGAATTCACAAACAAATTTTTGGAGAATTAAAAAAAAATAACATTCTGGAGGTGGTCAATTCTCGAGAGCTGCCAACTTCGTTCCCTACTACATAAGCACTTTAACTCCTCCTAATAAACTCGAAAATATCTCAGCACCAACCGAGTAAATTTCCTAAAAGAAGTATCTATAACAGTTCTAAAGTTACAGAATTATTTAAAAATCATATCCGATTAAGAGCTATATATCGATACACATACACATACAGATACTTGTTATTAATTCCTAACACTTTAATAATAAAAAAGCAAATTCTCTATTTCTGTTGTAATTTAATCAAAAATGTCATTGCAGTGGTTTCACATTTTTGCTAATTTATGCAAAAATAACGGTTTGAAATCACCAATTCAATTAATTAACTGTCAAAATTTGTCATAAACAATTTTTTCATTATTAAATTATTTAAATTAAAATAAACTACAATTTACATTTTTTAACTGTCCTTCCATATTTATGACTCTGTGTAGTCAATTGAAAGCAATTTAAATTTTTTATTCATTTCCACATTTATAAAAAATAAATGTACAATTAAAATAAAAAATTACGATGTATAAATATTTTAATGTCAGCTAAACAAAAAAAAATTGTGAAAACGACTATTTTAATGCCCTCCACCATGACAAGTGGTTAGAAGGAATCATCTCAGACCCCATAATATGTAGATATTCTTGTATCAAACCAAAATCTAAGTCGATTAAGCTAAGTCCGTGTGTCTGTTGTTGGCAGATCCACAGGTCTGATTATTCGTTATAATCCTGAATAGTTTTCTGGAGAATTATTAGTCGGTACTTAAAAAAATATAGACCCATATCTGAGACCACCTCTACACTGAAACAATTGGCGTAGGTATTATTAACGAAAAAGATTCTAAGAACTTTAATGATTTAGATAATATGTCCGTTTGTGCGTCTATCTGTCTGTTGTTGGCACGCTCACATCCACAATAATTGACAGAGCTCAATGAAATTTGGCGTGAGTATTATTTGAAGTCCTAAAACGTTTCCTATTTGATACCAGAAAAATCGCGTTTGTATATTAAAAGACAGAAACCAATATCTGGGACAAACTCAAAGTTCAAGCGCAGACCAAATCGACAAATTAGAATGAAATGACTTTCTACAATATTGAGTTACATATGCTTCATGCATAAAAATATACAAAAAATTTAACTATTCTTATGATCCATAATGTGAACCGTGTTATATTTAAGAACAACATACGTTTGTAAGTGTATGTGGAAGCGTGTATGTGCGAAATATAAATTATTTACTTCGCAGAGGACTGAAGATTCTACATAACCTAAAAAAGCATTCTTACTTGTTTAATATAAAATCATTTTTTAACGTCAAACAGAGACGTTTTAATAGAATTTATGGCAAAAATTTAACAAGATCAATTAATTAAATAAATGTGAAACAAAAACTGCTTATCAAAATGTTATATAAAACTTCAATGAAATAAAATATATTACAGTTATTTTTTTCAGAAATTCAAAGCGCCACTGTTAAATGCGCCCTCAAAAAAATAATAATAAAAAGAGAGAGAGAGAAAATTATTGCACAATATTCGACTGACATGACACAAAAACATACCGCACAAAATTTAAATGACAACAAAACATAAAGATACATTTATAAAAACAAAATGAATATAAACAACATGTAGCAACAACATATTTCATTTTCATGTCACCAAAATACATTAAAAACAATACAAAAAAAATGTACCACAAAATATGCGTTAAGGCTGCTGCACAGTGGTTTCAGAACGTCTCTTTGGAAATAATTCTATAAATTTTAAACGAAGCATTTTTAAATGAAATTCTTCTTAAAATGTTCTCCTATTGAATCGGAGAAGTACGAGTTGTTAAAACAGGCAAAAGAAGAGGGATGGAACTTGAGAGCACAAAAATTAAACTAAATAACAATTGCTCAAAATTTTGAAAGACCTCTTTATTAAATGCGTAGAAAGCAAAATCTTAGGCCATAAGTGGAAATACTTTCCCCGCTAGTCCTATAAAAATCTTGAGGAAGTGAAAGAAAATCAGCAAATTTGTCTAGAGGAAGTCTACTTTAGGCGGGATTTTCAGCCAGAGTTTACTCCTCTTACTCAAGTTTTTGGTATCTATGAAAACCTTAAATCTCGAAAATTCACAATTTTTTAAAGAAAAATTACGTGGAAATCACTTGATGTTACAAATTTATGAAAACTTTAGATTTTTAATTTTTGTCGTTTTCTTGAAAAATAAAATTAACATTTAAACTTTAATTAAAAGTGACACGAATAACGTTATTAATTGAAAATTTAAATATGATGTAAATGAACTTGTCAATGAATCCAAAAATTAAGGAAATAATTTACCAATCTTGGGTAGAGCTTGTGGAAGAACTTTACCACAAGTTCATTTTTATTGAGTTTATATCCATTTTCATTCAGATTTGTTTACAAAAAATATAAAGTTCGGAACAAAAAAAACTTTTTTTGTCAGTAAATGAAAAAAACAAGTTTTCTTTTGAATTTATATATTATTATTGTTGTAACAATTTTTTAGAAGTCTCGAGGAAATCGGACATATATTTTTATAGGATCCGCTAACTTAAAAGTACTAAAAACAAATGTAACAAATAAGAGTATAATATTCTATTTAGACCGACTATATACACTATTACATAGTCATTGAAAATTTTGGATCGACCCTCGTAGAAGCTGATTTTATAATTTGTGATATAATAAAATATATTTACCTAAATTTTTTTTCATATTCACATATATGAGAGATTTATGCAATTCGGAAATAAGCCGATCCGGAATCTAAGTTCCTTAAGGGAAATTGACATGTAGATTTGTCCTGATGAAAAGTTTATTTGCAACAATTTTAATAAAGATACATTCATTTCTGAAAGTGTTATGAGCTGAGAACCATATTCCCGAAGAACATTTGACGAGAGCTACTTAATACATAGGACCGAACATTAACATTACAATAGAAAAAGTCTATTATAATTGGGGGCAAAATAATAATCATCAACATATCTCCAAAATTGCGACCTTCAGTGTGTTCAAACGGACATCGTTATTATGAGTCAAATTTGTTGTATCAGCTCAAAAGCACAATACTCCTACCACCTCTGACAATGTAGCATTAAGAAATTGGTTAAATTACATGTCCTCAGAGACCTAACAGAGGACACATCAGATCCCAAGCTCCTTTAAGCCCTTGTGGAGCTCCAAATCAATTGAAAAGCTCATTAAGAATTTCCAAATGAAATTTAGTTAAAGAATATTTATCTGTTCCAAAGTTACAGCATTATCAATTAAGCGTTAAGGAACCACTGTGTGTTCATGATGATGATGACGACGAAAAAACCCCTACTCCTCTCTTAGTGGTAATGATTAGTATGTAAATGTATCTCTGTATGTGTGTCTATGATATTGATGTAACCGATGATAATGATGATGTTTGTGAAAAATTTTCTGTTGATTTCCATGAGTTTAAGAATGATGAAAAGATTAAAAAAATACGAGAGGGGAAACAAATAAGCAAACATTATGGCAGACCATCATTTCATTACGCATATAACGAAATTTTAGCCAAAAAAAAAACTACACCCACACTTATACACATATTGTTATATACAAAATGCTCATAAACAAACAACAAAACCCCAAATATCGATTACTCGTAACGAATTAAGGACACACACATAAAAGCTTATTTAAAACATTAACAACAACAGAAACATCTGCAAGCCCCACACAAAAAAAAGAAACGGAAACGGTCTGATCATCATCATCATCACCATCATCGTTATGACACTATAAAACTAAATTATTTCGCTGTCTGCTTCCATTTTCTGTGAGGGAGGATGGAATTCATAGTTGTTGGTTTCATTTCAGGTATATTTTCCAGTTTTCCATGCGACATATTTTCATGCCGAAAATCTCATTTGCATTTTGGGGGTACAATTTATGGTGTCAAAAAATGTTTAACATAAATAATTGTGTTTTTTGCCTTTAATGAACAAGTGGAGCATAATAAAGGAAAATATACTTAAATACTGACAAAACAAAAACAAAATAAAGGGAAATAATAAAAGAAGGGTTAAAGAAAATAAGACGTTATTAAACATTTTTTTTTGGGAAAAATATGTGCTTTTAAAGTGAAACATATTGGAATGTTAAATTATTCAATAATGGAATGGAATAAATGGTTAATATATATGTACAAGTATATGAAATGGAACATATTGTGCAAAAAAAAAATAAATAAAAGGTTATAAATTGATATAAGTTTCTGAATAAAATTTCATTATATTTATCGAATATAATAAAACAAAAATACACACAACGCAAATTGTACCCAAATGGATTTTTAAAATAATTTTGTAAACCTTTTAACTGATGTATATTCCTATAAACGCATTTATTTTCTTTCTTTCTTTGTAACCCTCTTCCAAAAGTAAAATTGAAGTTCCTTAATGGCAACACGTTTTCATTAAAACGTTTAACCCAACTACTATTTCAGAAAGATTTCTGATCAAATTACCTTTGTAAAACATGTCAGTCATTATGTTGAATACCAAATCTGATTAAAATGTGTGACCAGAAAAAAGTGCGGACAAATTACGAAATATGTTCAACAACTCAAAACTTTACTAACTAAATCCTGTAAAATAATAAAATTCAATAAATTGAAAAATTAAATACTACAATCGACTTTGCCGAATCTTAAATACCCTCCTCCACCATTATATTGGAGACAATTAGCTATTTGTCTGAATTTCGATAGATTTGGTTCAAGGATCTATCGACAAACTGTTTCTAATGTTATTAAACAGTATCAGGAGAACTTTTCCATTGATAGAAAACCTGGTTCAATTAGAAGGAATAGTCCATATAATGCTCCTTAAAGCCTTAAAAAATATAAAGCATTTTCGAAAGAGCTTCAAACACATCCGCCAGGAAAGCAGCCCAGTTAGCTTAGTGCTCGGACTATTTGGTTTAAAAAAGGTCTTCTTCCATTCATCAGACTGAATGTGTTCCCTTATTTTTGGTCTGACTTGGAATTCTATAGCTATTGCAGACAAGCCCTTGCGTAGTACAAGAACAATAATGTGGTATTTGTAGCAATAATGGCAAATCCTTCAAACTGCCGGCAGATAAGGCCAGTGGAGAGGTATTAGGCTCTTATTAAAGAGAATTGTAGAGCAAAAAAGGTGCCCAATATGGTGGTAGATTTAAAACAGAGATGGACTTCTTGTTAGGGCAAAGTATATTTTTGTTTTTGTTAATTTTTAATTGCATTGGTAAACAATAAAACTGTAAGATTAGTGGTTTGATTTTTATCTAAATATATGTAAGTTTAGAATTTTTCAATCTCACTCCTTAAATGTTCTCGCTGACTAGCCCCCATTAATATTAATTATAAAATACCTAAAGAACAATTGGATTTCATCCCAGTAACTTTCACAAGAAACAGTTTTACTGGAAAGAAAATGATCAGGAGAAATGCTGGCGTCGAAACAGTGTAATTATTAAAAATCGAGTATCTTAAGGACTTTTGAAGTGAGAGTGTGAACAGTTTAACTGGACAATGCAAATATTAGTTATCGAATAAATAAAATATTATTGAATTGGGAGTAACTTATCTCAGATACAACAGTCTTATGTTAAAATATGGGTCAATGGAAAAATAAAATGGGTCAAGGGAAAAAGTATCTACCATACATAGAAAAAGGGAGAGCTGAACCCAATTTAAACCAAATATTAATTATGAAATATCTATAGAATTGTATTGTAATATAGAAGAATTATTATTTTATAAATTATAATTTTTTAAGATGTGTTGCAATTTACAACTTTCTCAGAATTAAAGACTGGTGAGAATTTTGAGCGCGCTTTCCCGCACCGTTTAAAATCAAGTAAAATTTAAAGTCTAAGAAATATGTTCCTCTTAATGTCCAGATTTCATAATATACAAAATTTCAGAAATTAATATAAGAATATCGTGATAATTTTCTATAAATTTTAATTTATATTGTCTAAATTCTTAAATATACACAATTTTTCAAAAATTACCTTTCACCTTTTTTTGTTAAAACGATCATTTCACTCACCTGAAATAAAAAGAAAAAAATAATAATTAATTAAAGATGCTTTAATTTCAGTTAATTTAAATAATTAAGTTCTCTTAAATTCTAATTCAATATTTCAATTTTGTCACATGCAATTCAAGACAAGTAAGAATGTAAGAATCGATAAGCCCGATTATGAAATACCCTAAATCATACTACAGGTTATAAGTATATACGATATTATAGACCGACCCTCGTCAATTTTAGAACACCGATTTCTGCATGTATATATCTTAATTTTATCAATTAATATTTCAATATTAAAGCATAATTTGAGAGATTCGTGTAATATCGCTAGTGGGTGTTGTATGAGTGCTATGAAAAATAACGGATCGGCACATCGTTCAGAATATTGTTAGACTTCTTTGTGCCAAACATCCTTAAAATCCTTAAAGCCCATATTGTTTGGAAATTAGATAAAATAAAAAACCATCCGCGTCAATATCCAAAGGTATCGTCCTTGGTCCAAAATAATATGTAAAAAATTTCATTAAGAATTGTAACCGCCATTTTGTTCACAAAGTTTACATGGACATCCAGCTGGACAAATATAGAAGTGAGAGTATAATAATCAGTCAAGCCCGACTATTTATATACACCAAAATCTAAGATTATTTTAGCATGTGGAGGTTAAATGAGACCTATAGGAAATATTAGACCGATGCCCGGAAATTTTGGTTTGTGTTTTCTAATTATATAACTCTTAATATTTATGTACTTCAATATGCTTTTTGAGCTGCATTCATTTGTCACCCGATTTTCTCGAAACGTAGATTTTTACTGATACAGACAGATTCAACCGAATATGATACATTTCAATGGTCCTTGGTGCAAATTATTAATCAGTACCAAATTTTATCAAAATATCTTTAGATACAGCTAACCGGACAGACAGGACATTGTTAAATCAACTCATAAATATTCTATTTTTGCTTTATGATTGTGTAGGGTATAAAATATAAAAAATACTTCATTTATTTACAAGTGATAAATCTGAAAACTCCTCAATTCTAAAAATGACAAACCACAGTCCCTTCTCTCCTTAATTAGAAATACAAATTATTAAGGAATAAATACCCCTCAAGTTATTCACACCTTATTTAAATACCGAAACCTACAAAATATTTCAAATTTATAATTAATTAAATTTATTTAAAATTACACAAAATTAATCATCATTCCCAAATAAATATAGGTCAAAATGCCCAAAAAAAGAAAATCAAAAGGATTCCAAATGTTACAAAAAAAGGATGTTTAAATTTATAATCTTAACAAAAATGTCACTTTAGTAAAAAGTTACAAAATTCTAAAGTCATTAAGTGGTGACAACAAGATTTAGGTTATAAATATGATATACCGCAATAACACTTATACACTCACTCACTCACACACACCATTGCAATAGAGAGAAAGCAGGTGGCAAAACCAAAAAGAGAGGAACAAAAAAGGATTCTATGAATTGTAACACAAATACATACCAAAAACAAACTTAGTTATACAATTTGCAAAATGTTCTAAAAGTGGGCCGGACAACTGTTACAAAGTCCTTTATTATTTAAAGTGTAAGTAAATAGTTAAGAGAGAAAGAGGCAGAAATGAAGAGAGGGGGAGAAAGTAAAGGTACTTTAAACAAAAAAATTATATAAAATGAATAAAATTTGGTGAAAATATTTGAATTCGTCTTAAAATGGAAGTGAGTTGAAAAAATACACTAAAGTAATTTATCTTCCCCTTTTTTGTTTCCTAAGGAGAGGGGTTGTGGGGTTAATATAAATGTATCTCTGTATTTGTGTTTTGCTTCTGTATCATTTTTATGTATCTCTTAGAATAAATATAAATATAAAATTTAAACCTCAAACCCACAAAAGAGAAATAAATAGTATTTTTTGTATTTTTATTTGCCATTTTTATAAATTTAACCAGTAGATGCTGTGATTGAAGGTATACTAAGTTTATCAGTGTGTGAGTTACATCAATAAAATGCGATTTCTATATATAAAAATGAAACTGTGTTTATTTTTGAACAAAATGAATCGTGTCTGTTGAAATTTTCTCAGAATAAAGGAAAAGTATCTGTAAGTAACCTCCATATCAGTTGGACGGAAGTTACAGATTTATTTCTATTTAATTTTTCATGGTCCAAAAAACATTGCAACAAAGAGTGGAGAAATCGATATATAAAAATTTCATAGAAATCATATAACCCCTCTTCTGAAAATCACCTCATCAAGTATCTGATACATATGTTTATCATGAAAATATTTGAATTAAATTCAAGGACGGTCCTACGTACAATTGTTGAAAATTTTTAAATGGAAAAAATTCACTCCAAAATATTTCTCGTGCAGGTTATTAGAAATTTCATACAACCGAAGATAACATTCGGACTACGTTTTCTTTTTGACTTTGGTTTTTGCACGTGTTATATAAAATTCAGTTGAAGTGAAAGATAAAAAGAGGAAAAATAAATCCAATTTACATTTTCTACAAAAGTAGAAAAGTAGACTCTTTACCTTTCCAAATAATAAAATTCATAATGTATCTTTATTTAAATCAAACATTATTTTAGTTGAATTTCTATTTTTTCTATCTTTCTACTTTGAAGAATATTTTTGTGCAATTGTGGTTGTTAATGGGAGAAAAAGGAATAAATTAAATACAACTTTAGTTTTTTAGGAAACATTTGATTATAAGAAAACATGGACTTTAATCAAAATATTTACTTAATATTTGTTTTAAATTTTAGTTTATTTATTTTTTATGTTCTTTTTTAACTTTAAAAATCTCTTTAAAAAATTACATAATCATATCACACCTGTTTGTTGTTTCACCAGTTAAAATCACACATTAATTACAGCGTGTAAAGGAAAACAAAAGAATCTTTAATCTCAATTTTCCATTTGGATTTACATGACTAATCAAAACAACGGAAATTTACAACAACAACAACAAAAAAAAATAAAAAAATAAAAATCTATTTGCATATTAATAGATTTCAGTCTTTCATCATTGAAGCAGAACGAATAAGCAGGTTATAACGAATTTAAAATATCCTTCAGTAATTAAGACGGCAGTATTTTTTTATGTAAATAATACGAAATATTTGTTGGGTCCAGCTCTCCAGAGCCTTGATGAGATTTTTTTCTAATAATGCAACCGCTCATTCAATCCAAATTTTGAGTGAAAAAAATATATTAAAGATGGAATATATTCTCTACTAGCAAAAGTACTTAAATAAAAAATCATATGAGTTCCAGTTAAATATTTAGTCTTGTGTGAGAGACATGATATGACCTCCAGTGGTGATGAAGTGTATAAAAACATATTTATATGCAGCAAAAATTACATCTAAAATATAAATGTATCTACAGAATTAAAAATATAAATTATTCTACAAATTAAAATAATGTACAAAAAATAGATCTGAACTAGAACTGAATTTGAACTGAAATAAAACTGAACTAGAACTGAACTAGAACTGAAGAACTGAACAAGAACTGAATTAGAACTGAGCTAGAATTGAACTAGAACTGAATTAAAACTGAAATAGAACTAAACTAGAACTGAACTTAAACTGAACTAGAACTGAAAACTGAAGTAGAATAAAATTAGAACTGAACTAAAAACGAACAACTGAATAAGAACAAATCTAAAATTGAACTAGAACTGAACTAGAACTATAACTGAGCTAGAACAGAACTAGAACTGAACTTGAACAGAACTTAAACTGAAGCAGAACTGAACTAAATCTAAACTAGAACTGAACTAGAACTGAAGTGGAACTGTATTAGAACTGAACTAGAACTGAATCAGAACTGAACTTGAATTGAATTAGAACTGAACTAGAACTGAACAACTGAATTAGAACAAACCTAAAATTGAACTAAAACTGAAATAGAAAACTCAACTAGATCTGAAGTAATTTTTGCATTTCCTTATCAGCCAAATTAACGCAGAATCCATTAATCGTAAACATAATTTAGCTTTATCCGTCTGTCTAGCAGTCTAAATTCAATGAAATTTTGTCAGATTAATTGTAATTGTTTTGAGCTGTTTTTCTATTTTAAGCCAGCGATATCGATCCGATAACAAAGAAGTCATAGACTGCTATCTGAAACGAAAAAAATGTCTATTTTTCAAGAAAAAAAAATCAGTTAATACTGCTTTACCAATTTCGTAATGATGTCAAAACTAAAAAATAGAATAAAATATGCAATTATTTGATATAAACCAAAATCAGTGTATTATATAGCACGCAATTTTTAAAATAAATATCTGATATTTGTCACAAAATTGTATCTTTTTATATTTATTTTAACCAACTGAGTTCCTGGTATATGGTAGGACAAAACTTTTTATGTTTCTTTCATATATGTAACTAATTTCAGATATATCGGTTTAAATTGCTCTATAATATATGGACAAATTAATTATTATTTTTTTTTTATTTTTGGACTTATTTAGACAACGGATAACTGCCAGTTTCTATACATTCCAAATTCTAAAGTAAAATGAAATATTAATTATACTAAAAATAACATCATACCTCGTACATATATTCTATACATAATTTCTGCACATGTATAGGTGTAATTATGTATGTGTATGTATACTAAAAATTTACCTTTTAATAATGTAATACTTTTGGGATTTACATACATTTCAAAATTTATCGAAAACAAACGGTAAAGTGAACAAGTGAAAACAAGTGAAAATTTCTTTGTCTCTCTTTTATCTACAAAATACAAATATATATGTTATTTAGATATCTTTACACATACATATGAATAAAACAAATACATGTTAATAAAATGTAAAGTAAATATCAAAATATAAAATAATTTAAAAATCGATTAAAAGTATTTGGATTTTGAAGGGATTTTTTAAAAAAATTATTTTGCTTTTTGTTTAATTTAAAAAAAAGAAGATAAATTGTGCACCATATATTTTGAAAATTATGAAAATAATTTTCAAAATGAAAATAAATATGAAAATAAATATTTTAAAAGATTATAAATTCTCCACTTTAAGAGATGTGTTTCAGAGGAACACAATCTCAACCTTATTCTGGGATATTAATTTTCAATTACAATTTTTTTTATATTTGATATATGTTCTTATTCAAATTTTCTTTTTGATATAATAGAAGGAAGGTAATATGGGAATAGCTCTATATCAGATGTACCCACCCACTCTACTACACATTTATCGTAGTGAGAGTGTAGCAGAATTGAATTCATATTGATGAGATAACAACAGTCGTTTATAGTTTACACGTGTAGTAACTAAAATTTAAAGTTTAACAACATCTCGAGTCAAGAATGCTGTACTATGGGCCAAACAATACACTAGTATATTCAGTTGTTCGGCTATTTCACAGACATAACACGATCATCAACAAAACTTAGTGAATAAAACAAAGAATTTTTTAATCTATTGAATGTTAACTTCCAAGAAAACAGGTTGATGTCGCGTGTTTTTTAATATGTATGTACACTGCAAAAATAAACAACATTTACAAAAATATGAAATATAGAATAAGAAAAAACATATTAATTTCCTATGAATTGTTTTAATGAAGTTGTGTACCTGTATGGTTAATTTGAAATACAAAAATTAGAATCACTTCATCACATAAATTTTGTTCTGTGTAATAAGAGAAATATTTCAAATTAAGCTTAAGACACTAGCACATTCACATTATTCTTTTTCTGTCATTTTCTTTTTGAATATTTCTGCTCTAAAAACAGATGTGGAAATTTTTATTATACTTTTCACTACAACAAGTGGTGACGAGGGTTTATTTCCCCATTTCTTGTGCAACGCCAATAAGGAATCATTTAAGATCCCAAAAAGTATATATATTCTTGCATCAAATCAAAATCGTTTTAACTATACGTCCATCTATCCGTCTGTTGGCACACTCACATCCACAATAATTGACAGGGTCCAATAAAATTTGTTCTAAATATTTGTTATTGTTCTAAGAAGTTTCTAGTTTAAAACCGGTTTAGCAGAAAATATGTTATAGATCGATATCTGAGACAAAATCCTAAGTCTTAACATTCATACATACATACATACATACATACATACATACATACATACATACATACATACATACATACATACATACATACATACAAACATACATACAAACATACATATATACATACATACATACATACATACATACATACATACATACATACATACATACATACATACAAACATACGTATTTACACATATCAACTTTAATAACTTGTATACCCAACAATTAAAATAAAGCTTTTTCATCAAAAACTCTTTTCTTAAAGCAACAAATTTATGTCATAAAATATTAATTATTTCAAATTTTATAAACTTTTCCCTAAAAGTTTTATTATCAACCTTAAGAGACTACAAAGAACTATTAAAAATATTTGAAATTTATTCCCTGAAGAAAAGTAAATTTATTTAACATAAAAGTGAAGTAAACTTTCTAAATTTTATAAAATATTTAGAAATATTAACATTTTGAGTTTTTTCATATGGTTCCCTAAGGAATATTTCAATTTGCTGATAAACTAAAAACTGAAAATTAAATAAACAGACATATGTGTGAATATATTAATTTATATAAGAGAAGTGACATCGAAATATTATTTGATGAGTTTTGATCAAGTTAACTTTGTAAAATATGTCAGACATTATGTTTCATGTTATACAAGTAAATATATTATTAAACTGACTAAAATTAGTATACAGAAAGAAACTTGTTCCTTCGAGAAATTGGCCAAATATTCAAAGGTCTGCCGTCAAACATTCCGTAGTTCGAAAACCTGCTTCAGGTAGAAGAAATGGTGCACATGATGTTTCTAAAAACAAAAAAACAGAAAGCAGTCTCAAAAGAGTTCCCAATACATCCGGTAGAAAAGCAGGCCGATAAGTTTAGTTCTCGGACTATTTTGATACGCAAATGCAGATTTAAAAACTTACAAGCCTTTAAGAGGTCCTAAAAAACACTGCTTTAAACAGAGCACGTAAAATTAAGGCTACAAAACTTGCCTTAATTTTTCGTGCTCTTGCTGCGTAATAGATGACGTAATGAAGTGGCAGATTTTTTAGAACTTCCAGGTCAAAAAAATTATGTTAATAATACTCGAGAGAATGCTAAATAAAAGTTAAGGACCCAAAAACATTCAAGAATTTCCCAAAAACTTGTTAGTATGACAAGCTATATGCAGTTGCGGTAACATAAACAAATCATTTGTTGCCATCGGCTCTATAAATACCAAAATTTACATCATGGAATATCGATCAAAAAGGGTTGCTGCCTTTCCTTCCTTCTTGGTCTGACTTGACATCCTATCGCTTTGGTAAACAATCAATGTTACAGGACAATAATATGGTATTTATACCATGAGAAGCAAATGCTCCAAACACTCCGGAGCTAAGACGAGCGAAGAAATAAAGGACTCTCGTTTAAAGAGTATTGAATTGCACAAAGAAGTTGTGCAAAACTGTGGTAGATTTAAAACGGACAGAGAATACTATGAAGTTAAGAATTTTTCGATTTTAGTCCAAATATATTCATTTATATATTTTTATGTATAAAAAATGTAACTTAAAATATATAAAACGTTGAAAATCCCAATAACAATACACAGGATCCTTAAATACCTCCACAAAAGAGACTACTCAGATCTTAAAATGTGAAGTGACAGAATTATTCCAAAAAATATCAAAGTTATGAACACATTTTACTGTTAACTCTATAATTAGTTACTCTGTTCATAATTAGTTACTCTGTTAATACGTTTATTTAAGCAAACACCTAATGAGTTTGATTAGCCTAGAAAATTATACCATTTGCTAATAATGTGATTATAACTTTTCCAATAAAATTCGTTTCCTAATCATTAAATTATTAACCACTTTTTTCACACATTTTTAGTCACTTAATGTGCACATGATGTATGTAAAGAACTTTTATGTTGAGTGCGTGCATTTAATATCTGTAATAAAGGTTTCATGTAAATATTCTCCACTGATGGAGTAGTAAAAGCTTTAATGCTTTTAGATTTGCATAATTTTATAGCTAAATAAAAATGGCGATTTTTAACACTCACAAAAATTTGGAAGAACACTACTATGATAGAGAGATTATCATAATCAAAATAATAACTTTCATATGCTTAACGGAGTTACATAAAATTAGACGAAGTGATAGCAGAGGTATGCAGCATCTTGAATCCTTTGCTGAGTCCATGAGCGGAGTTATAGCAGTACGGAGGGCTGTACCTGAGATATTTTTTCAGCATATTCAACCATTAAAGGTGGTGCAGGGTATAAAAAGGGGTCCAACTGAAATGCTAATTATAAGTAGCACCTTAACGTCATTTTTTAAGGAAGTTCGTTCCGATGGGCTTTTAAATCTTCATACCTTATAAACACTTTAATATTTCCTGGGCGGTATTACTGAAGACAAAGAATGAAATCGAAATAATTGTTGTCAATTTACAACAAAAGAATGAAAAAGTTAGAAAGCAACATGCCGTTACGAGGCAACGTAATGTAGTGTTTAAGAAACAACTAAGACTCTTGTTTTCCGGATAAATAAAGAGGACTTCAAAAAAGAAACCCCAGATTAGTTCTGCTACCTTCCTGGGACAAATAGAGAAAGTAACAAATAAGCAAAGTTATCTACTACAGCATCACACATAGAGGGCGTTATTCTAGTTTACCGTAATACGAAAGAAGATTATCATAGAACGTAACTACAGCAGAGTAGTTATCTACTAAAATATCAATAAAAATAGAATTAAAGAGGCTTAGACTTAGTTGAACAAAAAACTAGAACAGAGAGCTATGTTGGCGCCCGATGATCCTTGTAGAAACAACAAATGGTAGAAAAGATTTTCGACAAATCAACAATTCTTATTTCAGTATAATACGAACTTTTAGTATTTTTTGTAACAATTTTCAAAGAAAAATTCAACAAAAACCTCCATATAATGCGTTATTGTGTTACAGCGATTATTAAAACAATTTTCTGTTATAAAAGAGACAGTAGCGATGGCAACATTTTTTTTAACAAATATTTGCATATGTAATCCTTTTTAAACATTTTTGTTATTATGGGTATTTGTATAAATTATAAAAATTTGTTATGTAAATAAATGTTAAATAATGTAAATGACAGTGAAGTAAAAAAAATCAATTTAATTAAAAAGGATAATGTTAAAATCCTTGACCAAACTGAAGGATTTTTAAGGAAACAAAAATTACAAAATTGATTTGTTTGAAAAAATACAAAATTGAGTTGATTGAAATTTATTTTGTTAGAAGAAAATTCTAATGATTCACTTTTGTAGTGCACTGTACCTTCATCCAAGGCAACTATCATGTTATACATTCATATATATATATGTAATAAAATTTAAATTTTATTTACTTGTAATTAAGAGCATTCATTTGGAATTAAAATATTATTAAATTTGCAATTAAAGCAAATTTAATTTTTCTTAATTAAATTGTAATCATGAATGATAATGAAAAATAGAGAAAAATTTAGCAAAATATTTTTTGCTCTCAGTTTAATACAAATTTAGAAAGAATTTATTTAGTTTATTATCCGAAAATTTACATAATTAAAAATTTATTATTATAAATTTTAAAATTTATAAAATTTTTTTAATAACAGTCCACCCACCACATTTACTACCTTCTTTCTCTTTACATATAAAATTTGTGTCCAAACTTAATGATGTCCAAGTATCAAATAATATAGAAAAAGTTATTATTACGAATTGCAAACTTAACAAATATTATGCAAATTTTGTATTCATATAAAATTCATCTTTTTTCCTTCATCCGCCTCTTTTTTCCTTCTTTATTGAAATCATAAAATTCATTAATTTTTAAAATTTTTCCAAAAAGATTTGTATGTAAAAAAATATAAAATGGAAAAGAAATTCTATAACGTTTCCATAAAAATGATTTACTATGGCTGGCTGTCGGTTTAGCTGATATTTTTTCAGTCCTGGCGTCTTCTAAAATAAACGTTTTTTTAACTTGAAAAGTGGAAGACTTTCTGCTGGAGCATTTTTATGGACATTCAATTTGTGATATATTTTGTTATAAATTTATCTTTACAAAAAATTATGTAAGTGGGACAATTGATTATTAAACTAGAATTTAACTAGAACTGAAATAGAACTGAAATAGAACCGAGCTAGAGCTGAACTGGAACTAAACAAGAATTGAACTAGAACTAAATTAGAACTGAACCAGAACTGAACTAGAACTTAACTAGAACTGAAAAAGAACTGAACTAGAATTAAACTAGAACTGAACCAGAACTAAACTACAATTAAACTAGAACTGAACTAGAACTGAAGAAGAACTGAACTAGAATTAAACTAGAACTAAACTAGAACTGAACTAGAACTGAACTAAAACTGAAATAGAACCGAACTAGAACTGAACAAGAACAGAACTAGAACTATATTAGAACTAAATTAGAGCTGAACCAGAACTGAACTAGAACTTAACTAGAACTGAAAAAGAACTGAACTAGAATTAAACTAGAACTGAACCAGAACTAAACTATAATTAAACTAGAACTGAACTAGAACTGAACAAGAACTGAACTAGAATTAAACTAGAACTGAACTAGAACTGAAATAGAACCGAACTAGAACTGAACTAGAACTGAACTAAAACTGAAATAGAACCGAACTAGAACTGAACAAGAACTTAACTAGAACTGAAATAGAACTGAAATAGAATTGAACTAGAACAGAACTAGAACTAAACTAGAACTGAATTAGAATCAGAACTAAAATCTCAAATGGAACTAGAACTAAACTACAACTAAACTAGAACTGAACAAGAACTGAACTAGAATTAAACTAGAACTGAACTAGAACTGAACTAAAACTGAACTAGAACTGAAATATAATCGAACTAGAACTGAACAAGAACTGAACCAGAACTTAACTAGAACTTAACTAAAACTGAACTAGAATTAAACTCTAACCGAACTAGAACTGAATTAGAATCCGAACTAAAATCTCAAATGGATTCTGAATTAGAATTTGGCCTTGAGACTGAAACAGAATCTGTTTCTAGAATTTAAACAGAAATCTGAACTGGGATCTGAATTTAAATTTGAAATATAATCAGAACTAGAAATATAATCTGAACTAAAAGTTGAACTATAATCAATCCTAGAAACAGTATCAGAACTAGAATATGGACTAACATCTGAACTAGGATCAGAGCGAGATTCTTGAATCTGAAGCATATTAGCTAGAATTTGCTCCAAATTAAAATTTTAAATAGAATCTAAAC
Source organism: Cochliomyia hominivorax (assembly GCA_004302925.2). Taxonomy (NCBI): domain Eukaryota; kingdom Metazoa; phylum Arthropoda; class Insecta; order Diptera; family Calliphoridae; genus Cochliomyia; species Cochliomyia hominivorax. The sequence goes on from PYHX02000467.1 coordinate 79,683,504, forward strand.
TATAATCTTTACTTAATTTTGAATAAGAAGCAGAACTAATGTCTGAATTTAAATCTGATAAAGATTCTGAATTGATATATGAACTTAAATCTAAAATGGAATTTGGACTAGAATCTGAACATTAAACTGAATTGAAACTGAACTAGAATTTGAACAAGGATTTGAAATAGAACCCATTCCTGACCCCGAATTTTAATATGAAATTGAATTTGAAATAGAATCTGAAATCGAATTCAATTGAAGTAGAATTTGCACTATAATCTAAACTAGAATTTGAAATGGAATTTGAAGTGGAATCTGATCTGGAATCTAAACTAGAACTAAAAGAGAAACGAAACTAAAATCTGAAAATCAAGAAGAATATAAATCTGAATCAAAATTAATTCTAAACTCATTCGGGCTGCTAAGACTGCATTATTTAATGACTTTTCAAATATTCCTCCCAGTTAAATTTTGTGTTACATTCTTGTCTTTCAGGTTATTCAGCTCCGTTTTTTCATACTTCACACTTTTTATGCAGAAATCATAAAAATATTTTATCTATCGTTAAATTCAATTTTATTTTTATCGCCAGAAATAAACGAAAGAAAAAATCATGATAAAAAAATACTTGAAACTTCTTAATAATTTATTAGAAACAGTCGTTAAAAAAAGAACGAAAAAGGGGGAAAATATTATACTAAAAAATATAAAAAAAATCTACCCAAAAGAATATTCAAACTAAAGATGAAAGAGGAAGAGAGAGGGGGGCGAGGGGAGAGTATTATATGGAAATTAATTCAATTTCAAAGAAAAAAAAAAGATAAAAATAGCAATAATTTTACTCCTTTTCAAATGGCCACTTCTACATTTCAATGGCAATGAACACATTTGATGTATATTTTTTTTAATGGAAGAGACATCACAATTTTATTTTACTTAGAAAGACTCAACCAGTCAACGTGTTGAAAGAGTGAACAAGGAACGAGACTGTCAAATGGTTTATTATGAATGAAAAAGATGAAAAATTTTAACATTAAAGATCCTCTATCAATGTCACTATAAACACTTTATATAGTTAAATGAAATAATTCCATTTCATGCAATTTATTTTGTTGTTGTGATTTTGCCTCCAGAGGATAACAACGAAGAAGAAGGCAAAAATGAGGGAAAAATTTTTACTTTTCATTTGAGGAAATATTTCACTTGAAAAATATTTATGGTTCTCTATTAAAAATTAATATTAACCAAGGGAAATGGAAATTTTTGTCCTCTATTTTTTAAGCATTCCAACCATCCACTTTGTTCTTCTCATTGGAAACCTCTGTATATAGCCTGAAAGGCATTGCATTTCGTATCATGTTCTTCTCCAATATCTTTGTGCCAATATTCAGCCATCATTGTTATTTAATTGGAAAGGTCTTGTCGTGTTCATGTCAAATTCAGTTTAACAAGGAAATGATTTTCATTTCGGAATAAATTTTAGTGTAAACCAACAAAATGCACTGCCAAAAATAGGTACCACATTCAACCAAAAGAATATAAGATTTCCTATATGATATATACATTTTTTTGAAAAAGTTGTATTGAAATGTTTTCAATGTCACACAAAAAAATATGAATTTTCTTATTTCTCTTGCGTTAAACTTTCTTTACTTTGATTTGCCACTTTATGAAATCCTTATTGATGTGTAGTACCGATGAAGAATGAAATTCAACTGTCGTAAAGTACTTGAAATATTCCAAAAAAATACAGTTTATAAAATAGAATCTGAATTAGAATTTTAACTAGAATCTGAAAAGGAATCTAAACTAGAATCCGAATAAGAATCTAAACTGGAGCCTGAACTTAAACTGAATTAGAATCTGAACTAGATCTACATAACATTTGAACTAAAATTTGTTCAAGAGTTTGAACTGAAAAATGTGAACTAGAACCAGATTCTAAATAAGTATCTGAACTAGAATCTGAACTGGAATGTAAAATAAAATTTGAAATAGAGTCTAAACTACAACTGCACTAGAATCTGAAGTAAAATCTGAGCTGGAACTGAAATAGAATCTAAACAATAATTTGAATTAGAATCTAAACTAGAACATGTGTAAGAATTTAAACGAAAATCTGAACTATAACTAGAATCTGAGCTGGAATGTGAAGTAGAATCTCAACCAGATTGTAGATTATAAATTAGAATCTGATCTGGAATTTAAAATAGAATCGGAATTTGAACTGCACTTGAAGCTGATCTAGAACTAAGCTAGATTTTGAGCTAGAACCTAAACTAGAACTGAATTAGAATGACTAACTTGCAACAAAGACCTGGCCCCTTACTTTAAACCCTAACAGCTTCGTCTATGAAATCCCCATGATTTTGCGCATACCTGTTATAAATCCAGTTTTTTTCTCAAAATTCAACTCAATTTCCAAGGAATTAAAAAAGGATTTTTTGCTCCTTCACAATTAGAAAATAATGCAGGAATTTAGTATCATAAAAAATATTTCCCAAAAAGTTTGCTTTTAAAAATTTCAACGTATTATGAATATTTAAATTACAAACCATAAAGATTCCTCATACGCACTGTAATCCATACATTTTTTACACCTTTATGAATAAAGGAAATGAAGTGGTTAAATTTTTCTTAATTTCCTCAATACCATTTAAGGGAAATGGAATTAAATATCTACCAGTTTTTTATATTAATATAAATAACGAGTCCTTTTTTGGGAAAACAAAAAATAATAATAATAAAAATTCATCCTTTTAAGGTATTCCAGCAACATGTTTATGATTAATTTACAAATGAGGACAAAGGGAGGATGCTTAATTGTAAAAAAAATTTAAAGGACATAAAAAACTACAACAAAAGTTACAACATTTTAAATAATCAAATGTCCTTTAAAAATAATAATTAGGAAGCAAAAATTTTAATCATTTTAATTGTTGAGTGCAAATAAAATATACATACAAGTGGGTATTGTAAAAACCTCTAGTCAAGTTAAGATAAATAGAAGCCAAAACCGCTGTGCGAAATTAAATCACAGTCGGTCCTTATTTTCTTTTAATTCTCATATAAATCTCGAGAAAAAATTCCCTTTAAAACGCATAAATTTCTCAAAAATGTAAGTATCATTATATATTGCACACATAAGCATAAATATGGAAAGCAAATTATACGAGGTTCGTTCATACATTTTTCGTAGCAGACAATTTACAACCAACAATGTGGTGTAGGGTATTGCAAAGTCGGTTTAGACAAACTATAAAATTTTTACTTTTTTCTATGCATCCTCAAAATTACTTTTATTTTTGTTATTCTGTCTCCTTTTGACCAAAAACCATTACCATCAAAACCATCACCCACCACCACCACTACCACCACCACCTCCCATTATCATTCTCATCTGGAACAGCAGTATTATCATCATGAATTCACCACTTTATCAAGGTGTTTGTTTAGGAATATGAATGTTAAAGTAGTTCAAATAACATTTTATGGTTTTGTTCGTATGTATAAATGTACGTGTGTATGTGTGTGTATATTCTTTTATTTATATTTTGGATATATTTATTTATATATATTTTTTTTCTCTTTTGTATCTGAATATGTATATGTGATTTTTATGTTGGGTTTTATTTTTGTATGTAAAAGTCTTTGACCTTATTTAACCTTGATATCCATAATATTTGTATCATTATGCTTATTATACCCCAAAGGCTACAAATACAATGAAATGAAATAAAATAAAAGATCATAACGAACAAAACGAAAAGAACAATATTCCCGCTTCTCGTATTTCTTAAAGTCAGACAGACATTAAATTCTTATAGTTAACATGAGAGTGTTATAATAAAATATAAAAAGTAGATTCATTCCACTCTCTGTCTCTTATGCTGTTTAATGTCTTTTTATTGTTGCCAGTGTTGCCCATTTGGAGGATAATTTGGTGTGTTAATATGCTGTAAGGAAATTTTTATTTTATTTTCTTTTCTTCAAAAGGACGAAGAAAATCTTTAATAAATATTAATATTTAATTTACATTAAAATGATTTCGCTTTTAATGTTTCATTTAAGGAAAAATAAAATAATTTTTGTGATGAAAACGGAAAGAATTATTTAAAGCCAAATGAAAATTTAATGATTGAAGAAGATATTATTATTTGAATTTCCTTCTACCAAAGAAACTATTGCTCTTTTTGCCTAAACTCTAATACCACAAGTTTTGAATGACGTTCAAAGACGTTACCGAATATAATGAAGGGTGGAGAGGGAATAATCTTTCTCTGACCAGTAAGATGTTCTGAATTTCCCAGGCTGACAGTTTAGTTTCCAACGTTCTCTTAAATGGTTACAACACATTGTAGCTTCTGAAGTAAAATCTAAACTAAAAATTTAAGTAAGATCTTTATTATAATCTGAACTATAATCAAAAGTTGAACTTAAATTTTAATTGCAATTCGATCTAGAACCTGAGCCGACATTTAAACCGGATTCTGAACCAGAATCGTTTAGTCTGAACTAGAATCTGAATTAGGATCTGCTTCATAATAAGAACTAGAACGTAAACTATTATCTGAACTAAACATGGAACAAATTGGAAATAGAATCTGCACTAGAATCGAAAGTAGAATCTTAACTAAATAAGGCCAAGAATCTGAACTAGAAACTTAGATATCCGAAAATCCGAACTAATATATGATCTTGAATCTGAATTGCAATCAAAACCAGAACCTGAACTAAGTTATGAAATAAAATCTGAACAAGAATAATGAACTATAATATAAACAAGAATCTGAATTAGAATCTGAACTAGAATTTCAACTAGAACCTTATTAAAATCTTGGCTAGAATCTGAACTAGATTCTGAATTACAATCTAAACTCTGTTCAGAACCTGAGCTAAAGTTTTAAGTTGAACAAAAATAAGAATCTAAATTACAATCCGATCCAGAATCTAAAATAAACATAGACAAGAATCTGAAATAAAATGTAGAATCTGAACTGGAATCTAATAACAATCTGAAATTGATTCGAAATTAGAATCTGAACAAAAATCCGAACTAGAATCTGAGCTACAGACTGAACTTGAACCTGAAGAAGAATCTGAATAACCATCTAAATTAGAACCTGAATTAAAATCTGAAATAGAATATCTGTAACTTTGAGAGGATTTGTCCAATAGCATTTGAGTCTCAACAAGAATTTAAACCAGAATCTAATCTATAGTCTGAATCAGAACTGTTATATGATGGTGAGAATCTAGATTCAGTTATTCCAGTTTCTACAACTTGAACTCAATCCAGTCACGAAATTCAATCTAATTGTATTTGTATCGGGTAATGCTACTGGAACCATAAATTGGGCTTTGATTGCCAGATATTATTCAGTATTGTTCTTACGATTTGGATAAAAAAATAAAAGGTTTAGATGTTGCCGCTATTAGGGTAGCCATCACCAGTAAAGGATAGAATTGGAACAATTTATGTTGTTCTTCATGCTGTGGCTGTAGAAAGGAGACCCCCAGATAAACACTTGTTTATTGAAAAGCTCTTACAAAATCCAGTACACTCCTCCAATGCGTTCTAATAAGATACTAAGATAAAAACTTCAGTATTTATTAATATCGAATCATGTTTTATTTTTTAAAACCTGAAAGCCATATCAATGAAGTAGGGTATCTCAAGATATACCATAACCCACTTCTCTTTTATTTCCTTATTTTAATTAATTAATTTTATTTCAAGTTATAATTTTATACCTTTTGTGACCATTATAAACTTATAAATTAGCACAACATAAAATGACTTTATTATCGGATAATATATTCTTCATGAAAATGTTGCAAATGTGGTCTGACCAAAATACGAAAACAATATAAATATTCAACAGAAGTAATAAATATGTGAAAAGAGAAATAATAAAAAAATAAAAACTTTTCATTTAATTATTAACACATTCGTAGTTCAAAACGTGCCCCCATATAAAACACTGAAATTCAACAATTTATACCCCCACCAGAAGTGGACATGAGAGAATATTGACTTTGTCATTCTGTTTGTAACGCTAAGGATTAAATATCTAAGACCCCATAAACTATATTTATTTTTCCATCATATCAAAATCTGAGTCGATTTAGCTATGTCCGTGTATGTGTGTTGAAAACATTCTCACGCCTAGAATAATTGGACCTGAGTATTTGTTATCGTCCCAAGCAGTTTCCTCTTTAAAACCAACTATATAGTTTTATAATTAAAAACGTTATAGGCCGATATCTGAGACAACCTCAAAATTCTGAAAAATAACTTCCCTACTTTTTCAACAAAAACTAAAAAGATTAAAATAAGAATTTAACTATAACATACACTTCGTTATCATACAAAAAGTTATAGACTTAAGTATGCAAAATTTTGATACACCCCAAAAAATCTGTCTCTTATCCTAACAATAAACCGGCAGAAACTATATTATGCTGGGATTTTTTATTTGACCTAACTCCCATATAAGGCCCTTTCCCGAAATAAGGTTTATAGATTCTAAAACTTATCTATTGAAATTTGACAAAAAATTGAAACAATCCTATTGAAATCAGCAAAATCATTGCTCTAACTATTTTAAATATATGTTACTAATTTGGCAAATAGCGGCCTATATTTCGCTATAGTGCCCACTTAAGATCCATTCCAAGAGGTTTAAAATTTGTATCACATTTTATAGAAATTTGTATTTTTAAACTGTAATTGATATTTGAAACTGGTTCTGACAATTATCGAGCCAATAGTTTCAAGTCATACTTATTTTTGTATAACATCAATGGTGAAGGGTATTTAAGATTCGGCAAAGTCAAGAATTCTCACTTATCTCTCTTCTTTCCTTAACAAGAAATTCTTCCTTTTCTGTTTATTTTTATTATACTTTTTCTTTTCCTTAAACATTTCCTTTAGGGGGGGGGCGGGGCGAGGAGTTGGAAAGTCATGTGTCTTAGCAACCAACTACCAACTTAATGAAAACTTCAATTAATTGTTGCTTTCTTGGCAACAACAACACCAACAATTACTACATTAGAGAAACTACCTCAATGAGTTTTTCTTTAACACATTAACTGACCTCAAGTACGAGTGAAACATTGATTCATCCCTGGTCTGACTTTCATTAAATAGTTGTTATTGTTGTTGCGGTGGTAAAGTATGAAACGTAATTATCCTGAGACTTATTTGCTTTAACCGCCTCAACTACTCTCAACTAAAAGGTATAAAAACAAGGATTTACTTAAATCACGTACTCAAATTATTTTAAGGGTTTGAGTAGAAATGTTGATTTGCTGAAAATTATCTTGAAATTGGAATTTCTGTACTTTTTACTTATTTCAAATTAAATAGTTCTAGAAAGAATGTTTTTTAAGTTAAATTAAAAAAAGAGGACTTAAATTTGGTCCTGTTTGCTATTAAAGAATATTTAAACATAAAATCTTATTCTATTTGACTTTATTTAATATTCCTCTGGATTTGCTATGAAAATTTATATTTATTCTTTTTTTCTTTGTATCCTTCTTATGTAACCAAATTTAATCAAGAGATCTTTTTAAGAATTCAGAGTAAAAATCAAACAGAATGTTAAAATATTTCATCAAATATGAGCAGCAGTAACAGCGTTCGTCAACAGTTAATATAAAGAGAAGGAGAAGGAAAAAGCACAACCGAAACCGCAAATCCTTCTTTATGTTTTATGTCATGAGAATTGCACAGATACCTATTTGTTGTGAATTATTAAAATACAAAGGATAATACAATACATCGCGGGAAATTAAATAAGTTAAGATTTACATTTTAATATTTTAAGGAAATTTTTATTTCCGTGAGGAAAGCATCTTATTATATACTTTAAGGATCCAAGACCTCTTCAAGTATACATTCTTATCTGTGTCCTTCCATCTGTCTATTGTTGGCACCTCCACTTCTTTATTAATAGTCCTAATTCAACAAAAAATTGGCATTAATGTTTGTTATTGTCCTGCACAGATCGCTATTCATAAAAGTCACAGCAGACCTTTGAATGAAAGTAGACCGATATCTGAGACAACCTCTTAGCTGCAATATACATTTTTTTAAATTTAAAGCAAACCGCATCTGGACAAAATTATACCGTACATTGATGCGCATTTCTAAAAACGCATTAACATTTTTTCTATTTTTTATCTTTGATTTTTTATTCAAATGGGTACTTTTTTTAAAGCAAAAATAAATTACAACAAAATATAATCTTAGACCGGTCTTTATTCATGCGATCAAATATCTTGGTGCTATTTTATTTGGAAGGCTTTTAATTAACAATATTTAAGGCGAAATCTTTATTGATTTAATAAAGCCTTTTATGCCCACTAAATATTTTCTCGTTTAAATTTTTCAGTTTAAAAAAGTTATTTGCATTTATAGGAAAATGCACCAGTATATATTAAAATGTATTTGTGTTGGTTTGTTTGTTTGCAACTTATAAATAGCTAAAAACATTTCACAGAATGGTCTCAATATATACGAAAGTAACATAAGCAATGAAAACTTCGATAGGATCAGGGGGAGTTTAATCCCCATAGAATTAAAATTTCAACTGCCAAATACCTAAAGAACTATTGAAGTTAGAATTTTAAAATTTGGTTTCCATCACTTTTTCCTAAGGCTATTTTTATGGATAAGACGGATAGGATCAGGAGAAGCAGTAGCCAGTGTTGATCTATTGAAATGACAGTATTAAGAATTCAGCGAAATTTCTTTCTCAAAAAAACAGTTTTACATGAAAGAATCTAAGACTAATAGGATTAGGGAAGATATCTTAGTTACTTCCTCAAGAACAGTTAAGACCGATTTAAACCAAATATTAATTATCGAATATTAAAACAACAATGTTATGTTATTCAAGGTACACGTTAAATATACACAATTTCAGAACATTTATTTAACATTATCGTAGTGAATTCCCAATAAATTTTAATTATAAAATTTAATTTATATTTCAAAAATTACCTTTCGCCATTTTAGTTATAATGACAATTTCACTCACCTGAAAATAAAAAAGAAAAAAATAATTAATAATTGTTAAATTTCAATTTAATTGTATTTTAGTTAAGTTCATTCAGATATTTGTTTAATTTAATATTTCGATTTAACCTTTTTGTCACATAAAGAGTGAGATCGAAAATTCTTTAAAACTATAAAACCGATTATATCTTGATCTTCGTAAAACATGTCTGTTCATTTTCAAAAAAGCTCCAAACACATCCAGTAGGAAAGAAGCCCAGTTAGCTGAGTGCGCAGGCTATTTGGAGCGAAAAGTTAAAGAAAATGCATACAAGATTTAAAAATCCTGACAAGAACGAAAAGAAAAAAAGAGAGATATTCTGACAGATTTGTCGCTACTTCCTAGGACAGCAAGCAATATAAAGTTGCGGCAAAAAAAGTCAATCATTTGTTACAAGAGGCTCTATAAATATCGAAATTTACATCAAGGAATGTTTACAAACAAGGTTGCTTCCATTTATAAAACTTCACAATGAGGCCATTTATTTTTGGACTAACTTGACATCCGGTCACTATAGTAAACGAGCCATTGAGTGGTACAAGAACAATAATGAAGAGCACAAACAAGATGTCCAAAAATGTGGTAAATTTAAACGGAAAAGAACTACTTGGTGGAGAAAAATGACAAAAAGCACTGAAAAAACGTTTCAAGGAAGGGTTTCCGAAAAAGGTTCAACATTTCATAATGATTAAATTCTTTGAAAATTTTAATAAAACTTTCAATCCAATAAAAAATTGAAATTGTAAGTTTAGTGGTTTCGTTATTGTTAACGTATATGTGAGTAAAGAATTTTCCGATCTTATTCCTTACTTTACAATATTTTAAATAAAGTCTTAATTGATTTAATAAAACAAATTTTATTTGCACACAAAAACATTTTTTTGTTAAATTTTTCTAATTCTTTAAAAAAAGTAATGTGCTCTTAGAGGAATATGTACCAGTATAAAAGTTACAAAATTATTTAAAAAATATGACATTTTTAAAATGGAACCATCTATAAAATAAAGAACGCGAAAATTATGATTGAAAATAATTGAGGATTCAATAAAAGTGTAGAACTCAAATTTCACGTAAATAAAGTGTATTTATAATTATAGCCCTCAGTGCGAAAATAACACACATCAGGATTATTACTTTTTCTTTATGCTTAAAAATGAAACTGGAATATTTAATTTTTAAAAAGGAATGAATATAAAACCGCAACTTCCAAAATTAACCGAAACAAAACAGAAACCGAAATAATCAATAAAAACTTTCAATTAAAATTTAAGGGAATCAAAACTAAAGTTTATTTCAATTAAAATTAATTGAAGTTAAAATGTAAAAAATACCTGTGACAAAGACTTTAATAACAAATTCACCAGCAGACTGCTAAATGGTTAAAACTTATATTCATAATCTACAGCAACTTTCTAAGTCGACTTAACAATGTCCATGTGCCTGGTTGTCCATGTTAAGATTGTCCCCAACATACAGGTCACAGTTTTTAAGAGAGTTTGCCCAAAGAAGGCGTCTATTGAAATTGGTTATGAACAAGTAATTTTTAGTCCATTAAATTCCTTAATACAAAATTATTTGAACCAAGCTTAGCGAAAATAAGTCTAATGATATTCCAAAATGATGTGTCAAATTATACGAGGATCGTTCAATTATTTCTTTTAGGTAACATACAAACACCCTTCCAAATATCGCTTTGAGACTCATAAATTACCTATATGTGCGATTGATAAGTATCGTAATAATCAAATTGTGATAAATATAAGTCAAAACCGCTGTGCGAAATTATACGAGGGTCGGTACTTTATTTTTTCTTATGACATTTCCAAAAAATTCTTTTTAAACGGGTAAATTTTACATTAATGTTGGACATATAAATGAGAAAAGCAAATTATACGAGGACCTTTCATTTAAAACCAACAATATAGTGTAGAGTATTTAATAGTCGAACATGACCGACAACAACTTGTTACTTGTTTTCTCATTGAATTTGTTAAAAACGCAAAATATGGCAAATAAATGTCACATTAGTGTGTGTCTGTGTGTGTAAAATAAGGAAACCCCATATAAGTTAATTTTAGCGACACTTTAAGGTTTCTTTCATATTTTTCTTCTTTTTCCTCTGGTGAAACCTCAAATAAATTTCAGCATTTCTGGATATAATCATATTATATATGTAACAGATTTCTGTAATAATTACACTACATCATGTAATTATGAAGTAAAGAAATTACATTCCTTTTCCCGATTTTACACTCTGTAAGTAAATATAGCCAAATTTGTGATAAACCATTAAATTCAGCAAACGTACGAGGTCTTAAAATTTTAAAACTTCTGTTAAAAAAAGAAAAATGTTCTTAAATGAAAATAAGAAAAAAGAAAATTAAATAAATTTTATTTAAAACAAAGAAGAAAACCACATTAAACAACATTGTTTGTTAAGAAATGTTTGATTTAGGGTTTCTTCAAGGGAAAACGTTACCGGGATTTTCCAGGGAAATTCAATTTTGTGGATTCCGGGAAATTTTTATAGGGAATTTTCGGTTAATAATTTAAATGGGGATGGTATATTGCCTCCACGTGTAATTCCAAACAGAATCAACTAAGAATCCATTAAAGTTAGGTCACAATGTTTGTTATATCTTTAAGCGAGTTCTTATTAAAACTATGCTGTTATCGCTCCAAAAACAAAATAGTTATAGACTGATAACTGGGACAGAATTCAACTATACTACGTCATCATACCAAAATTTATCTTAATCTGATTAATAAAATATCAGTGTGTTATATGTAGCAATTTAAAATACGATTTTCTGAATTTTTTCCTCATACATTTATTGTAGGACCTTGTTCGAAATAAGCTTTTAAGTATATAGAACTCTTACATATGCGTCATTTCGATTTACGTCGTTTTGATTTGCGTCGCTTTTTTAAAAAAAGAAAAGAATTGTTTTGCGTACTTGCAATTTAAAGTTACGTCGTTCCGACTTGCATCGTTTTGATTCGGATTTTCGTTGGTTCGAATAGCTTCGTCGCCTGTAAGTTAAGTTTTTAGATTTTCCCCTTTCTTTGTTCTGTAAGTGGCGCTAAGAACAAGTGCCTGAATTAAGGATATAAGAAATCAGCCAAATTAAAGGAAAAGAAATAAGTTTGGAATTAAAATTAGACGTAATAAAACTTTTTATATTGGGAGAAAAGATAGTTAACATAGAAAGAGCTATTGGACTAGTACCTACAGCAGAGAGATCAATTTGCAACTAAATCAATTAGCTGAAATTTCGCATCACTCCAATCTGAACAAGATATTACAACAAAAATTTTAATTGGTTAAGATGTAATCCCTTCTATCTATTTACTCTGACCTCAAAAAATACTGTATCTGATTATTTCTAAGTCAGCAGCGGTTGGTTTGACTGCATTTATTTAGAAAATGTTGATTCGATTTGTATCGCGTTTCTCCGGTCCCCGTTAATGACGCAAGTTGGGGCTCTAATGTATTATATATATTATAAATCCATGAATATCGGCTCTTATTAGTCTTTAGCTCGTTTATAATTTATTATTTTTCAGAAAAGGACTTAAGCTTATAAAAACTTTTAAATCTAAATATTTCAATGGAATTCAGTTAAAAGAGCTTTGATGAATTTAAAAACATCAATCTCTCTAATGAAGAATCAATTCTGGAATAGCCGATTCAAATTATGGTAACTACCTACAATAGAGTTTTATGATCATTAAATTAATTAAAATTTAAAGAAAAATACTTTAGTAAAATCAGGAAATATCTTCGATTTAAATATAAGATTCATATTTATTATTACTATAATATCAGAACTTTTCATTAAAACATTAAGTTTTAAGTATAAATAATATTCTATGATTTATTCCCGGGAATTCTCGGGAACAAAAAAAAAACCGCGAAGTGAGAAACCCTAGTTTGTGTGTATGTAAAGGTATTGTTCATTTCCCGGATGTTTACTCATATGTAAACACATAAATTCTTATGCCAAACATTAGGGTTATTTTCTCCAATAAATTAGTTTTAATTATAAAAATATGCAATTTTATTTAAATAAAACCGAACAAAAAAGAAAATTTAATTTTACTCTGCTTTTATATTTGTATGTGTAAATGTGCAAGCGGATGTTTATATACAAAATTTTCTTTCCTTTTGAAAAGCATAAACAACAAAGATTGTAATGTATATAGAAAGTAATATAAGGAAAATTGTTTGTGTGTATGTAATGTATGTGAATGTGTGTAATTATTTTAAGTTTTAATTACCAAAAAATTTCTTATAAATTAAAAATGTAATAAATTAACTTGAGGTTTTCCATGTGGTTGTTATATTTAGATAATTTATTTAAAATTAAGTCAACCTTTGAAAATGAGTTGGAATTTAATTAAAATAAAATTATATTTTTGGTATTTTTACTTTTAAATGAAGTCTTTACTTGTTATAGCACATCCCTATAGTTTTTTTTACAGTCATGGACAGTGAAGATCAATAAAATTTCCCATTGAATACTGTTGGATAACATACACTAATGATTTCTAGCACTTCATCACCACAAGGTATACAGTAAAGAGGCAGTAAGTACCTACAGGTGTTCCTACTGAGCATTGTGATGAGACCTTATAAAAATAACTGTTTGCATGCTTTTTACAAGAAAGATCGGTGAAATTGTTTTTAATTTTGATTCGCAAATAAAACTTTTGTAAGTCCACATTTTTTAATAAAATTTTACACATAAATATATATTTTGTTACATAACATTTCGGGGTACAAAAATTTCAATTATCATAAATTCTAAAACACATCAACCAATGCAAAGTATGAGTTTCTTTTTTAGATTCCGTCATTGCGAATTTTGGTTCTCAAAAAAAAATGTTTTTGTAATCTATAAAACCATTTCATTATTATTCAGGAAGTTTTGGGGAATTTTAAATAAATCTATATTACCGAGTTGGCCAACTTCAACAAGATATCTATAATGGTTCAAAATTCAAAAATCCTTGTATGTTTAGATCGATTTAGTTTAATCACAAAGGAATCTTATTTGCTATGACATGGAACCGGTAGATTGGTTTGAATATATTGATTGCTAGCTTGTCTGTAAAATGAATATTTCGAGAATTCCAAGTTCAACTACGATCACAGTCAAAACTAGATAATATTAAAAGATGTCTCTTCGTTGTTCTAAGTGTCATTAAATGTGAAATTAGATTATTCTAGATCTTAGATACAGAAGTCTACTCAAATACTTATCTGTAATTAAAATGCAAAAATGATTAAAGGATCTAAAATAAACCTTAACAATAAATTCCAATGACGAACTTGGTTAAGGCACTATGGAACAAGTGGAGAACTAACAACAACACTGATCATAATCCAAACAATCTCTAAATTATTTTTATGATGTGCCAACATACTGCTCTCATTATATAAGAAGACCCTGATTAAGTTGACTTAGTTGAATACCAACAACGTCAATAAAGAAACACCAGAATATAGAAAAGTGCCAAATGTAAAAGAGAAGAAGTAAAATTAGTTTGTCATTACTACTTCATTCATGCGTTGGTTTAGACAACAAAACAGTAACCTTTAAGTTTATATACTACCTGTAGGAACAAGGAACCTTTACCAAATAATTCAGGTTATTTTAAGAGATGTGAACAAAGCGACCCTTTTATATCCGAAATCCGTATTGTAAGTATATTGGAGTTATCTAGTAATATCTACTAAGTTGAAATAGTACATAAGAACTATCTGTGGGTGATGCTTAGACAATGTTAAATATGATAAAGTATGCAGAATTATTTTGAATTTTGAAATCATAGAAAAAAACTCATTTTTTATTAAAATTTAAATTTTTGATAAAATTTTGAAATTTAGATTTAAATTCAAATTTTTATAAAAAATTTAAATTTTAAAAAAAAATTGTCATTTTTGTTAAAAATGTGAATTTAAAAGAAATTAATTTAAAAAAATTAATTAAAAAAAATAATTTAAAAAAATGTAATTTAAAAAATTTTTCCTTTATATTAAGAATTTAATTTTGATAAAAATTTTAATTTTGATAAAAATTTTAAGTTTTGATAAAAAATTTTAAGTTTTGATAAAAAATTACAATTTTTAATAAAAAATACATTTTTTGATAAAAAATTACATTTTTTGATAAAAATTACATTTTTTGATAAAAATTACATTTTTGATAAAAATTAAAATTTTTGATAAAAATTGGAATATTGGAGTTTTTTGTGAAAATTTTGGTTAAAATTTATAATTTTCTGTAAAATTGCAATATTTTTTGAAAAAACAACTTTTGGAACATATAAGATTTTTTGGTAAGAGTTTGGTAGGAGTTTAATTTTTAGTAAAAATTTTGTAATTTTTTTGTTAAAATTTGAAATTTTTGCTTAAAAATTTTATTTGTTTCAAAATTTAATTTTTTTAATATCAAATTTAAATATAATTTAAAATCTTATTCAAAGAAATTAATCATAACAGAAAATAATCTAAAATGGCAACACTACAATCCACATTGTCATACAATGACCATGTCTTTTATTTGAATAAAGTAAAATTCCAAAAAGCTAAGCTAATTTTCTTTAAGCTCTTAAGGATTTTCCCTTAAATTTATCAAACAAAATCATTTCATTACAATTTTCCAAAAAAGCTCTCCTCAAATAACATTTCGAAAACTTACAGACACCTTAAAATATTTGAGCTTTAACTATAAAAGCTTGCGCTTTATTTACAATAACAGTGAATGGTTTTTACCGCCGCTAAATGAAAAAAAATCCCAAGTCGGTTTTTATCAGCAACAGCATCCATTGTTGTTCATTGCGCAATTGTTTCAAGTGTCAAATGTCAAATAATTCTCATATAAAAATGCTGATACAATTGGAAAATAGTAAATTGTCATTTAGCATCATTTTGCCGTTAAAGTTTAGTACATCAACAGCTTTTGCAGGAAATACACATCAAATCGGAAAATTAAAAGTAACAAAAATGAAACGCGTATGAGTGAAGTCAGTAAAATTACTATGAAATAAAAAAACTTCTCAAAGTAAATGAAAATTTTTTAAACAAAAAAATCTCATAAAAAGTGTAAAATTTTAAAGAAATTTTATAATGAATTTGTGGCCCCATGTAGCGGGCATATTTTTAGCCTGTCTAACAATAATAAATGCTTTGCCTGATGTGATAAAAATTGGTAAGAAAATTTGTGAAAATGTCCTTTATTCACATTCATCTCTGCAGCATCATCAGGATGTATCTGCGTTTTTTTTTTGTTTGATGAATCTATTGATTTTTCTTCGTGTCACCGCAGCACATGGTGTTCTGTATAAAATGCGTGTGTATGCGTAATTTTCTTTTACAATGTGTTAGTGTTGTTTACATTTGAAGTACTAAAAACTTTGTTGATATGAACACGAAGGAAAAAATGTAAACAAAGTGTAACAACAGTAACAGTGTATTTTATTGTTGTAGGTTTTTTTAAGTGTGTGAAAATTAATTTGTATTTATTTTGCTTCATTTGCATGTGTTTGAGTGTTTGTTTACGTTTTATATTCTCTTGTATTTACTTTCCGGTATCCGCGTACGGAATGTTTGTTAATCATATAATTTTGGTTATAAAAAGGTGGTCTTTTTCATCCATCTGATGATAATCAGGAATTGGCATTTCGTCAAGCTGTTGATCGTATCAATGCAGATCGTATGATTTTACCTCGTTCTAAGTTGGTGGCTCAAATAGAACGAATTTCACCGTTTGACAGTTTTCATGCGGGCAAAAGGGGTAAGTAAATATTACAATTTTTATACAGATAAGAATTAAGTGATTGAAACATTTCTAAAGAAATCTAAATCAATAAAAAGTTTTAGAATTTTTACTTGTAGACTTAAAGGAGGCAATGACCGCTATGTTGAATGTAGGGGTGTGTCAAAGTTGTAGGTGTGAATATTTAGAGACATTTTGTCAATGTATAACATTTCGATTTTAAGGCTTCATCCGCACGCTCTATTCGAACAAATTTGTTATCAATAAAATTTTATAATTAATTGCTGAAATATTTTCGAAAATATGCGACTTTTCCAAGAATTTCTAGTACATAATTTTATCTTGAAGGCAAAATTTGCTTCCGTTTATGAAGAGTTCATATTCAATTTTTAGAGCCAAAAGAATGTTTCTTAGAAAAATAACAAATAATCAGACCATATTTCGTGCCATCAACACACA
Organism: Cochliomyia hominivorax; assembly: GCA_004302925.2. Taxonomy (NCBI): domain Eukaryota; kingdom Metazoa; phylum Arthropoda; class Insecta; order Diptera; family Calliphoridae; genus Cochliomyia; species Cochliomyia hominivorax. The sequence continues at coordinate 79,700,794 of PYHX02000467.1, forward strand.
GAAGGATATAGCTAAATCGACTCAGATTTTGAAAAGTCACTTTATGAAGACTTAAGTGATTCCTTTTTAATATACAATTTTTATTTGTGGAAATGAAAGTATAAAAAAAACATTGTAAGCGATGTGAACGAAAAAGATTTAAAACTTTCTATGGTATCGTAAAATTTTTATTGAAATGTTTAAATAAATAAATCTTGTGACTTCCCTGCTTACTCTCCCCCATCAGTTACTAATGGTGAGAATACTTCCTCCTTTGGCAACTGAATTGTCTTTACAAACAAATGTATTTTGATTCAAGAGTATGATATGATCTCTGATCTGATAGTCATATCACATATAAAAGGTATCACCTTCGCAAGAAAATAATTCCAAAATAATAGTTTCCTTATGATCTCAAAAATACTCGTAGGTAATTTCCATCGACTCTAAAAAAATTTCAATAATAACATGAAGAACTGACACTTTCTAACAGGTTGGGCATCTATACCTATGGCAAGACCATTTTAAACTGACTAATAATTCCCTAGTAAAATTATTATTCTAGCAGCAGTTCCTGATTTTCGAGACTTTGACTTTTGTCCTTTAAGAAAATAAATAAAAATGATCTGTAGAATATCTGATTCTCGAAACCTGTTAGTTAAGTTTTAAACATAATAAACTAATATTTTTGCCAGCCGAATGAGAATGAATGATTTTTTATAAACTTCTCACACTGATCTTCTACAGTTCCCTAAAAAAAAGCCGGAAAACACATACAGTATAAATTTATGTCGCCACAGTTACCTACAAGTTGATTTTACGTTCATTGTCTACGCTTCTTGTTAAGAAAATATTTAGATTAGAATTAAATTATTTTGATATCGATTTAAGCAATTCTCAGTGTATTCAAAACTTCCTTTCGATTTTTCAGTGTATTTAAAGCTACCTATGCCTCTTAATATTTACGTCCTGTCTTTTTCTTTGCCTTCTAAAAATAAATTAAGAATATATTCCTTTCAAGACTTTTGGGAAAGAACAAAAGTGAAAATTCTAAGAAAATTGATGCAGTCATTTAGCACTACAAGGCATTAACAAGTAAATGTTTTCGAATATATTTAGTTTAATCCCCGAATAACATCGTTTTTGGATACTTTTATTTCAAATATAAAATTCTTTTATAAGTTTTCATCATCTCTTTCAACAGTTTGAACTTAAGCAACCAAAAGAATTTAAGAAATAAAATTACAAAAAATTAATCCTTTTGTTATCCTTTTAGCATCTAAAAATAATTTAATCCTTAAGCCTTTTGTATTTGATATAGAATTTAGATTCTATTGTGTTTTGTATTTTTCATTCTAAATATTTTAAAAATTACAACAAAATGTCTAAAAGTTGATAATACATTTCAAGTGTTATTAAAAAAACGTTTAAAGACAATTCAACCTGAAAAGGTACTTAAACAAGTTAGTGGGGGTTAGAGAACTAATAAAACGGTGTATACTAAATTTATAGGTTATGATGCTGTGTTGAATAAAATTGGGTTCTGACTGATGTGAAACGCAGAAAACATCAGAATAAGAACAGGACTAGAAATAGGCAAAGACAAACAATTAAACAGCTGGACGATAGAACTTGAATTATTTTACCAATTTTGATAAGGAAAATTTTGGTTGAATTTTTTAATAGAATCATGTAACATTGCAATATAACTTTACACGCTTGTACTGATATTAGGAGAAATTGGTTGAAATAAAGATTTATTTAGGATCTTTAGAATTTCTTATTAAGGGAAGAAGGCCAATGCTGTAGCTAAGGTCAATAGGGGTTGATCACACTTTAATTTATTAACTTAAAACTTACGGGCAGAGTACTAAATTTAAAATGATGAACCCAAATTTTGATACATTAAAGTATAACAAACTTAAATTCCGGAAGTAGATTACGTGGGAGTTAAAACTATTCCGAAAAGTGGACTAATATGGGACATATAACATATATTATAGACATTTATATTTGGCTAATATTTAAATGCTACATAAGTTTACAACCCTATTCTAGGAAAGGGGCCTTATAATGGGAACTAGATTAAATAATACAGAAAATATTTTTGGGCAGTTTTTTCTTATATCAAAATAAATGTATGTGACAATTTTAGAAAATCAACCTTAACATTACAACCTATGAAAGACTATGATTTGGGAGAATACAATGGTCTAATAACATCAGCAACATAGTTCTCTGAAACGAGGAACCCATAATAATACAAATAAAACATGGAAAATATCAGAAAACACACTGATTTTGGGGTTCATCAAAATGTTTTATATTGATTGACTCCTGTCAATTACTTTAGATATAAGCGGGATAACTACTGACATTATCTGAGTCGATTCAACGATGTCCGAACGATAACCTAACTGGCTGTCCATATAAACGTGAACACTCCTACATGAACGTTTTCTAATGATATACAGTAATGAAATTGCACCATTCTCTCTCAGAATGCTATTCTAAATTATAAAACTCACAGACTTAAATATATTTTAACTAAATTCGTCAAATGACTTTTGTATTAACACAATACAGAATAAGACATATAAGTAGCATAAGTAGTAGAGATCCAACAATCTGTGCAGTCATCCTTGATTGAATAGCCGTAGAGAATTTTCCTTAGATCATTTTTAGATAAACTTTAAAAGCTTTTAAACAAACTTTTCGGATTATGATTAGAATTCTGCTTAATGTTTTGAGGATGCATACGTTGTATAATTATTATATTCTTTATTTATGAATTTTAGAAACCATATTCGAAATATTACTTTCTTCCCTTTCTTTTCCTGTTTCACATTTTTTCTGAATTTTAAATATACAAAAATTAATTTTTAATCTAAAGGAATCAATTCAGATGATACCCAAAGTCCTGCGATTTAATGTAACTGAAATGAACGTTAACTTCCTTAGGATTCAAATTACAGAACAACTTTCAGCTTACAGAAAACTCCAGATCGGTCCATAATTTCCCTATAGCCATTATAAATAATCCCCACTTCCCAAAACCATCTCAAATGTAATAAATCTCTTATTTATGAGTCTCATGATAATTTTGTCAATAAAATTGTGTATCGACAAGAGTTGACCGATAATTTTTCTCTCCGGCCCACTGAGTGCAGGGTATTATGTAATCGCTTCCTTTTTGACACTCTTCTATTTTGTTCCATAAGTCATAGTATTTCTTTCTATATTCCTCTAAGATTAACATTCATTTAACAATAGAGAAAAAGAAACTAGAGAAACAATGAAAGAAGAATTTCTTAGATATAACTTTTTATATTGAAAAAAAACACTTTAACATCATATAGAATTTGGCATGTCTTATTTCACATTAATATGACATTATTATGACAAACACAAAAGACAAAACAAAAAACAATAACAACAACAAAAATGAAATTGTTATTAAGGATAACCGGTGTTATACTCATAATATGAATTGCATTTAAGGATACTCATCCCCCATGCACTTAAGCTGGCATTTATACGTGTGTCTGTGTGTATTGGTATTTAGGTGCAGGAAAAGCACCTGAGTACCTGTGCAATAGAACATCAGACAAGACTTTAAAATGAATTACAAGTTGATACTTAAAGTGCAATTAATCCAGAAAATACCAGAGTAATACACATATACAGGTTTATAGTACAATAAGGAGTGGTTTTGTTCTTTTATTAAGGCGTTTAAAACAAGAGTTTTCATATTTTTTTTTTGCTTTTAAGGAAGTAAAAATTAATAATTTATTTTTCTACTCCTTCTAGTATGTGGTCTTTTAAATGTGGGTGTTGCAGCCATATTTGGTCCCCAATCGACACATACCGCCAGTCATGTTCAAAGCATATGTGATAATATGGAGGTAAGTAGAGATCTATTTAAGTAAAATAATGGTTATTATAAATTATTATATATATACATTTCAGATTCCTCATTTGGAAAATCGTTGGGATTATCGTTTGAGACGTGAGAGTTGTTTGGTTAATTTATATCCTCATCCCAATACTTTAGCTATGGTGAGTTCATTTTTTTTCATATCAAAATTTCTACATATTATTAGGATTCTTTGAACATTTTCAGGCATATGTAGATATAGTTCGTTTTTGGGGCTGGAAATCATTTACGATTATATATGAAAGTAATGATGGTATAGTTCGTATGCAAGAACTGTTAAAGGATCATGGTGATACACCTTATCCCATAACAGTTAGACAACTAAGTGATAGTGGAGACTATAGGTAAGATCATTATCAATCATATTATATATTCCAGATGTTCTTACAAATTGTGACTCAAAGAAAATGTGAAAAAGAATATTTTCTTTCTTTAGTGTAAAGAGTAATTCAAGACAGTACAATCGCCAAAACTCTGTTATCCATATAAGAAACAGTTTATCTTATAACAAAACATGCAGAATTGGATCCAAAGATTTTAGTGTATAATTTTGCTAAATCACTCTAGAGGTCTTTAGTTCTTTATGTTTCCCGTATATTCAAATTCATAATGGTTTACACTCTTGTGATAGATCTGTGATATTAAAAAAAACCTTTAGATCTGTATTACATAATAAAACATCGTATTAATTAAAAATGCAAGATTCCTTAATCAAAATTCTAAAAATTTCAATGTCAAAGATTTATTGTTGAGTTCTATGAGATTAAAAAATTCAATTTCAATATAAAAGCGAAAGTATCTGACTACAAAAAAATCAAAACCCAGAATGAACAAAATTTAAAAAAAGTGAAAAAAGAAAATGAAAAATTCGTACAAATTGTTTTTAAGTGCTTCAAAAGTGATTCTAATAAATTTAGTGTGAATATTAAAGAAAGGGAATCGGACTACGGGTTTTAAGTCTTTGTTTCGATTTGTGGCATCTTGCAGAGAGTTTAATTTTGATGTTAAAAGAGAGTTTTAATTTTTATCACACTTCGAAAAGAGTTTAATACTAAAAAAATTAATAAAATTCAAAAAGATCGAAACCCAAAATTAGCAAAATTTAAAAAAAAAATTAACAAAAGTTTTGAAGTTATTTTAAACAAAAAAGTATGTTATTTATCTTCGCAAATGAAAATAATCCAAAAATGAAGATCTTACTCCGAGTTTTTCGTAGCATGTAAACAATTTCTTTAAAGCATCCTGCTAATAACAAAATTATTTGCATCAGTTTTTTTTACACTAAGTTGCTAAAGTATACACACGGCTTTTTATGTCTGCTATAAATGAATCATTTCTTTATCAACTCTTTTTATTTTTTATATAAATAAATTCTTAAACAAATTTTAAACTTTTCTTTCAGACCACTTCTCAAACAAATCAAAAACTCTGCCGAAGGCAACATAGTTCTGGATTGTTCCACCGAAAAAGTTTATGAAGTTCTCAAACAAGCTCAACAAGTTGGCATGATGAGTGATTATCACAGTTATTTAATAACTTCTCTAGATCTACACACCATCAATTTAGATGAATTTCGTTATGGTGGCACCAATATCACTGGTTTTCGTTTGGTAAATGAAAAAATCGTCAATGAAGTTGTACGTCAATGGAGTGTAGAGGAAAAAGGAGTTTTACGTTCGGCAAATTTATCAACAATTAAAACGGAGACAGCATTAATGTATGATGCAGTACATTTATTTGCTAAAGCTTTACATGATCTGGATACATCACAACAAATTGATATTCATCCCTTGAGTTGTGATGGGCAAAATACTTGGCAACATGGTTTCAGTTTAATTAACTATATGAAAATTGTGGAAATGAAGGGATTAACGAATGTTATAAAATTTGACCATCAAGGTTTTCGCAGTGATTTCATATTGGATATCGTGGAATTAAGTCCAGGTGGAGTGAGGAAAATAGGTACTTGGAATTCAACAATGCCAGATGGTATTAATTTCACTAGAACATTTAGTCAAAAGCAACAAGAAATTGAAGCGAATTTGAAAAATAAAACATTAATTGTCACGACAATATTGGTGAGTTTAAAGGAAAGTGCGTTTTTGAACCACCGATAAATTCTTAATATAATTTCAGAGTAATCCTTATTGCATGAGGAAAGAATCTGCTATTTCGCTAAGTGGCAACGATCAGTTTGAAGGTTATGCTGTAGATTTAATTCATGAAATCTCGAAGGCTTTAGGTTTTAGCTACAAGATACAACTGGTACCAGATGGCAGTTATGGCAGCTATAACAAACAAACCGGGTAAGAATTTTAGAAAATATTTTCCGAATACATAATATTAATTCAATAAAAATTTATTTATTTATTCCAGTGAATGGAATGGCATGATTCGTGAACTTCTGGAGCAACGCGCGGACTTGGCTATAGCCGATTTAACTATAACATTTGAAAGGGAGCAAGCTGTAGACTTTACTACACCTTTTATGAATTTGGGTGTCTCAATACTGTATCGCAAGCCTGTTAAACAACCACCGAATTTGTTTTCATTTTTATCACCGTTATCTTTAGATGTTTGGATATATATGGCTACCGCCTATTTGGGAGTATCAGTATTATTGTTTATATTGGCCAAGTATGTAAAAATTTTCCGAAATGATGGGCAAAATCAAAAAAATATATTTTTTTTTAATTTCAGATTTACTCCCTACGAATGGCCCTCATATACCGATGCTCATGGCGAGAAAGTGGAAAATCAATTTACTCTACTCAATTGCATGTGGTTTGCTATTGGTTCTCTAATGCAACAAGGCTGTGATTTTTTGCCAAAGTGGGTTCTTTTCCTAATTCATAATTATATTCATTATAAAACGTATTCTTTTTCAGAGCCTTATCTACTCGTATGGTGGCTGGTATGTGGTGGTTTTTCACATTAATTATGATTTCTTCGTATACCGCCAACTTAGCTGCTTTCTTAACTGTGGAACGTATGGATTCTCCCATTGAGAGTGCTGAAGATTTGGCAAAACAAACCCGTATTAAATATGGAGCTCTAAAGGGTGGCAGTACAGCTGCTTTCTTTAGAGTAAGTTCACTTTAATTGTAATTTTAGAACTCACTTCTAGTAATCACATTTCCTTATAGGACTCGAAAATATCCACCTATCAACGCATGTGGTCATTTATGGAATCAGCCCGACCTTCTGTTTTTACTTCAAGTAATGGTGAAGGTGTAGAAAGAGTTGCTAAGGGAAAAGGTAAATTTAGAGTATGAACTGCCGTCGTATGTTTTTAGTTTGACATCCCATAAGTAGTAGAGCTCGAAGAATCTGTACAGTCATAACATAATGGAAGAGAACGTTAAGTTCCGTAGGCTTCAACTTATAGAATCGATAAATTTTGAATGCAGAAGAGAATTCAATTTGCTTTTAAAAGTTTATCCCATCGACAGTTAATAACAAGTTCAAGCTCAGTGGGATTTCTGAATATTTAAAATTGTTGCTGTAATGTTTTTCAACGCCTCAAAAAAGTTCTAGGTTTCTCGATAGTTGATCGGGAAGTCTTGATAATTTTAAAGTTAAATAAAAGGATTTCAAATTGACCGAATTTTTCTTTACCAACGAATACTTTAAAGGATCAGATTGCAATGATTTGAATTTTGATTTTCCAATGGTTTCTGTTGGAATTTCAGAACATTGATTGTTTAAGAACAGAAATCTTATACTAAAGGAAATCTTAATTATTTAAATCTTTATTCCTGGATTCTAAATCATAGAATGTCTATGATAAAAATTTGGAAGTTATCGTGTGAAAGCAACATTAGATCAGGAGGAGGACTTTAATAATCAGCTATCAAATGTGTGGCAGATGTTTATATGACATCAAAATTAACAACTAAATGTCGGGAATATTTACACCAAATAGTGAGTCGGTGGTTCTTTGGATTCCTGGTTACACCAAGCAATTATTCACTTTTAGCAGAAAGCAAGTGAAAGTAAAATGGTGTTATTTATAACTGGTAGAACATACGTAAGGAATAAATCTTTTTCACAATAGACACAGGTGCCATGATGAAGTGGAGGAAGAAGACAGTTTTTGACCCACTATTGTTACTATCTAGCACTTACAGAACTTAAGAAAACCTTTCTTGGAACGAACAGGATGATCTTTGTAATTAAAATCTAAAATCTCCACATTCCTTAAGAAAAAAACTATCATGCAGACTAGCAATCCAACCAAATGGATTTCTTTATGGTTTCGTATAGATTTTATGTAGATCCAAAATCTATCATGCAAACGCTGAATAACAATTTGCCTCCTTGAATTTAATCTTTAGCAGGTTTCTTGTATCTTTTAGAAGAGTTAAATTAATAATATTTGCTTTTTTAGTTGACTCTCCATAAATTAAATCGTATTTCATAATTATAAAACTTTTCGTAAAAAATATTTCCAATAACATTTCTACCAATTCAAGAATTTACATCATTTTTTGCATCTCAAAAAAAAGAAACAGCATGTAAATATAAAAAACGCTAGAAGAACATTACTAATCGAATTTGTTATATTATTTTTTTTATTTTCTCTATGATATTTTTATCTTATTTCTAAGCAGGTAACTATGCTTTTCTAATGGAATCCACCTCAATTGAATATGTAACGGAAAGAAACTGTGATTTGACACAAGTGGGTGGTATGTTAGATACCAAATCGTATGGCATAGCCACACCACCGAGTAAGTAAACTCCACAAAAGTGATAGGAATATAAATATTTTATCCAAAATTCTTGCAGATTCTCCCTATCGTACTGCCATTAATAGTGTGATCTTAAAACTGCAAGAGGAGGGAAAACTTCATATACTCAAAACTAAATGGTGGAAAGAGAAACGTGGCGGTGGAAAATGTCGTGTTGAAACTTCGAAATCATCATCGGCTGCAAATGAATTAGGTTTAGCTAATGTCGGCGGGGTGTTTGTTGTTTTAATGGGCGGCATGGGTGTGGCATGTGTAGTGGCTGTTTGTGAATTTGTTTGGAAATCAAGAAAAGTAGCTGTTGAGGAGCGTTTAAGTGCAATTTTACATGAATGAGAAAAGTCATAAACCCAAGATGAATGGGTTTAAGCAGGAAATTCATAAAGAGTAATATAATGAACAAAAAATAAATCAAATAAAATCAATAACAAAAAAACAGAATACAGATAGTCAAAAAAGAACCGAAAGAAAACAAAGAATTAATATCAAAATTTTTCTCATCTTCAAAACTCACCACAAAGCATAATATAACATAATAATAATAATTATAAAGCAAAAAAAAACATATTTTTACATTATTCTCAAAAAAAATCATACAACATATACATTGACATACATATATATTTTTTGGCGCAAAAAGTGAAAGTATAAAATCCAAGAGATAAATTTTTAATTCATAGAATTCTCTCTTCAAGAAATTTCACATCGTTTCCATACGAATACTAAATAATAGAAAACTACATTCACTCATTAATATTTGCATTTATATACATTTAATATATAAACTAAATGGGAATTGTAACATAATTTAAACGATTAAAAATGTACGTAGATCATTAGATAAATAATATTGATTGTATTTAACAAAGAAACGAAGTGATTGATTATATTTTTCTTTAATTTTTTTTTTCATTTTGTTCAATATTTTTAGTTTCTTTGAAACATTTTTAAACATTTAATTAGTTTTATATTAAAAAGAAGGAAAAAAAGAAAATTAGCATTAAAAATACCTTTAAAAATGAAAATTAGTTTAATTTCGATTAAATAAGATTTATTGAGAAACCAACAGAGTTAACCAATGGAACAAGAAAATTATTTAAATTATAAAAAAATTAAAGTAAACACACATTCATTGAGGGCTTTTTTTTATTGGATCCAAGTAAGTACGAATCTTGAATACATTCAAATTGCATTAACTAAAGATATAAATTAAATTCCGATTTCTGAAATAACTTCTATGGAATATACAGTGAAATCGGGTCTGATATTGTGGAAATTCCATCAAGCTAGATTTTATTTTATTTTATTTTATTTTATTTTATTTTATTTTATTTTATTTTATTTTATTGAACTCTATTCCAAGAATATGAACGTACAGCCTAATGTAGACTGACGATCTTGAAGTTCGTCAATCTTTTAGACAAGCAAATAAATATTAGTTTATAATTTCATGAAAATAATATAACATTAAGTAGTTGTATTAACTAATAATTCATTTCCGGGAAGATATTTTGAAAAAAATGGTGCCAAATTTCAACAGATTTGATTCCAAAAATAAACATACATACTAGAATGACCCAAGTTTTCAGGACCTTTTCAAAAATTCGGACAGAATTTCAGCTTCTTAGGACAATATGAACTAGAAAATGTATTGTCTCCAATTTAATTATAAACACATTCGTTTACTTTACTAACTTTTTTCTATAGAACTGATGATTTTATGATTTTTATTATATCAGTTATTTAACTGGAAATAAAAAATAATTTATTTATTTTAATTCGGATAATATTTAGCAGTATAAATGTTAAAGGAGGTCAAGCCGCCGCCGTAGAAAGTGGTAAATTACCTGAAAACCAAAATTACAAAAGTGTTTTCATAATAAAAAAATGTAATTTTTTGCCAGTATAACCTTTAGATCGTTCGACAGATTTTTTTGTAAACGTTCCATGATTTCGCCCATGTCCCATAAAAATTCTCATTAAATAAACGTTATGATATTTTCGTGTACTTTGAAATTACTATGACAAATTTGGTTAAAATTGAAACTCATTCTGAAATTTCATCATGACACAAAAATATTTGTGTCATAATGAAATTTGTCATAACCCTTTTTCTAGAAATATTATTCATTCTTTGACGTTATATAACGCAGGTCCAATTGCACGGAAAACAATATATTTAGTAGTTTCAAAAAATCCTTAACAATGGTTAAGAGCCGCCAATACAAAAATTATGCCAAATTATACGATCTAATAAAAATCGCACGGCTAAAAGCTATTTAAAAAAGATATTTGAAATAATTAAGACAATTTCCGAAATTGTACCCTATTCCGGCATCAAACGTTGTATTTATTGAAATAATTTAGAATTAAAATCTTAAGTAATCAATATTAAAATATCAATTAATATATCCCTATAGAAGAAGTTAAATTTGAATCCAAAATAGGAATCATAACAGCCTCTAATCACACATCTGTACAATTTCAGTAGTTTTCAAAAGATAAGACTACAATTTCTTTCATATTGATTTTTTAAATATTTTTATAAAAAAAATCCTTTAGCTGTGCAATTAAAAACTACACGTGATTTACTTTCCAATAAATTTTATAAATAAATTAATTTAAAATTCACAACGCTTCAAAAACAAGCAAGAAAAAATATTCGGCTGTGACGAAACCTAAAATCACTCTACGTTTATAAAACTTTTACCCTGTAAAAACATCCAAAGAACGTATATCTCTAATAAAACCCTTAAAATTAATACATTCAAACTCCTACATTTGAGTTATATCTATCGTAATATACTATTTATGTTAAGAAAATCGCCATATTTCCAAAAATATGCAATAACAATATGTTTTGTTCCCGCACGCCCTAACCTATCAAACTGTCACGATATTTATAGATTTCATTCTATTTTTGATTTTATATCAGCGATGCTAAAATATCGGATTATTAACTGAAGTGGCACAGTGTTTCGAATGAAAATAACTCTTGTAACTTCTAAACGGATTCCGATTTCGTTAAATTTCACACAGATTTCGTATATCTCAAGTTCACAAAGTCACAAAATGAAATATCGGACTAATCATTTGGAAGTTAATTTTCAATATGTATAGGTAAATCGATTTAGATTTCGAATTTAAACAAAATAATTCTCATGTGATGTAACAAAGCAAATAGAAAACTTAATATACTCTTATTTCCAACTTATGAGGGGGACGGATATAAAAAGGATAACGGAATAAAAACAAAACCTGAAAGAATAATTATTTTTACAATGTCTATAAAAGTAATCGAAATTAAAAAGTCTATAGACATTAATATATATTAACATTTAATTCACCCTACATTATGCATGAAGTACAATACCATCTATAAAGAAAGCAATAACTAAATTTGTATTTCATAAAAAGCATTTTTTCATTTTTTGTTAAATATATTTCACAACATTCCAAAACAAATATTTCATAATTATTCTTTCATTTCGAAATCCCAACATCTTCAGACAGATTTAAAGAATTACAGTTGATAATCGTGTCAATTAAAAATAAATAAAAAATTATATTTATTTGAAATCACATATCGCAAAGAATATTTTAAACTAAAATAAACATATGTAGTCCTTAAGTCCATAAAACTATAACAACCGAGAAACAGGCCAATACGATAACATAAACAATAAACACCTGCAATCTATTAACTTTTCAATGTTAACGTTTCGAGACGTTCTCTAACCGCAATATGTCAATCAATTCTAAACCACAATCCATACACATACAAACTTTCAAAAAAACACTTTAAGGGATATTTTGATTTTATACTCTGGTATTATTTTTCACTTTCAATTTCACCTAAGTTTGCTTAGGCGGTCAATGAATCTATAAACATTTTTTGTTTTCGATTAATTTATTTTTCTTTCATTATAATCTTCCTTGAACTCACACGCAAAATTCAATTGATATCTATTGTTTTTAATGAAAATAAATAATAAAAAAAAGTCATGATTCTTTTCGGTTTTATGGTCTACATTCAGTTTAGTTTCAACATTTTAAGCGTTAACATAAAATGAATAGAAAGTTCCTTATAGTTTTTATAATATTTTGTATTTTAAAAATATCCTTCGGTCAATACAATGATTATTCTTCATTTTTGAGTTCAAATGCTACAATAGCAGTGGTAGTGGATCATGATTATATGCGTCGATATGGTGAAAATATTATGGGAAATTTTCAAAAGATTTTAAGTGATACAATTCGGGAAAATCTTAAAAATGGTGGCTTAAATGTGAAGTATTTTACTTGGAGTGGTGTACGTTTGAAAAAAGGTGAGGTGTGAGGTTTTTAGGTGTGAAGTGATTATAATACCGATTTTAAAATCGATTTTAAGGTAAATACGTAAATAATAGGAAAGTGAACTACTTTTAAATGAAAACAATTTTCCTGACAATTCGAGAACATCTTAAGTATCCTCTAAGTGAACTTATTGAACTATTTCCGCAAATTTTATTTAAGACACAATTTCATTATTAACGAAATAAAAGAAAATAAAAAAAATTAGAAAACAAAAGCAAATTAGATAATAAAAGAAAATTAGAAAATAAAAAAATTAGAAAATTAATTAGACCAATGGGTCATGTTAATGACAAAAACCTGAATCTTGAATATAAATAATCCTTTACAATAGACATTTAGTGCGTTCTCTCGTTTGTGTTTTAATAAAGTGTGTGCTCAAAGTGTTTAGGTGGCGAAAATCCCAAATTTTCAAATTTTCAAATTCAAATCAAATTTTCCTGGATGGCACAACCTACATGTTCGAAATGTCCTTACGAGACAGCGTAAGACGAGACCACGACTTTACCAAATATGTGGTAAAATCATAAATCAGCTACTTCATCATAACAAGGTTTATCTTAGGAAGACAGTAAGAGTTAACAGTAAAGAGACTATAGAAGAAACCAACAAACAGGTTATGACTAATCGGGGATTTAATAAAGTGAAAGTCCTTTCTTAGACTGACGGGTGACTAATTCGAGTTAGTCACGAAAAACTGCTGAGTGTATTTTTTAAAATAAAACCACTTCAAAATCTGAAATAATCACTAAATAAAAAAATGTATTTAATTTACGCAAAAATTTTACACAGTGAAAGCAGAACTTTAGACTTTGTAAACCCAACTTTGTTTAATCCAAAGAGATCCAAAGTTTAACTTGTGCCGTATTTATATTGTTTTAAAACTGTATAGACTTTTGTTTAATGTGAAACAAACTTAAATTGGAGATCTTGAAGTTTCCCTAAATCGACCTATTTTTCCATAATACTTCAATTTTCGGCTTAATTTCTTAACTCGCAAAACTGAATTTAAAAAGAAGATATCTTTTTTGCTTAGCTTAATGTGCTCTACAATTTTTGTAATAAAAATTTTGGCACCCCGGTATCGGTTGAAGAGGAATAGTAAGAAAACATAAACCTTTATTTGGAAATTTTTTAATGATTTTTGAAATGACATTTCAAGTTAAGTACCAAAAAAATCTATTTGTATGCATAGTTTTATTAAAGTTCGAAGTTATATCGATTTCAAATAATTTCGTGCATATATTCCACACAGTAATCATTTATGCGAACAGTACTCTAGGAGAGTCGATCATGATTTTCCTCTCACAAAGTGTATAGTATGTATGTATTTATGTATGTATGTATGTGTGTATGTATGTATGTATGTATGTATGTATGTATGTATGTATGTATGTATGTATGTATGTATGTATGTATAAGTGTATGTATATATATGTATAGTCAGTGTAGGCCGACAGTTTCTTTCTGTATCATTTTCACTTCTTCTCCCCAATAATTCGAATAAATCCTATGAAAGAATTCTAAATATTTCAGATTATGATATGGAATATATCGAGAAAAAATAGTGAGATACTAAAGACTCCACGCTGGTATAAGAGAATAGAGTATAACAACATTTTCTAATTTTAACTTTAGTCTGAGCTTAGAGATTTTACATCTCTTAGAATTGGAATTGTAAAAAGTCTTTATTTGAAAGTTTACATTTGGCCCTACATATGAATAAAGTACTTCGGTTACAGTTGAAATGTAACTTTGCCTCTTCCATTTTTGCTAAATTGGAATATATGGGGTTTTTGCTAAATTGTGATGTATTCCAGTTCACCAAAAATACCCATTTCGAATTTCTACAAACTCGGTTGTAAGAAAATTAGTAATTCCTATAGAATTGTAATCTCCAGTTTTCAATCACCGTAGATCTCTTATAAACGAATTCGTTTCTTAATTCTACTAAAAAAAATTCTTCTTTATATTCTTTCTTTATATTCCATCTAGAATTTTTAGTTGCCATGACGGTTATGGACTGTGAAAGCACTTGGAAATTTTTTGAAACTTCACGCATAACAAACGTGTTATTAATCGCATTAACTGACAGCGATTGTCCACGTTTGCCGTTTAGTGAAGCGATAATGGTATAGAATTAACTCCCTCAATAACACTCAAATCATTTAAATCATTCTAAACTTTTACAGATACCTTCAATTGGTTTATCCAAAGAATTTCCCCAAATGATTTTAGATGCTAAAGTTCAGAATCTACTTAAATGGAAATCAGCTGTTGTTATGATGGACGATTCTTTAGTATATCAAAATACAAAATTGGTAGAATCAGTGGTACATGAAGGTACCAATAATAATATTATTCCCATATCATTATATTTCTATAGTATTAATGATAATTTAAAATCACAAAAGAAACGTCAAGCTATACGAGAAGCTTTACAACCATTTCAGGCCAGCACTCAGAAATCACATAATTTTATAATATTTTCCAAATTTTATGAAGATATAATAGAAATGGCGGAAAATATGAATATGTTTCATGTAAGAAATCAATGGTTATTTTTCATATTGGAAGAAAATCATCGAGAGGATTTTGATGCTTTAACGGTGACTCAAAACCTGAATGAAGGAACAAATTTGGCGTTTGTTTTGAATCAAACTATGCCGGGATGTGTGGTAAGTAAAGTAATTATTGAGGTGATAAACTGAGGGGATTATATATATTTTATATTTTTTTCTAGAATTCTTTAAATTGTACGATAGAGGAGTTGAGTAAAGCTCTTGTTTTCGCCATTTCAAAACTAACAGCAGAAGAACAATCTATTTATGGAGAGATATCAGATGAAGAATGGGAAGCTTTAAGATATTCGAAAAGACAAAAACAAGATGAGATATTGAAAATAATGAGGGTAAGTGGATTTTTACAATATAAAAATAAAGTCAAAAATTGGAGGGGTTTATAAACAAAAGTACGAATTTGGGAAACTCTGGTTCACACAAAATATAAGCATATAAAGTAGTCCTTCTATAAAATATAAATAACATATCGGTTAAGAAAAATGGTTTATAACTCAAAAAATTTAACTACTAAGATGGATGGGACCAAACTCAAAACTTAAACTTGCCTTTCCTTCTCTGCTATCATTATTGTGAAATTTGATTAAAATCGGACAGACGTAAAGAAGTTACAGATTGATTACCATTTAATATTCCATATGAAAAACTCAATGTGATTTGACTATTTCGAGAAAAAAATTTAAGTCCAAAATTTCTAAAATTTATCAAAAAATATTAAAAGTGGGAGAGAGAGAGAGTTGTATTTGTCAGTTATCTGAGATTCATTGTTTCAAAGTTATTGAATTTTTGATATGTTAATTTTTTTCCTGGACTCACTTCTTCTTTGTTTCTTATTAGGAATATTTGAAAGATTTCAGTGTGTGTGCTAGTTGCTCTAAATGGCGAATAGATACAGCTATAAACTGGGGAAAGTCACAAGAACATAAAAGATCATTACGAGGTAAAAAAATTTTCTTTTCCATTCTTTTCGAAAAATTTATATAATTTTTTAATAAACATATTTTTTTATTTAGTTGTTTCATCGTCAAAAAATCCCAATAAAAATTTTGATTTCACTAATGTGGGCTATTGGACACCGGTATTGGGTTTTGTAACCCAAGAATTGGCTTTTCCTCATGTGACCCACTATTTTCGTAATGTAACGCTGGATATACTAACTGTACATGTAAACAAAATCAACCTTAATATAATAATAAAAAAACACTTTGATGTATTCAAACATTTTCAGAATCCTCCTTGGCAAATCTTAAAAAAAGATAGTCGTGGCAATATTATTGAACACTCTGGCATTGTTATGGAAATTGTAAAGGAACTATCTCGAATGCTAAATTTTAGTTATAATCTACATGATGCCCATGCCAACAACAATAATTATAATGATGAGCAATTTGGTCTCAATGAAACGGTAAATTAACCTTCCTGGAATTAAAGTACGTTCTTTTTTTAACTTTTAATACATTTTAGGATTTACTGGGTTCCCTTACTTATATTATACCGTATCAGGTTATTGAATTACTTCAGGGAAATAAAGTAAGTTTTTATAAATATCTTTTCTCTTGATCTGTTTAATTTTTTATTTTATTGGTTAGTTTTTTATGGCAGCAGTTGCAGCAACTGTAGATGAACCGGATACTAAACATTTTAATTATACGATACCTATAAGTATACAAAAATATTCGTTTATATCTCGAAAACCCGATGAAGTTAGTCGAATATATTTATTTACCGCACCATTTACTCTAGAGGTAAAATTTTTATTCTAATAAAATTCAGCACAAAAATACAAGTAGCAGTATGATAGTTGCATAAGACCGACTATATAATACCCTACACTAAGATACGAAACTTTATAGAAAGACCTTGGAAGAATGGATTCTTTTTAAACTTTGTACAGTATTTTTTAGCCGAATAGATCTTAAATGTATTATATATTTTAAAAATTGTCATGAGAATTTGAACTAATACCAATTTATTTTATATATCTGGTCTATCAAATTTCCATAGACTCAAAATCACATTCCTGAAGACATTTGTTTGAGATTCATCTCAAATATAAGACTAATAATGATCTCATTGAAAATAGATCGAAAATTCAAACATAATCCAAATATCTTTAAAATTGCGTTGTGTAGAGAAGCCACGCATGGACACCACGAAACATGACGAATTAGATTTTTCGAATATAAAATAAAGTCGATGAATATACAATCACAAAAGTATAATTTTAATATCCCGTAACTTGTCGCTTAACATAACTTAAGATTTTCTCAATTAGGGTAATTATATATTGAAAATATCGTAATAATTTTCAAAATGGCTCTTGAAACTATAAGAAGAGAACTTAAGATGAGTGCTATGATAAATTAAGAATCGATCCGTTAAAATTTATAAGAAAATTTTTTACGCAACTTTTTTAAATATTTCTATTTTAAAGTATTTTTCAGAAACTGATCCGTAGCCAGTTACAGATCGATTATAGTCAAACAACTATCATAATAAAATATTGTTTTAAAACAAGACATTTCACGACAAATTAAAGTGATGCTTAAGACTTTCTTGATTTTAAATTGAGTTTTAAAAAGAAAAGAATTTATTTCGAAATAAATTTATAATGATCGGATTCACATATTTACATAAATTTTAACATAATGATAGCAGAGAAGTGTAGCATTACAACTATCGAAGGCTGTCGCTAGAAGAGCTTCGTGGGCCAAGTTATACGGGTGTACAAGTGGGGTGCCTCAGATTATCAGTTATTTGCATTTAAATTTTCACTTTTAAAATATTGATCATCGGCAAACATTGCCACAGTTTTTGTCTATTTTTTTTAATTTGCTAAAAAATTAGAATTTTAGATTGAAGTCAATATATCTCTAACCGGTTCAAAAATAATAAATTTTAAATTTGAAAATTTAAGTAATTACAACTTTTTTCCAACCAAGTGTCTTCAAAATTTAATTAAAAATAAAAATATTCTTTAAAACATATAAAAATTTTATATTTTTCTGAAATAAATCTTCATGCAAAATGTTTTAGTTTAAATTTTGTATCGCAAAACCTTATAGGGACAAGTCTAAACCTTCTCCAATTTGAGAATTTTTAAATTAAATTTAGAATAGTTTGTAGTTGGTTATGCATTTTTCCAAATCCCCAATAAATCTTGATTTCCTTACATTCTGAATTATTTCATCACATCAATAATTCTTTTCACCAATTTTATTTTACAGCACAATATCAATATATCCAAAAAATTTCAGAATGATAATGCAATATGCTAAAAATATTTTTATTGCAATTCAAATATTTTTAATTTCCCCAAAATTCATTACCCCAAAATTTCTAAATATTGGAAATAATTTTAAATATTTTTATTTATTTTTGCTTAAAATAAATTCGAATCACAATAAAATGTTTAATAATAAAGATATCTGTCTGAAGTTTTTAAGACATATTGACCTTGTGATTCTATATTAAATTAAACAATAAAATAATAATAATAATAATAATAATAATAATAATAATAATAATAATAATTTATTAAAACGATTTTTTTTAAATTCCCAAAAAATTTAAGCGAAATCCCAAAAATTCAATTAAAATTTATTAATCACAATTACAAATACAAGTTTCAAATTCGAAAGGGTCTACACTTAGTCCTATAAGATTTTTCAATAAAAATTTAAAGTTTCGAAGAAAAATTTTATTTTAGATGAAAATAATTAAGAAAGATAAAAAATCGTAATTTTTGGAATTTTCAAATAAAAAATTGATAATTTTTCATAAAAGATATTGATCTCATTTCTTTTGTTAAAAAAAAAGGTTTTTAACTAAGTAGAAATAATGAACAAGTTTGATGCAATATTTTTGAGTATAAATCGAAAAACTGACTCTGATCAGGCAAAATTTAAAACATTTTAATTTCAAATGCAAATAACTCCAAAACTACAAGTGATGAGTAACATATTTCAACAAGGGCTATCAGGTTTTTGAAATTAGGAACAACAATTTGTCATTCATAAAAAAAATCACATGTTCGACGCACCGAAAAAATGTTGAAGCAAAATCATCGTTGAAAACATAGTTGATTTGACATTGACCAAAATTTGCTCATGAAATTATTCGTTATTTAAGTTTGGGATGAAATAATATTATACATATTAGAATCTTCTTATTAATTAATAAAATTATATAACAATAATTTTAGTTAAATTACTTTTGAGTAATAAAATTTCAGGAAAGAAATCACTGCAGTTAATATGAAAGAATATTGATTTAACATTTTTTTTAAATTAACCTTCGTAGATAAAGAATGTTAATTTAACAGGTTTCAAGATTATTGCACTTGTTTTTGGGAATTTTCATTGAAATTTTTTTATTCAAAAATAATTTAAAAAATATTGTTGTATAATTTTATAAACTGATATTGTAAGATAATATGCACTATAATATTTCATCACCCACTTAAACACGTTTAACTGAATTAAAAAAAAATAATATTGTCTGAAATAAACTATTTTCAACGTTTTTTTTCTAGTTAAAGGTCTATTCAGGATTATAATGCTAAACTCCTCTGTTAACATTATTTAAAACTTAATGTCGATCAAAATTTCTATAAAGTTCCGAATTTATTAAAAAAATCGATTGACTATACCAAATTAATTTTATGTACTAAATTTCATCAATATTTTGAAAATATTTTTAAAAATATTCACTTTTGAAAAAATGTAACAATAACAGAAATATTAAAGAAGGTCCAAAGGTCAAAACAATGTATTTAAACATTTATTTTAAACCAGATTAAAATTAATTCGAATGTAAATATATCGTTTAGACTTGAATCTTTTTCATTCATCCATTTATCTTATAACATCGGACAAAGTCAACGACATCAAAATATTATTAAATCGATTCAGTTATTTCAAATTATTTACGTAATTATTTTACTTATTCAGACTTGGGCCTGTTTAATTGCTGTCATTTTAATAACATCTCCCGTACTTTATGTGGTCAATCGTTTAGTACCCACACATCATTTAAAAGTTAAAGGATTTTGTACCATTAAAAATTGTTTTTGGTACATTTATGGAGCACTATTGCAACAAGGTAAATGAACAAAAACAAATATATATATTTAAAAATTATTTAATTTTTAAATTACAAAATTTATAATTAAAGGTGGCATGTACTTACCTCAAGCTGATAGTGGTCGTTTGGTTATCGGCTTCTGGTGGATTGTGGTGATAGTCTTGGTGACAACATATTGTGGCAATTTAGTGGCATTCTTAACATTCCCCAAATATCAACCGGGCTTAGATTATTTTTTTCAACTTTTCAAACACGACGAATATGAGCAATTTGGCTTGAGGAACGGAACATTTTTTGAAAAATATGCTTCGGTAAGAATAAATCATTTTTTTTAATTTTTTTTAATGATTAATAATTTTAATTTCTATTTTTTTAAAGCACGATTTTTATTTTTTAGATATTTACACTTATTTTTTATTTCACTTTTTTATTTTTATTTTTTATTTTTATTTTTATTTTATTTTTTTTTTTTTTTTTTGCCAAAAATTTTAATTTAGGGATTTTTTAAATATATATTTTTGCTTTTAAATTTCAAAACACACATAATATTAAGATATTTCTTAAATTTTTTAAACACATTTTTTATTAACACAATTACACATATTTCATTTTTTATTTAAACGATTTTATTTTTTATTTTTTTATTTTTTATTTTTTTTAAATTAATTTTTTAAATATATATTTTTTTCTAAAGATTATTAATTTTAATTTCGATATTTTTCACTTCAATGCACTATTTTTATTTTATATATTTCTTTATTTTTTTTATATATATATATTTTTTTAAATTTCAATAAACAAATTATATTATTTGAATTTTTACACATTTTCTTATTTTTTTATTTATTTTTATGCACTATTTTTATAATTTAAAAATTTCACTTATTTTTTTTTTATTTTTATTTTTTATTTTTATTTTTATTTTTTTTATTTTTTTTTTTTTGATGAAAATAATTAACTTTTTAAATATATTTTTTTCTAAAGATTATTAATTTTAATTTCGATATTTTTTCACTTCAATACACTATTTTCATTTTATATATTTCTTTATTTTTTTATATATATTTTTTTAAATTTCAATAAACAAATTATATTATTTTGAATTTTTACACATTTTATTTTTTTATTTATTTTTATGCACTATTTTTATAATTTAAAAATTTCACTTATTTTTTTATTTTTATTTTTTATTTTTTATTATTATTATTTTTTTTTTTTTTATATTTTAATTTAAATAGCGATATTTCGATTGCACTAAGAAAAACACATATTTTTTTTACAAATGATTTTTTTTCATTTCTATTTTTTTAAATACACATTTATTTTATAGATTTACACTTATTTTATTGATTATTTTTATTATTTATTATTATTTCTATATATATTTTTTTATTAAACACGTTTTTTTAAATTGCTCATATTTTCGATTTTTTATTTCAACGCACGACATTTATAATCGATTAAAAACAATGTTTCCGAATAAAGCACTATATTTTGTTTAAATTACACGTCCGATTTCTTATTTCTATATATATTTACTGTTCCAGGATTTTTATTTTGGCTGTAGTTCACACACATTTAGTTTATAATTTATTTTAAACAGTTTTTGCCTTTTAAAACCACTGTTGTCCCGAAATTATATTTATAAAAGACTTCATTTGGGGTTGCCACTTTTGGTGATGTCTGGCGGTCTATAATGTTATATTACAATTACTATTACTTTGCGCAGTGTTGCCCGATTTTATTATTTTTTATTTTGTTTTTATATATATTATATTTTTTATTTATACACATCATTCTTATTTATTTATAAAATTTCTCATATTTAATTTTTTTATTTTTGATATTTTTACACTTTGAAGGCATTAATTTAATTATTTAGAAATTTTCACATTTTTTAAAGCGATTAAATTCGCTGTTTTACAACACACGTTCTTTATTGTTCCCGGATATACGCGTATTTTTGTTTCGACGCACGATTTTTTATAACGATTTTTATAACCGATTAAAAACGATATTTCCGCAAAATGTTTTGTTTAAACGCCCGATTTCTTATTACGATTTTAATATTCCCGACTTTACACTTATTTTTTATTTAAAGGCACCATTTTTTATTGTTTTTTTACTGTTATTCACTCCGATTAGGTTATAATTTGTTTATAAACATTTTCCCTGCCTTTAAAAATCACTGTAGTCCCGAAATTTGATGTTTTTTGGGGTTGCCATGTTTGGTGATTACAATCCCCATAAGACGACCGTAGAACACCGACATAAACCGACATTTTTCAACCGAGTACAAAATGTTTGTTTGTTAGACAATGACGGAAACCTTTTTATTGTCTTATATGAGCCTTCAAAAGCCATGCACATAATTGCAATGTTTATCTCTGATAGATTTCGAGATCTTTGCACTTGAATTTTCAACAGTTTAATTTTACCAGATCTCAAGTAATTTCTTTTAAAAATCTGAAAGTAGTTCAAAATAATTTATTAGAATTTAATTTGTTTTGCTACAATCTTAAATTTTATGTCTAAAACATCCAGTACTAAGTATGGACCCTCTTGAATTTTAACCCTTTTTGTAAAAATTTTGATTTTATTCTATATTCTATACAACCATAAAATACGAATCTCAAAATAGCAAAATAAATAGCATGTGAAATATTTTGATTCTCCAATTGAATGTGTAATAAATTTTGATCTAAACTCCTAATTGGTTTATATGACATGTTATTCCGAAATATTTGTAATAATAAAATTTGAGTAAAAAATTTTTAAATATTTTTGGAAAATTAAATTATTTTCTTAATATAATTTCTTAAATTTGTATTTAAATTTTAAATTTTTTATCAATTTAGTTTAATTTAATTTAAACAAAATATTTTAATTTTATTTAATATATTTTTTTAATTAATAAATTATATGCAACAAATTAAAAAAAAAATTAAATATAGATTTAAGAATATTTTTAACATTAGGAAAAAAATTTAATTAAAAAAAACAATTAAACAATAATTACAAATCGATTATTATTTATTTATTTTTGTTTCTATTGAAATTAAAAAAATTAATTAAAACTAAATAAGAAATTTAATAAAATTTTAAATAGTAAACATATTTAAAATTTAATAAAATCGTAAAATTTATTTTTAATTAAATAATTTAAAATTAATTTTAATTTAATTCATAACTAATAATTTTACTATTTACTAGTTACAATGTAACAACTGTGATCTTTCTATCACAAATATTAATTGTTCTCAAAATATTTCAGTTCATTAAAAAATGTTAACCCACTAATTGCAGACACAGGAAATTTCAATTTTAATTAATACAAAACAAAATTTTCAAATTGAGATATGATAACTCAAGGTTTTGAATTGAATAGTAAAAATAGTGATTTGAAAAGTTAACAGTTAAATTTTTATTAGTAATTAATTAAATTAAAAACAAGTTTTAATTGATTTAATTGAAAAATAAATTGAAAAATTTTAATTAATTTCAAAATATTATTTGAAATTAAATAAAATTTAGTTTCAATTAAAATTTTAATTTTTTCATTATAATAATTTTTTCATTATAATGTTTAAAAAAATTAAAAGAAAAATTAAAAAAAAATTAAATTAAAAAAAAATAAAAAATAAAAAAATAAAAAAAAATTAAAAAAAATTAAAAAAAATAAAAAGATTAAAAAAATAAAAAATAAAATAAAAAAATAAAAAAATAAAAAATAATTAAAAAAATAAAAAAATTTAAAAAAATAATTTTAAAAAACATTAAAAAAAATTAAAAAAAAATAATTTTAAAAAATATTAAAAAAAATTTTAAAAATTAAAAAAAAACAAAAAAAAATTAAAATTCATAAGAAATTTCACTATTTGTTGCCAAATTTAATGGTTGAGTAGTTAATTCACAAACTTTGTGTTACCATATCTCGAATCTAAAAAAATTATCCACTAATTGCAGACACTCTTGTCACTATTCAATTCACAAACCATACCACAACCCGAAAAAAGATTTGTCCTAACTAGTCGCTGTCACACTCTTGTCATTTCACTTTTCTTTCAATAATGGCATCATCAAATATATTAAATTTTTCTTCGATTGCAATATTTGCCACTAAATTGCAGTATATTTTATGCATTAGCACTCTTAAATTGTTATTGCTCGTTTACTTTATTTTTTTTTTTTTTTTTGCTAAAGACACGACTAATCACTAAACATTTTATCGGCTAAAATTTTTGCGTCTCACAAAATGTAATGCCACATTGCAAAAAAATTATCTTAATTGCCGTCAACCGTTAATAAATTATCAAATTGCTATTCTTATTAAGAATTGTATAAGAAATTGCCATTCGAATGGGAAGCAATTGGGTTTTGGATTTGAATTGAAATTTAAACACTAAAATTATTGCAAAAATCCTTTCACATATTTACCGTTTGTATTCTTTAATTCTTTTTATTTCACAAATTTTTCTTTTTTTTTTTTATTCAAAATAAAAATTTATTTTTCTCTTTATATGTTATAAAATTTTCTTCATTAATTTTTTAATTTTCAAACTTAAAAGTCAAAGGTAACTATTTTTATTTAATTTTTATTATTTTTTTTATTTTGATAGCCTGCTATGTTATATTCAAAATAAAGTTCAAATTCAAAAATTCTACTTCACTACAAATTTACAGTATAAAATCTAATTATATTGTTATCCTTTCGCCACTACAAATTACCATTTGCTATATTCGCCCGACTTTCAATCTGGTGGCACTATAGCATCATAAGAGGAAGTGCTAAGATTATTATCGTTTCAGCCATAGGAAACGATGTTTGAAATTTGAGATATATTTTACAATATATTTTATTTAACTTCGAGTCTGATTTTGAAAAAATACATTTTATGTATCACCATCCATCAACATTTGTTGCGAAGTCTGGCAATTCTCTTGTTTTGGAATTTCTTTGGATTATAGACGCTATTGGTTAAGAGATTTATATCAAATTTTTGCCTAAATCAACTCCATTCCGGAGCAGTAACAAACGTCGGTCTGTGGCAAAGTTTTGCAGACAACATATGATATTTGGTAAAAGGTTAGAGCTGTAGCTCAAAAAAATCCCAGGCAAATACGGTAAATTTATAAGAAATGAATGTGATCTAAAGTTCTTACATTGACCCTTATGGCCACTAATTTTTTACAATTTGATAATGAGGTGTTAAAGTTGTGCAGACTCTCAAATGCGATGCTGTTAAGTTATCTTTATACATTTTAAATTTTTGCTTTACACCGTTAGAAGAATAATCCAACTTTTGTTTTTGTAGGACTATTAATTTTTTTGCCAAAATGACACGCTTTCACTAAACATTTCACCGGATAAAATTAGCGCATCCTACTAATGTGATGCCAAATTGCTTTTATCCGCAGACATAAATTGACATTCTTATTAGAAAATTTAGAAAATTGCCATTAAATGGGAGGCAATTAGGTTTTGGATTTGAATTGAAATTTAAACACTAAAATTTTTGCAAAAATCCTTTCACATATTTACCGTTTCTATTATTAATTGTTTTATTTCACAAATTTATCCACTTTTTTTAATCAAAAATAAAAATAATTTTTTCTCTTTATATTTAATATTTTTTTTAAATTATTTTCTTTTTCAAACTTAAAAATCAAAGGTAACCAATTTTTTATTTTATTTTTATAGCCTGCTATTTTATATTCCAAATTAAATACAAATTGAAAAATATTTTTAAAATTACGAAAAAAAATTGAATCAAAGAAAACGAATTGCAGACACATAAAAATGCAATTTTAATTAATACAAAGCAAAATTTTCAAATTGAGGTATGATAACTCAAGTTTTTGAATTGAATAGAAAAAATTAGTGAACGTTAAACTTTATTAGTAATTAATTAAATAAAAATTAATTTTTAATTGATTTAATTGACAAATAAATTGAACAATTTTATTAAATTTTAATTCACAAACCTTGTGTTACCATATCTCGAATCTAAAAAAAATTATCCACTAATTGCAGACACTCTTGTCACTATTCAATTCACAAACCATACCACCGCTTGAAAAAAATTTGTCCTAACTAGTCGCTGTCACACTCTTGTCATTTCACTTTTCTTTAAATAAAGGCATCATCAAAAACATCAAATTATTTCTTCGATTGCAATATTTGCCACTAAATTCCATTACATTTATGCATTTAAAAACATTTGCACTCTTAAATTTTTATTTAGCACCGATGGAGGAACAATTAAAATTCATTTTTATTACAAATTCGCTTATGTTCCTGTTCGTTTACTATTTTTTTTGCTTAGGACACGACTAATCACTAAATATTTTACCGGTTACAATTTTGCGCGTCTTACAAAATGTAATGCCACATTGCCGTCAACCGTTAATAAATTATCAAATTGCTATTCTTATTAAGAATTGTGTAGAAAATTGCCATTCGAATGGGAGGCAATTGGGTTTTGGATTTGAATTGAAATTTAAACACTAAAATTATTGCAAAAATCCTTTCACATATTTACCGTTTGTATTCTTTGATTTTTTTTTATTTCACAAATTTTTCTATTTTTTTTTTTTTAATTTAAAATACAAATTTATTTTTTCTCTTTATATTTAATAAAATTTTCTTCATTAATTTTTAAATTTTCAAACTTAAAAGTCAAAGGTAACTAAATAAAAATTTTTATTTAATTTTTATTTTATTTTTTTATTTTGATAGCCTGCTATGTTATATTCAAAATAAAATTTAAATTCAAAAATTCAACTTCCCTATAAAGTTACAGTATAAGATCTAATTATAGTGTTACCTTATACTATCACCACTACAAGTTACCATTTGCTATATTCGCCCGTCTTTCAACCTGGTGGCACTATAGCATCATGAGAGGAAGTGCTAAGATTATTATCGTTTCAGCCATAGGAAACGATATTTGAAATTTGATATATATTTTTCAATATATTTTATTTAACTTCGAGTCTGACTTTGAACAAATGATTTTTTTTAACATTTGTTGTGAAGCCTGGCCATTCTCTTGCTGTGGAATTTCTAATATAAATTTTTTGCCTAAAACAACTCCACTCCAGAGCAGTAACAAACGTCGGTCTGTGGCAAAGTTCTGCAAACAACATATGATAATTGGTAAAAGGTTAGAGCTGAAGCTCAAAAAAATACTAGGCAAATACGGTAAATTTATAAGAGATGAATGTGACCTGACGTTCTTACATTGACCTTATGGCCACAAATTTTTTCAATTTGATAATGAGGTGTTAAAGTGTTGCAGACTCACAAATGCCTTGCTGTTTAGTTACCTTTATACATCTTAAATTTTTGCTTTACACCGTTAGAAGAATAATCCAACTTTTGTTTTTGTAGGATTATTTTTTTTTTTTGCCAAAATGACACGCTTTCACTAAACATTTCACCGGATAAAATTAGCGCGTCCTACTAATGTGATGCCAAATTGCTTTTATCCGCAGACATAAATTGACATTCTTATTAGAAAATTTAGAAAATTGCCATTAAAATGGGAGGCAATTAGGTTTTGGATTTGAATTGAAATTTAAACACTAAAATTTTTGCAAAAATCCTTTCACATATTTACCGTTTCTATTAATTAATTGTTTTATTTCACAAATTTATCCACTTTTTTTAATCAAAAATAAAAATTAATTTTTTCTCTTTATATTTAATAATTTTTTTAAATTATTTTCTTTTTCAAACTTAAAAATCAAAGGTAACCAATTTTTTATTTTATTTTTATAGCCTGCTATTTTATATTCCAAATTAAATACAAATTCAAAAATATTTTTAAAATTACGAAAAAAAATTGAATCAAAGAAAACGAATTGCAGACACATAAAAATGCAATTTTAATTAATACAAAGCAAAATTTTCAAATTGAGGTATGATAACTCAAGGTTTTGAATTGAATAGAAAAAATTAGTGAACGTTAAACTTTATTAGTAATTAAATAAAAATAATAATTTTTAATTGATTTAATTGAAAAATAAATTGAAGAATTTTATTAAATTTTAAACATATTTGAAATTAAATAAAGTTTAGTTTCAATTAAAATTTGATTTTTTCCATTATAATACAAAATAAAAAATAATTTGTTAATAAAAAATAAATATAATTATCTTCAAGTCAAATTTAAAAAAAAAAAAAAAAAAAAAAAAAACTATAAAAAATTTTCTCAGTTTTACGTTCAAAATTATTTTTTTTTTTTAAATAATAATAATAATAATAAAAAATCATATGAGTAAATTGAATTTAATTATATTAAAATTATTATTTAAAGTTAAAATAAATTCACTTATTGTTGTCAAATTTAACGGTTTAGTAGTTAATTCACAACAAATCTTGTGTTACCATATATCGAATCTAAAAAAATTATCCACTAATTAAACACACACTTTTGTCACTAATCAATTCACAAACCATACCACCACCGCTTGAAAAAAATTTGTTCTAACTAATCAAATTATTTCTTCGGTGGCAATATTTGCCACTAAATTTCAGTACAATTTATGCATTTAAAAACATTTGCACTCTTAAATTTTTATTTTGCGACGATGGAGGAACAATTAAACTTAATTTTTATTACAAATTCGCTTATGTTTTTGTTCGTTTACTATTTTTTGCTAAAGACACGACTATTCACTAAACATTTTACTGGCTAAAATTTTGCGCATCTTATAAAATGTGATGCCACATTTCAAAATAAATATCTAAAGTGCCGTCGACCGCTAATAAATTATCAAATTGCTATTCTTATTAAGAATTGTGTAGAAATTGCCATTCGAATGAGAGGCAATTGGATCTTGGATTTGTATTGAAATTTAAACACTAAAATTATTGCAAAAATCCTTTCACATATTTACCGTTTGTATTCTTTAATTATTTTTATTTCACATTTTTTTTTAATTAAAAATAAAAATTAATTTTTTCTCTTTATATTTAATAAAATTTTCTTCATTGATTTTTTAATTTTCAAACTTAAAAGTCAAAGGTAACTAAATAAAAATTTTTATTTAATTTTTATTATTATTTTTTTTTTTATTTTGATAGCCTGCTATGTTATATTCAAAATAAAATTTAAATTCAAAAATTTAACTCCACTACAAAGTTACAGTATAAAATCTAATTATATTGTTATCCTTTCGCCACTACAAGTTACCATTTGCTATATTCGCCCGACTTTCAATCTGGTGGCACTATAGCATCATAAGAGGAAGTGCTAAGATTATTATCGTTTCAGCCATTGGAAACGATATTTGAAATTTGATATATATTTTACAATATATTTTATTTAACTTCGAGTCTGATTTTGAAAAAATACATTTTATTTAACATTTGTTGTGAAGCCTGAGCATTCTATTGCTGTGGAATTTGTAATATAAATTTTTGCCTAAAACAACTCCATTCCGTAGCAGTTACAAACGTCGGTCTGTGGCAAAGTTTTGCAGACAACGTATGATATTTGGAAAAAGGTTAGAGCTGAAGCTCAAAAAAATCCCAGACAAATACGATCAATTTATGAGATGAATGTGACATGACGTTCTTACATTATCCCTTATGGCTACTAATTTTTTACAATTTGATAATGAGGTGTTAAAGTCGTGCAGACTCACAAATGCCTTGCTGTTTAGTTAACCTTATACATCTTAAATATTTGCTTTACATCGTTAGAACAATTAAACTCCTTTTTTATTGCAAATTCACTTTTGTTTTTGTAGGATTATAATTTTTTTTCCTAAAAATGACACGCTTTTACTAAATATTTCACCAGAAAAAATTAGCGCGTAAAACTAAATGACCTAAATTACTATCATCCGCGGACATAAATTGTTATTCCTATTAGGAAATTTATGAAATTGCCATATTAATGGGAGGCATTCGAGTCTTGGATTCAAATTGAAATTCAAAAATAAATTCACATTTTTGTCACTTACCTCTTCTTTAGATTATTTAAATGCGTTTTTCATAAATATCCATACAGTTCTAGGCAGATTTAATGTTTACTGTTTTCATCCTCCACCATTTTAAAAGCTTAAATTTTCTTCTTTCTGCAACAAAATAAAAATGAAATACAATATTAATCAGTTTATAACGCTCAATTTAAACACTTAAATTATTGCAAAAAAGTCTTTAACAAATTTACCATTTATATTCTTTTATCTTTTCATTTCACAAAATTGTCCATTTTTTATATATCAAAATAATTTTTTAATTTTTTAATAAACAATTTTTCACTATTTTTCTCTTTTTCAAATTAAAAAATCAAAGATAACTAAATTTATTTTATTTTTATTTTGATTGCCTGCTTTTTTATATTCAAGTATAAATTCAAATTCAAAGAATCCACTTTACAACAAAGTTAAAGTATGAAATCCAATTATGAAATCCAATTATAGTGTTACCTTATCCTATCACCACTACAAGTTACCATTCGCTGTATTCGCCTCTTTTAATTTGACACTAACAACATATGGCATCACCAAAAACAACTCATCTTCTCTCTTACAAATTTCTCACAAAACAAACTTCTTTTTAAGTTTTTGTAATAAAAAACATTTAAACCGAATAAAAAACACTTTCTCCTGATAAACAAACATTCGAATTTTATTTTTTTAACACTTTTATATTAATCTATTAAATAAACGCATTAATTTTTAATTAAAAACCACACTATACTACATATAACGTCTGACCGGGTTAAATGTACGCAAAAAACTACAGTGATGCCATAATTAATGCAATTTTTTATATTATCCTATTGGATTTTGTTAAAAAAAGCGCTATTTTTTGATTAACCAATTTGAATGTTATAGAAAGTGCTGTAATTGGAATTTGATATACATTGTACAAGATGTTTTATATAACTACGAGTGATTTTGAAAAAAAAAAAAACAGATTTTATTTATGACGATTCATAAACATTTGTTGTGCAGTTTCACTATTCTCTTCCTGTGGAATTTCTATAGCTTATAGACGTTATTGGCCAAGAGGTTTATATCAATTTTTTTCCAAAACAATAGAAATTCCGACAGCATTTTTATTTTCACTCCGGAGCAGTTACAAACGTCGATCTGTGTAATGTCAGTAAAAGGCAGTAGCTTAAAAAACCCAAGCCAGTTACGGTAAATTAATAAGAGATTATAAAAGACGAATGTGACCTAAAGTTTCTACATTGACCCTTCTCTCACAACTGCCTAATTACCTATATCATCTCAATACATTTGAGGCACCTGAAAACTTTTTCGATCTTAAATTTTTACTTTACACCGATGAAGGAATATTTAAACTTCACTTTTATTGCAAATTCACTTCTGTAAATGTGATGACACGTTGCAAAAAACGTATTTTAATTGCTGTCATCTGCGGACAAATTATCAAATTGCCATTTGAATGGGAGGAAATTGGGTATTGGATTAAACTGAATTTCAAAAATAATTCATGGTTTTGTTACTAACCTTTTTTTAAGATTTTTTAAATGCGACATTATCTATGTTTATGTTTGTTGTTTTTCTTCTTCATCACTTAAAGATCTTGCATTTTATTCCCTGCAACAAAATATAAATGAATTAAAATATGAGACAGTTTAAAATGCTCAATTCAAAAATTAAAATTATTGCAAAAAAGCTTTTCACATATTTACCATTTGTATTGTTTGATTGAAATTTTGTTTATTTAACAATTTTATCTATTTTTTTGAATCTATAAATTAAAATTTATTATCTTATGTTAAAAATTTTTTAATATTGAATAAAGTTTTTTCATTATTTTTTCTTTTTATACTTAAAAATCAAAGGTAAATATTTTTATTTTATTTTGTTTTTAATTGCCTGCTTTTTTATATTCAAATTTAAATTCAAATTCAAAAATTCCACTTTACAACAAAGTTAAATATGAAATCCAATTATAGTGTTACCTTATCCTATCACCACTAGAAGTTACCATTCGCTGTATTCGCCTCTTTTAATCTGACACTAACAACATATGGCATCGCCAAAAACAACTCATCTCTCTTTCAAATTTCTCATAAAACGAACTTCTTTTTTAGTTTTTTGTTATAAAAAACATTTAAACCGAACAAAAAACACTTTCTCCCGATAAACAAACATTCGAATTTTATTTTTTAACACTTTTATATTAATCTATGAAATAAAGGCATTAATTTTTAATTAAAAACCACACTACACTACAAATAACGTCTAACCGGGCTTAAAGTACGCAAAAAACTACAATGATGCCATAGTTAATTTATCAATTCTGTTTGTCAGTGTCAATTAAAAGCGCAATTTTTTTATTATCTTATTGGATTTTCTGAAAAAAAGCGCAAATTTTTTATTAACCAATTTGAATGTAAAAGAAATGATAAGATTGTTATCCACATCCATAAAACGAAATCTATGTTTGAAAAATAACGCTAGACATTATTTGTTTTATTATTTATAACCACCCACCAACATTTCCTGTGCATCTTCGACATTTTTTGTTGTAGAATTGCTATGACTTATAGACACAATTATTGTCCAGCAGATTTATATACATTTTTTTACCCAAAAAAATTATCTCCACTATGGAGCAGTTTCAAATGTCGCTCTCTTGCAGAGTTTTGCTGACAACATATGAAAGTCGGCAAAAGGTTAGAGTTGTAGCCTCAAAAATCCCAGCCAAATACAATAAA
The DNA here is from genome assembly GCA_004302925.2 of Cochliomyia hominivorax. Classification (NCBI taxonomy): domain Eukaryota; kingdom Metazoa; phylum Arthropoda; class Insecta; order Diptera; family Calliphoridae; genus Cochliomyia; species Cochliomyia hominivorax. The sequence goes on from PYHX02000467.1 coordinate 79,734,191, forward strand.
TTAATAACAGATTCTGGTTACTAATTTCTTACAATTTGATTATGAAGTATTAAAAAAGTACCTTCCTGTATAGTTACCTATGGCTCATAGACATAAAAATTAAGGCAAGTGAGCCTTTTGTTAAATAATTTAAAAATCTCCATCCCAGAGGTTGCCTCTTCCTGCTTCTAATAATTGCCAATGTGGTAGAAATTGTTTAGGATGTTAACGTCTTAATATTCATTGCTGAAAGCACTATTAATTATCCATAATATCGCACTTCAAAAATGGTGAAAATTCAATTTCCTTTTTTAAGAAGAAGATATAAACTATGAAATAATTAAATGTATTATCTCCCAGTCCATCTTTTAAAATGTTAATAACTGATTTTTTTAAACTTATAACAAAATAATATCTCCTTTCGCTTACTATTTGATCACAACAAAATGTACTGAAATAAATAAAGTTTATTCTTGATCATTTCACATCAATTTTATAAAGTTATATAAATATTGAAATCAATAACCATAGGATAAAGGATCCTGGTCATCAGAATAAAAATATGTGACAATGTTAGCAATTGTTCCGTTGTTTTGTTAAAATAAATCCATAAAACTTTAAGTGGAAGAATCTTCAACAAAAGTTTAATGTAAATATCAGTTGTAGGTGAAATACTTTATTATTTATTTGCATTTTGTCTTGTTTGATATTTTGACAATAACAACATCTATAGAATTCAAAAATTTTCACTTATTTATAATTTTCTGTTCAATTTGACCTCAATTTTTTTTGCAGATTTCTAATCGACCTGAATTCCACAAATATTTAGAACTGGCCACCATATACAATAGCATGAAAGAGGAAAATATTGAGGCAGTTAAAGAGGGAAGACGTGTCAATATTGATTGGCGTATAAACCTGCAATTGATCATACAAAATCATTTTGAAAATGATAAAGAATGTACGTTTGCTTTGGGTAAAGAGAATTTTTTAGATGAACAAATAGCCTTAATGATGCCCAGTAATAGTCCCTACTTAGATTTAATCAATGATCATATTACAAGACTCAGTCAAATGGGTTTCATAGAGAGATGGCATCAAACTAATTTGCCCTCAATGGATAAATGTAATGGTCGGGGAGTATTGAGGCAGATAACAAATCATAAAGTTAATTTGGATGACATGCAAGGATGCTTTTTGGTATTACTTTTAGGTAAATTGAATACTAATTAGAAAAATATAACAATATTTCTAAAATTTTCCTTATCTCCTTTTTAGGATTTATTTTAGCTTTCTTCGTAATTTTAATTGAATATTGGTTGCATATTTGGCACTTGCAGCGTCGAGACAAGAAAACTTTGTTCTCAAATTAAACTTAAGAAATAAATAAAAATTTAATAAAGAAAAATAATTCATAAAATTTGCTTAAAACTTTTTCATAATTTTTGTGATTTTTTATATTTATGATTTTTATTTTTACATGGAAAAAGCTAAAAACATTTTTAGTTTATAAACTATACACTGTCACACTGAGTGTGTGTTTGTTATCGTGAGGCAACTTAAGAAGAGTTGGCGTTGGGGCCACGACGGCGACCGAAACCGGGTACAATGTTGACGAAACGACGGTTGTATTGGATACGTCTCTTAGCACGACCGGTCTTCTTCTTTTTCTTTTCTTGCTTGTCTACCTTGGGGGTTTGACCCTTTACCTTACCGGCACGAGCCAAAGAACCGTGTACTTTACCACCCAACATGGGGATGGTGATATCCAATTCGGAAGAGGACAAAGCAGAAACAAGAGTTTCATTGCTTAAAGCATTGCCTTCACAGTTCAAGGTGATTTCCTCAGTATTGTAACCATGGAGTTGGGCAATTTGAGCCTGGTAATAAAGAAACAATAAACATACACTTAAACAAACAAAAGTAAACAATTTGTGAATGAGACAAAAAAGTGAGGTTATATTTCATCCCAAGCTGAAATTTGCTAAATATAACACCACCCCAATAATTATCATTTCATTAGCGAACACTTACCTTAACGGCAGCAATGTTAGCATCTTGTTGAACCTCAAGGGTCTCAACGTGTTCCAAACCACGTACAAACAATTGCATGTTGATGTGCTCTACAGAAAATAAAAAAATTAAATTATCACAAAACAAATAAAACAATTAGTATTGAAGAGACCACTTGTATTTTGCCAATCTATCTAATGCACACAAGCAATGACAAATTTAGTCGGACTAACACGAACACGTGTATTTAGAGATTTAACTTAAATATTTTCATGTCACTTATTTGCTGGAAGCATTTTAAAGTTTTAATTTAGAAAATAAAATTTACTTTTTCATTTCTGATAGTTTTTGTAGCATTTTTTGAGAAAATTTAGCAAAATTCCTATTAAACTTTTATTTTACCTTGTCACTTGTATGAGGATTTACTAAAAAAGAAAGATGGCCGAATATTTTCGAAATTGTTTCATTTTTTCATCGAGTCTCGTTCATTCGACATGTCAAATATTCGAAGATACAGAGTTGTATTTTTAGAGTTTATCTTTGACAGTGTTGTATTTTAATAAATAAAAAGTATAAAACTTTATATTTTTAACTTGTTTCAAAAAGCAGAATTTAAAATATTTTTATTCGTGGAAGATGTTAAATAAATTAAAAAATTCCTTCCTTAGCTATAGGCAAAAGCACATTTCCGATATTTTGAAGCCCCTAAGTTTTCTATGGATTTAGTTATGGTCTAAAAATATTGTCTCAATTCTTTTCTTTCTAAAATATTCAAATTGATTTATAAATAGTAACGATATGATCAATTCTTTTTAATGGTTTGTATTCGATATACTATATCCCAAAATAGTGTTTAAGGACTAAGTTGAAAAAATCTGATTCACTAGCTACCGTGTTATGTTCAGGGCGCTTTTTGTGTTACTAATAAAAAGGTGAGTGTCTAAGGAAAGAGGTATTAAAGTAGAAAATAGTTTGATATCTGCTGAGGAATTAGAGATGATAGATGAGTGAATGCTAAATTTGGTTCAGCAATCAGTTCAGGTACTAATTATTCAAAATTGTGTTACTGTACCTCAAACATCTCGAACTGAAACATCAAAATCGATCACTTACTATTTAGCTATTGTTCAAATTCAAAATGAAATTTGGCCTGAAAATTTGCTATAATCTTAAAAAGTTCAATATTTCAACATCGGTTCAATATATTAAATGACATAGACCGATATCTGAAGGAACCTCTAAGTTGAAGTAAAAAAACTTTCGCAAAATTGACAATGTAAATCGACAAGACAGAATAAAATTTTGTAAATTGTATGACTCATTAAGTGTTCCGTTTTATATATAACAAAAACTTTTATATATTGTATGAGTCTGTGAAGGTATGTGTGAGTGTGTATGTACGAAACATAAAATATTTATTCCACACGCATTTGCGGTGAAGGGTATTAAAGATTCGGCATAGGCGAATATAACATACGTATTTATTTATATATATTATTTGTTTCAACATTGTTGTATTTCTGTTCAAAAAATTAGTAGAATTTTTAACAGATTTCTGAAAACGTAACAAATAATGTAAGTCTATGCCAACGAAAGCTTCGTAAATAGAGAATAGCATTTTTACTTGAATTCGAGTAACTGGCTTCCGTTCAATATGGAGAAACTGGTTAATAATTAAATAATAAATATCACAATTACACCACTGTTTATCGCATTGCCATATTAATTAGAAGACAACATTGACTTACGGAATGTTAAAGTTACCAGATTACAAATTATGATGTTCGAATTAAACAAAGAGTCAAGTTTACTGTCACAATATTATAAGCATTCTAAAAAGGAATAACAAATAACCCAAAAATTTCCAATGTTAATTATCACTTTATTATTTAATTTAATTTGTTTTGTTATTTATTTCTTATAATTTAAATATGTATATTATTTATAGAAAAACTTACAATTATAAATACAAATATTTATTATTAGATATTTTGTTCATTTATTATTATTATTATATATTTTTACTAATAAACAACTTTGTTTTTTATTTATATATGTATATGATCATTATTTATATTCATAGAAGAAGATTAGGCATACATATGTTTTTTTATAAATATTTACAATTAAATGAGATTTTGCACAATTTTTACCCTAAAAAAAATAAATTTTTTTGAATATTTTTTATAACTTACAATTATATATAACAATTAATTTTAAATATTTTTTGTTAAATAATAAAAAATGGTTGTTAGTAAATATTTTTATAATGAAATTTAAAGAAAAAAATAATTTAAATAAATTAAAACATATTAATACATAAATAAAAGAATAAAATAAATATGTTACTATATAAATTGATACGAATAAGAATTTTAATATAAAATTGTGAGATTTCAAAATAAAAATTGATTTTTAATTTAATTTTGAAAAACAAAAATGGCTCAGCCATATTTTTAGTATTAGAAAAATATTATAGAAACAAGTAAGAATGCTATATTCGGCTATGCCGAATCTTCAACACCTTGCACCACAAATTTGTTTAAAGTTAATACGTTATGCTTTGTACATACACATTCAGACATAATCTTAAAGGTGTAAACAATATATAAAAGTTTTTCTTAAACACTTAATGAGTCATAAAATAATATTTTATTTTTGGCCATAACTTTTCTTCTTTTTAACTGATTTTGATCATTTTTGGAATGGTAATGAAGTACAATTTTATGAAAGTTTTTTGCTTGAAGAAGTTGCCTCAGTAATCGGTCTATATCTTTTAATATACTAAATTGATTTTTCTAGAAAACTTCTCAGGCCTACAACAAATACTGGGGCCAAATTCTATTGAGCTTTGTCAATTATTGTGGATGTGAACGATTCAATAACAGATAGACGAACAGACAAACAGAAGTACAGACAGACAGACAGACGACTCAGATTTTGATTTGATGCAATAGTGTATGGGATCTGAGATTATTCTTTCTTAGCATCACCATTTGTGGTGGGGTGGAGGTTATAAAACATTTAAATTTTATGTTTTTGTTTGTAGCGGTGGCTGTTGCAAGTTTAAGTATCTTAAGAAATTTTTGTTTAAACAAAAACTTTAAAGGTTAATGCACAAATTCATTGTTTAGAGCATTTGATGTTGCTGTGGTTGATCTAATGATGTTAGAGTGATGTTGTGTTGTGGGAGTAGAATGTTCTAATTGTGTTAAGTGATGCGTTTGTAAAGGTGATACTAATTCTGGTAATGTATTATGTTGCAAATGATGTTGGTGTTGTTGTTGCTGCTGCTGATGATGATGGTGTTGTTGATGAGAACTGCTATCGGAAAAATAATTCAATTCGAAACTATGACTGAGATCACTATAAGTAGTTTGTGGTGAGGTACCATTAACCAGTGAAGCATTACCCGTTGATAATTGTCTTTCACTTTCCGAACTACTCGAACAACTATTCGAATTAGCCGAATAAGGTCTTATTAAAGAGGCAGCAGTGACATCAACATCATAATAATAATTATTATTACCATAATACCCACTCCCAGTGGTAGTATCTGGATAGGTATGCATATGTTCATGGGTTAAAGAACTACTAGAAACTAACTATTGATTCATTGACGGGATATAATTGTGTATAACTAAGATTTCCCTGTGGTTCCATAATATCGAGTATATGTTGAGGTTGATGTAAAGTTTCATGTTGCATATGCTCAGCAGTTGGATTGTGATGATGATGATGGTGGTGATGATGTTGCATTTGCTGATCATTATGATGCTGTTGGGCTTGTGGTTGCAATTGTTGTTGTGTTGTTTGCGGTGGTGTTTGATGTTGACTTATATAGCCATTATTGGTATTATTATTGTTATTGTTACTACTTGATGATGAACTATTTGTACTTAGGACGGGTGTCACAGCAGTGGGCAAATGACCCACTGGTGTTTCATAACAGCTTTCCAATTTGGGACTTGTACTAAGAACATTACCAGTTACAACTGGTGTACTACGTCTGAGCACTGAATTGCCATTATTTAAAGCAGCCACTGGATGTGGTACATTGGCAACGGCCGCAGCATGATTGGCATGTAAAGCTGGTGTTGGTATGGGTGCTGGTGTTGAAATTGGTTCACTTTTTATAACACCCGTTTGGATTTCATTAAGCACTAAGTCTTTGGCCTCTTGTTCACTAAAATAAGAATGAAAGAATTTTAATTTTAATTAATAAAAATTTTCGGAAAAAAATTAAAATTTTGTAAAAGAAATTAAGATCTCTGAAACTATAGTAAAGATTAAAGAACAACATTTGTTTAGAATTGTTTTCGGAAAATGAAGCAATTTTCGTTGAAAATGTATTTTTGTTTTATTTGAATCGCTTTGAATTTTTTTATTTGAGGCGAAAATATATTTTAAATCATTGATTTATTGTATATATCATTGGAAAGGTCTCTCTGATAGGAAATTACATTTTTATTATATAAAAAATATTAACGAATAAAAAACCGTTTAATTTATAGAGTTTTTTTCAAACCTAAAAAAGTTTGCTAAATATTAAAACTTAAAGCTTTGTATTTTTGCTGTTCAATGGGTTAAGACTATTATAAAGGTATTACATGAAAGCTTGAAGAAATGTCTTAAAATTTTTATAACAGATGATATGATATCTCTATCATTCATATTAATTGAACGTAAAATGAACTAAATCGAAAATAATAAGTGTTAATCGGTTTATTTTTTCTTAACACTTTAAATTTTAAAGTGTTATAGCCTTCATGTTTAATGGGTTAATAATTTGATATGGGTTTTAAATAAAAGTTTAAGATGTTATTTACTAATTTGCATATCAATGAAAATAATAATACTTAATTAAAGTTGTGACAAATTGAAAATTTTGTAAAAAAGTCAATTTAATAAATTTATAAAATTTATTTCTGTATCTATATAAATTAAATATATGACATAATTTTAACATCATTAGAAAGGTATATTAAGGCTCTTTCCAATGGTATTTATATTGTTTATATTAATTGTATATGGAAAGAACTTATTGGTAATAATATAAGAATCGTTTGTATTTATTAAATATTAATTTTAAAAGTGTTATATTTTCGATATTTCATAGGTTAAGAGTACCTTATAGGCATCATAAGAAAGCTTAGAGTGTTGCCTTTAAATTTTAATATTAATATGAATATCATTATGTAGACATATTTTTGAAAATTCGTCAATTTCACAAGAACTTTCAATGTAAAGAATTACAAAATTGTTTTTTGTTTAAATAAAAATTTACGAATTGTAACATTTTATATATAATTGCAGAGACATATTTAAATCCTTTCCAGTGTTACCTTTACTGTTTATATTGATGGTATATAAAACGAAATAATTGGAAATTATATAAAAATTCTGGTGAATTTTTTAAAACATTAAAATTGAAAGTGTTATATTTTTGGGTATTTAACGGGTTAAGGGAATGATATGAAGTTCAAAGGTAAGCTTAAGGTATTGACTTTAAATTTTGATATGAATTTAAATATTGTTTTATAGATATTTTATTTATATATATATTTTGGAAATATGGTTCGTTAATAAAAAACATAAAAGTGAACAATTACAAAACTGGTTATTTTTCAAAGCAATAGTCTATGAAATGTTACTTTTATATATCGTTCGTAAGGTCTATTCAAGACCTTTTCAATGATATCCATGTTGTTTTAACTTAAAAAAAAAAAAAAACATTTTTATTTCTAGGTTAAATACACAGATCCCACTATTTTGAAATCCGCAAGAGAGCAAAAAGAGCGATTTGATTTTCATAATGTAGATCATTAAAAAAACGAGATCTTAACTATTTTTGAAAATCTTTCCAACTTACCTTAACACATAATTTACACTAACAATGCAAACTTGTCGCGATGAACGACTATTATGCACCAATGTGGCATAGGATTGTATCCAAACCCAACCGCCACCTTTTGTTAGAAAGCGATAATATTTGGTGGTAACTTGTCCTTTATATAAAACTGTAAAATATAAAATTAAATAAATAAAAAATAAGTTTATTTTTGTTAACACACTTTTCAAAAAAGGGATTAAATGATTATAAAGCATAAGTTGCATATTATTCTTTATTTTTCCGTAAAGCACATGGCAAAAAGAAAAACAAAAACAATAATTGAAAACAAAACAAAGAGTTTTAGAAAAAGAAAACCTAAATGATTAACAATAAAAACATGCAGTAAGAAACAATAACAAGAAAATATAGAAAATTGTGGGAAATAAAAGTGTCACTGAAAGTGACAGAGGGGAATAAAATAAAAACAAGTAAGAATTGTATATTCTCTACCACAAATCGTATATACAGAAACATATAACACATAAAATTTGTTATAACTTTGGCTTTAACATTTTTTTACTGAACCGATTTTGATAACTTTTGGAATGGTAATGAAGTACATATAGTTTAATATTATGGCAAAATTTTATTATAATTTGTCGATTTATAATTAACAATTTTAGGGAAGTTCTTGAACTTGAACTTAGAGGTTGCCTCAGATATCGGTCTATATATTTTAATATTCTGAACTCATTTTGCTGGTTTTAAACTTCTCAGAACAATGACCAATACTCAGGCCGAATTCATTGAGCTCTGTCAATTATTGCGGATGTGAGAGTGCCAACAACAGACAGACTGACTGACAAAGCCAAATCGTCTCAGATTTTGATTTGATGCAGGAATATTTATATATTCATATTATGGGGTCTTAAATGATTCCTTTTGAGCGTTACATGCAGAATGACAAAGTTAATATACCCTCTTCACTACTTGTGGTGGTGGAGGTTATAAAAATACTTACTTATTTGATGTGAAACACGCATGGGCAAAACATCTTGTACATGGATATACTGATATAAAGTCTTCTCAATAAGTTCTTGAGGTTCATAACCAGTCAGTTGTGATACTCTAAAAATAAAATAAAACAAAGAGAGAGAGAAAAGGAATTATTAAATTTTTGCATAAAATAACAAAACAACAAATAATTTCTTTATGTTTACATAACTTTAATTCAATTAAAAAAAATCCTTTTAAAAAAATCCCTATAAAAGATAATAACAATAAGGGTTGGTTGGAATAATAATAAAAAAAAACAATATGTTTTTTGTTGTTTCCTTTGTGTTTTTTGTTATTGTTAACATCATAAGGGTAATTGTGCGTTTATAATATCGTATTACGTTTTCTGGTTCATTCTCTTTTTAACGTTTTATTATTTTACTCTTTTTCTACTCATACTCTCAAGGCGAAATCAAAGTTGTAGACACATTTTCAAGTGGGAAATGATTTGTTTGTTTTTTGTTGTTTTGTTTCTTGGATACATTGTTTTGTTGCTGGTTTGTTTTTGCTTTTATTAAGGGGGAGTTAACAGGAGATTTTTGTTTTTATTTTCTTATGTTGATGAGTGGGGTGGTGGTGGTGATTTTTTTGTTGTTTTTTTTCATTTAGTTGAGTTTTGTAAGCTTATTTTTATTAAAAGCATTTAGAGTAACAAAAAATGGCTGCCATTTATTTAAGTAAGTGTTAACGAAAGTGTCATGATTACATATTTACTTTATATTAAATTTCCATAATAAAAGAGGAAAAATCTTACTGAAGAAATGTAAAATTTTGGTTAATTTCTTTAATATAAGCAACGATTTTTTGAAAAAGGAACAACTAATTTGAAAATAAGTATTTGAAAATTAATGTTTGAGGTTTTAAAAGTTCACGCCATTTAAGAAGAGGAAGAAAACATTATAAAATTATGAAAAAAGTTCCTGGCAGGAACGCTGCCTAAAATTTAGAGTGTAGTTTTTAAAAAGATATTCTTGCTACGTAATAGATAACGAAACGTGTGTTCTTTCAAATTTTTCCCTTTAAAAACTTTATGTTACTGATGCTCAAAGGAATCCTGAAGAAAAATTTTGGATCCGAAAGCAGCCAAAATTTCTCAAAAAGTTCTTGGTATGACAGCAATATACAAAGGGCTCTACAATTATGGTACTTTTATTTTTGGCCTGACATGTCATCCTGCCGCTATGATACACAAGCCCTTAAGTGGTGTTTGTACTAAGAGAGGCAAATCCCTCAGACTGGATAAGGCCAGTGAAGAGATATAGAGCAGAAAAAAATAAGTCCAAAAGTGTAGTCGATTTTAAACGAATATGGACTACCTGTTCGAGCAAAGTGACAGAAAATTAACAATGTTAACAAGACTGCCCATGTAACGGACATCTTTAATTCGAATCAAAAAGCGATTCTAAATGGATCGGTATACTAAAGTATATTAAACATTAAAAATTTTGGTAAAAATGAATTTAGTTTTATAAAAGTGGACTGAAAAATGAAAAGGTTGGAGGTCAAATTCCTGCTTATATAATTCAACAGTTACACAGTTTGCTTTCTAATAGAAAAAACTGGTTTGGGATAAAAACAAGTTTTTTTCCGACATGGAAATTTCAAGAAATTTTAAGTCGTATTGCAGAAATGTTAAAAAACTTTAAGATCCGTTAAACATTCTATAAATTCACTTACCTAGCATCTAAGAATATTAATTTCAAATCCATATGAGCTCTAAACATGAACATATTTTGATGTAATTTAATTTCGGTTATAGCAGAAGTAGGCAGTGAATGACCCACAGCTACTAAACCCAAATTTTGTATATAGCCACCCTGACCATCACCATAATCAGGATAAATGCGGGCTTTTAGATAACCAGAACAATGGATAACCTATAAAAAAATTATAAAAATTATAATAAAAATTCAAAATTTTAATAATTTTAACAAAAACTTACCTTATAACCCGAGGTGGTAAGGCCAGCATTCCGTTTAGCCAAGACACATTTCATGCGCAGGAAAAATTGTTTTTCAATTTCAATGGTATGACAGCCACGATCACCGGCCACACCATAATTAGTGGCACCATTTGGACTGCCAACAGAGGCGGGATTTGTCTGTGTTAGGTGTAAAGAATTTATAAATGCATCCTAATATTATATTTAAAATTTATTTCAGTAAGGAAAATTTTTGGAAAGAAGAGAGTTCAAGAAGAAAGAATGGAAAAAAGAGATTAGAGAAAAATAAACCATAAAAGCTTTTTAAGTATTTTAAGTTTATTTGAAAAAGTTATAAAATAATAAAATTTATCAACCTACCGGATTTTGATACATATGAGGATGTAAAGATAATATCGCATTCATTTCATCCTGATCGTAATTATGTATATATTCATATATAGAATTGCCAGTTAATTCAACCTAAAATAAAAGAACAAACAAGAAAATATAAATTTTATGTTAATTTTTGTTTCAAAAACCTTTCAAAAGGAACAATATTTTCAAGAGTTCCTTTTTTTGCATAATAAATTTATGCGCATAAATTTTTAGCGGTTTTTGTGTTTATTTTTGTTTTTTCTTTTTCACACTTACCTGACTTAAACCTAAATGAACAGAGGCGGTTTCTGAGATGTACATTATTTTACCATCAGGTGCTACAACAAATATAAAACCATCTAAAGTTTGTAAAAGATGTGAACCCAATTCTTTGATCGAAGAACCTCTTTGCATGGCAGGTGAAGAACCCCAAGCTTCTCCTAAACCTAAAAAATACAAAATTAAAAGAATTATTAAAAAATGTTAGATTTAAGAGAAAAAAAACGAAAACAGCTGGATGTCTTCCAAATATTTTCTAAACAATTAAAGTTGTTTATTCTCAGTAGGATATTTAACTCTTTGTTTGCTTTAACAGCCCACCATTCAAACCACCCACTTATTGTTTTTCTTGTATTCATCACTTCATATCCTTTATTTCATTTTATTTTCATGGGAAGTTTCAACTCTAAGTGGAAAACAAGAGATTTTTTATTATAAAGTCAAATATGATTTTTTGTTGTTGGCGTTGTTTTGTTGCTGCTATTGTTATGTTCCTTATGTTTTTTGTCATCATATTAAAGTAATTAGAATGTGGAAACAAGAACATGACGAGACTACTTGTTTTTTTTTTGTTAAGGGTGGAATTCTTTTGTTTTTTGCGCACTCACTCCTTTCTTATTAGAGTTGTGCTAAAGATGTCAATGATTTTAATGATGTTTCGGCTTATTACCACTTCTTCTTGTAACTTATTTTCTTCCTTCAGGAAACAACAACTTTTCTCTTTTTCTTTAGAGTCAATGATCATTGAGAATTATGGCAAGAAGAAAAGGAAACGGATGTTGTGTGATAACACTTGAAGAGAGAATTTTTTCTAATTGAGAGGGATATATAAAAAATCGATCTGACTTTATAATGCTTTATATATCGGACAAGATTAAACAAGATTCTGCTGGGGTTAAAGTATTTTGAAACAAAACTTTAAAGTTTACATTTGATTTGAAAAATTTTTTTAATTCTTTTGATTGTTTAAAGAATTTTGATAATTTTAAGAAAGGAAATTAAATCAAGAATCATATGAATAATTTTTAAAGTAGCAGAGATCTCTAAAAATGGAGTTATAAAGGTTAATAATCGATATATATAAGGAAGAAGAAAATCATCTTTAAGGAAGATTTTCAAAATACTGATCGAAGGCACAATAAATTTTATCTTACATTAAAAATATTTTGGGGTATTAAACTACTTTGCTTCCTTTGTTCCTTCTAATATTTATGACATTTTCCCACTTATTGTTTTATATTATCCAGCAATTATAATGACGTAGTTCTCACATTAAAAACATAATAATTTCCAACATATTTGCGAAATTTCTATAGGTATTATTTTGCAATCAACAAAATATCCTGCTGTGATGATAACAACAGGATAAAAACAACCTCCTGTAATTTCCCCTCAAGAAAAAAAAAAAAAAAAGAAAATAAAAAACGTATAAAAAATATACTAACAAACCATTACACCTCATTTGACATAGCCGCAGGAAATTAAAGCGTGTGATACACTCGCACAGGACATGTGACTTTGAAAATGAGAGCAAAAAACAAGTTCAAAAAGGTTAGACGATTTAAACGCGTGTATAATAACAGTTCCCCCCTCTTATGAAGTAATAATAAAAAATTGAAAGCTTTTTTTTGAAGCAATTAGGAAATAAAGTCCTTTTTTAATGAGGGGGGGATTTTCACTTACCTTCTGGAAAAACTTGGCGCATTTTTAAATAAGAGGTGGTCAAGCGTATTATGGAGGCTTTATCCAATTGTGATGTAATTGCACTTGGTAATGGTAATAATTTGGCCAATTCAAAAAATTCCGCATTTTCTTTTTCACGTCTAGTGCGTGCCGCATTTTTGCTTTTCTCCTTCATGGCACAGGTTTTAGCTAAACCTGCAAAAAGTAATTAAATTTAAAAATAATTAATAAAATATGATTTTGTTAATAAAAATTCGATAAATTTTACCTAATTTATCTTGATTGCAATTTCTCATTTCTCTACGTTTATAAGTCATATTTTTTTGTTTGTTTAAATAGTGTTAAATCCTTAAAGATTGTTAAACGTGATCTTTACTCAATGATCACCTGTTTGAGACTAACTTAATTTGTGCATCCTCACTAGTTTTAATATCTATTTTCTTGCACTATTCTACTCACTAATACTAATAAAATATATTTAAAGAGAGAAATAAACTTCCTTTAAAATTAGTTCCTTTTTATTTCTGTTTGTTATTGGCAAAATGTGCGAAATTTCTCAAATACCTGTCAAATAAACAGAAAATCATATGAATATCATTGGTCCAAATCAGTTTATATATGACAACAACTACACAAAAAAAGCACCATGTTTAAATGTGAAACTACCTGTTTAATCCTGTTTACCTGTTTGAAAACTTCTCTCATTCACTCACTCTCTTTCTCTCTCTCTATCTGTCAATTCAATTCTCCTAGTTATTAGTTACAAAGATGTCCTCTTCCTTTCTTTTTAGTTTTTTTGTTTTGTTTTGGCAAATCCTTAATTTTTGACTTTTTCCCATTCATTGATAAAAATTAGGAGAAAAACAATGTATAAAGTGGTTTCCTTAAATGGGCGTTATGTTGTCTATTGTTTTTGCACACGTTTAATAACCACAGGAGAGATTAACTTTTATTATTATTTAACCTTTTTTTCACTTTAAATAATTTAGTATAAACTGGCTTAAAGCAAAAAATACATTTAAATCTTGTTATCCTGTTGTTTGAAGGATATTTATTAAATACATATGTATATAAAAGTATATATAGAATTTATATAGTAATAAATATTATAGTTACTATTATTATAGTTTCCTTTTTCTTCTATAATATTTGCCGATTTCTAATAGGTGTCTTTTATTTTATTATTTTTTTTCTAAATTTTATATGGACTTTCCATGCAACAAGTCATTTTTAATTCATTGATAAAAATAGTTTGTACGTGATTTTAGTGAAATTTGCAAAAAGTACAATATTTGTAATATTATTTTCTTTTGATTTTTTTAAACATACATACATCCTGTTTATATAGTATAATATATATAACGACATTTATACACATAAACGGAAATTTCTGTTGAAAACAAATTTATGTCATAAATTCTTTGAATTATAATTTCAAAATAATTTAAATGCCATAATTATTATTTGCTATTCTAGGAAAAAATATTAAAAAAAAATCTTATTTAATTACACTCAATCATTAATCATGTTTAAAATCCCCCCATCACACCATCATAACAAAAAGTCACAGAAATTATGTAACTTTTGAACCATTAGAGATATTTTAATAAAATTTAGCATATTTATAGCTGAAATATTTTTGAATCGATTTATAAGATAAGAGTTTTCCTAAATAATATCATCAATGTATTTTTGGTGAATTTTCAAAAAGTCAAGAAATCCAAGACATCCAACTTTGGAAGGCCCCTCACAACTCCCAAGATTAGCTAACAGCTTGTAGTACTCCAAATCAATTAAAAAATACTTCAGCTGTTATGATATTTAATTTTATTACAATACTTCCAACGATTCAAAATATATAAACCTATTTCCAAAAAATATCAATTTAGAACCTTTGTGAGAGGTTTTAAAATTATTTTTTTGGAAATAATTATGTAACTTTGGCACTACAAAAAAATTTTAATGACATATGGACGTTCTTGAAGTGTTTTCCAATTAATTTGAAAGAGTTCAAGGTTCTTTGGCAACACACAGGAGAGTGGTGGACTCCTAAAATTGCTTATCTCGGATAATGAAATTTTAAAAAGTGCATTTGACTTTAATACTCTACAAAAAAATATGTTTAAATATGTGGAATTTTACTCATACTTTAAGGGATATTTATACCAAGTAAAATCTGGGTCAAATTTTTGGACATGATTTTTATAGTTAAATCTCCAACAACAAAATACAGTGTGTCAAAAGCGATTTTCTTGAAAATAATTCTTTAACTTTTCGGTTAGAAATATCTTATTCAAATCTGCCTTAATTAGAGTTGACATATTTTCAAGTACATTTGCAGGAATAGAGATCTCCTTTCTTGTCAGGGATGTAGACGCTAACTCACCAAAGTTGGCCACCTCGAGTATGTTAATTTCTTTTTTAATTCACAAAAATTAATTATCGACAAAATATATTTTCCTATAAAGACAGACCTTTTTAATCTCTTTAAAAATATGTCTTCATATGTAGGTCATCTCTTATAGTTTAATAGATTTTAAGTCGAACATTTGCCCAATAGTTCCAAAACTTTTTAATAATTCTATAACTTTGGAAATATTGAATTAAAAAAAATCACATGATCATTCTTGAAGTGTTTTCCAATTGATTTGGAGAAGGACAAGTTTCTAGAGGGCCTTGAGGTCGACAAATGGATCTCTAAATTTGATATTAATCAATTTTAAACAAAAATATTATTATTATTATTATTATTATTATTATTATTATTAATATCGATTCATTGTAGGGTAAACACTCAAAACATATTTTCTTCCGTACGTTTAATTTTTACACAAATTTTAAACATATTTTATACCGATTGAGTTTTAGGAATTTTCGTTTGAAAAATTGGAATCCGTTTAATTCTCTGATTAATAAGGAATTTCTAGTATATCATTTGAAACTTGAAATAAGTTCTGTTTCAATTTATTGAATTTCCCTACCCTGACCACTTAGGCGATTTTATTCCTTCTCGAAAACACACCAGCTCTAACCATTAAAAATTTCACTACAGAATTGTTTCCAAAGAAATCCGATTTGCCAAAATAATTTTATTTAAATAATTCTGTGATTTTTGGAATCGTTAATGTGAAAAGAATTTTGGCGTTTCTCAAGATAATAAAATAATTTTCTGAATTTTGTTATTTAAACGTTGATCGCATAATTGATAAAATTTGTAGATTTATCTTAAGAAGTTAGAATATTGTCCGATTTTGTCAAATTCGGTAATTTTTCCAAAGCGATTATCAATAAATATTCTGATGCGATTTTAATAAAACTATTCGAATGATTATAGGAGACTATATATAAGGCTCTAATAATCGTCTTTCCGGTAAGGGAGCTAATATGGAGCTTTAACCTAATATAGATAACAGTAATTCGATAAATTAGTGTTTGTATATTTCAAACGACGGTTAGAAAATTAATTTAAGCGATTTTCAATAATTGGATTCATTATTTGAGAGTTTTAAGATGCTTAAAACGCTATTCTCGGGAAAGATCCATATATGAGAACTAGATCTTATAATACCTCACATATCGATTTATTTTATTTGTACTACTGAATCAATAACGATGGTTTTAAACTCTAACCTGAGAAGTTTGTATTTGACATCCAGATCAAATTTTGTTAGAATTAATTCATTATTATGGACGTGGGAATGCTACCAAAGAAAGACTCGGTGTTTTTGACAATTACAATTTAGAGTTATAAACTGAATGACTAAGTTAATATAACCTCCTGCCTACTAGTGTTGGTGAAGTGGATAGAAATTTAAAAAATTTTGATCTTTTTTCGTTTTATTTTTTAGATAATAAAATTGCTTTTTCAAAACTTTGTTAGTGTAAAAGTAATTGTGAATGTAAGTCCGATTGAGACAAAATCCTTTCTTTCATATTCATTTATAAATCAAATCCGAATGAGTTTGGTGCGGAGATCTGCTCAAAAGTTATATACAAAAACTTTCAATTTGAAAATTTTATTTTTTATTTATTTATTTATTTATTTATTTATTTATTTATTTTTTTTCGTATCAAATCGCAAAATTGTGATCATCATTAAAACCACAGTAAATATTTTCTTAATATTTTTTATACGTTTTATTAGAATTGGTATTTTGGAGATTTTCATGTTTGAAAATGGGAATTTATTTAAGTTTCTAATTTAAAAATAAATTTATTTATATCATGTCGAAGGTTTAAATAAATTCCATTATTTTTTTATAATTTTATTAAAGTTTGAATATTAATTTTCAATTTTTTAAAATTTTAAATATTTAATATTTTTCATTTTTATGAAATTCTGTTCTCAAATAAAATTCCTGTAATTTTTTCTTGACAAAATGTTAATCTCCATATTCCAACGTTTTTTAGATGCCAAATACTTGTAAATCAGGTGGAAATCTAACCTAAATTAGGCTTCCGTTAAACAAATGTTAAGTGTTAAAATACATACATAAATATGATTCCTATAAATTGATTTAATAATTTATAGAATATAGAGCGATATCTGAGACAATTTCAAACATCAAGAGAAAGATTTAAATTAAAAAAGTTTTCAAGATATTAGATATTTTATTTTTATTTTTCGCTCTCTCCCTTCTTATTAATTATAATAAAAAGAGAGTTATTATTTATTTTTACATCTACTTAATTTAATAAAATATTATTAAAAAAAGATGTTAATAAAAATTCATTTCTAGCAATCAATTCTTATAAAGAACACAAAACAATTAATTGTTAACAATAAAATCAAAAATAATCTTATCAAAGACTTTAGGAAATTTCCAAAAATAATAAAACCCAATAAACAATTTGTAGCCATTAAAATATATTATTAAAGCCAAAATTATGATAAATTAATGCACAACATATTGAACACAGAGAAGAATTGAAATCAAAAGAGAAAAACAAATAAGAACAAGTAAGAATGCTAATGTTATGGAAGCTTTAATACCCTACACTGTTTCCTACATACACACTCACACACACATATATACAACAATGTATACAATAAGTAATGTCACGAAAAAACTCTTTCCCATACAATTAGTCACAAGTTACTCCTCATATAGCTTTTGTAATGTCATCTCCTTTGCGTGCGAACAGGAATACAAGAAAATGCTAATTTTAAATATTTGAACTGTCATTTTTGACGCTTCTCTCTATGTTTTAAATATAACATGGAACACTTAATGAATCATAAAATTTGTTATATTTTTTGGCTATAACTTTTTTTCTACGGAACCGATTTTGATAATTTTTGGAAAGATAATGCAGTACATATGGCTTAATAATATGGCAAAATTTCATTCTAATTTATAGATTTATAATTGACAATTTTAAGAAAATTTTCTTGCTGAAACTTAGAGGTTGCCTCAGAAATCGGTCTATATGTTAAACCGATTAAGCAGGTTTTGAATAGGAAACTTTTCAAAAAACTAATACTCAGGCCAAATTTTATTGAGCTCTGTCAATTATTGCAGATGTGAGCGTGCCAACAGCAGACAGACGACAGACAGATAGACGGACCGATAAACATAGTTTAATCGACTTAGATTTTGATTTCAAGCAAGAATATATATACATTATAGAGTCAGAAATAATTCCTTTTTAGCGTTACACACGGAAATACAAAGTTAATATACCCTCTTCACCATGTGTAGTGACGGAGGGTATAAAAATCACAGTAACTTAAACCATTAAATGGGGGCAGTTGGTAAAAGTCATAAAAATTATCACAAAATGCACACAAAAAAACAACAAAAATCATACAATCATAACTACTACATACTACTTAAACCAGCAACAACAACAACAAAATTAACTACCAAAATTTATTAAAAACTACATAAAAGGGGATACGGATACGGATATAAAGGAAAACTATATAAAAATAAAGAGCAACAGATTTTCTCAATGAATTTAAGCCGAAACGTAATCATTGTTTATGTTTGGGGTTGTTCAAATGTATGCATGTATGTGTGTGTGTATGTGTGTATGTGTGTTGTGTTAAGGATTTCCTTGTAAAAGTGTATGAGTATTAGATTGTAAAAAAAATATCTGTTTGGTACGAAAATCATAATAAGAACAACAAAAACAATAACAACATTTATAAGTAAGTAAACATTTAATCCGCAATTTAAATGTGACAACATGCACAACTTGAAAAATTTGTCGCGTTGTGATTTTCTTTTAGAGTTCAAAACAAAAAAAAAATATTGATGTTGCCGCGTCGTCTGCTGTTGTTTTCATCAAAGTTGAAAAATTATTTTTAATTTGAATCTGGTATTTAGGACATTATGATGATATACCGACGGTAATTTTTTATGGTCTTTAAATAATTTTTGTAGTTTTTTGGTTTTATTTTTCAAAATTTATGATTTATAATTTATGAATATTGTTTTGTTTTTTTTTTTGTAATAAAGAGAGAGAGAGAGAGAGATGAGAGAAACAATGTGAAGAAAACACACAATAACTGTGAAACTTTTGTAATCTAAAATTAGCATTATTTTCACATTTAAAATATGTTCAAATTTATGTTTTTATTAATATCGAAAAATGTTTTTAAATTTTTTCAGCTACTTTTTGGGACCAGTTTGCTTAATTCCTATAGAAATCATCGGTATTTTTGAACGCATTTTTATGATTCTTAAATAAAATTTAAAAGACTTTTAAATTTTCTTTTCGTACAAGGATAATTTCCTTAAATTGGAGTTAGTATTTTTTGGCTGTGAAAGAGGATATATGGATTTTTTAAATTTTTAATTGAATCTGAAATATACACTTTTAATTTTTTGATAGGGAACAGGAAAAATAAACTATATATAAAGAAGGATAAATAAATCGAACGATACATTTTCGACTAAGGCATCATCTGCTCTACAATATTTAAATTGTTTTGGCAACATTTTTTTGAATTAATAAATATTTTTTTTCAAAATATTTTTTATAATTTTCAACAATCAGAAATTCTATATTTTTACCAAAAAATAGTATTTGATCCAAAATTCGAATTTTTACCAAAAATTCACTAAAAAAATTTCAAATCATCAAAAAATTAAATTGAATTAAAAAAAAACTTAATAAAAATAATTAAAGAAATTAAATTTTTAATACGAAAAAACTTAATAAAAATAATTAAAGAAATTAAATTTTTAATACGAACTCAAAATTTCACTGAAATTCAAATTTACAAAAATTATGTTAAAATTTCGCTTAAAATGCCATTTTTTTTTTGTAAAATTCCCATTTTTCAATGAAAATTTAAATTTATATTAAAATTTAAAGTTTTCACTAAAATTTAATTTTTTTTCTAAAATTCGAGATTGCAATTGAATTTTTTATCACTAAATGCTATTTTTTTAATTCACTAAAAAATTATTTTTTTAAAAATTCAAATTTTCATCAAAACTTTAAAATTTTAACCAAAAATTTATAATTTCACTTAAAATAAAAAATTTTACTTAAAATTAAAATTTAAAAAATTTTACCAAAAAAATGCAGACAGACGAAAAATAGCAAAGTTTTAATTCACACACATTGCACCAATTTTTACACTCTAGATTCTTCAATATTCACTCTAAATATAAAATTTTTACTAACAAAAGAAATTAATGTAGTATATTGATCACAATACCAAATACAAATTTTTACTAAAAACTAAAATTTTCAGCAAAAAATTAGATATATCTTCAATATAGTATAAATCACTACAGGTGTAAATTTCTTGATGATGATAACTTCTTTGCGTTAAATATTCAGAACAATTTAAGAGATTTCAAAATTCAAGATAACTTGTATATAATGAACACTATTATTTGATTTTCATCTAAAAATCATCGCTTCACCATTTTTACATGTAGATCACGAAGTTGTTAGAAAAATTCAAAGAATAATTACATTATACAAAAAAATCTAATTTTCAACAATAATTCAAAATTAGAACCCGATTTTCTTAAACCAAATTTTCTGGACATTTTATTCCTCTTTAAGTTCTAAGATAAAATTTCTTTATTCCAAAAAAAGTTCTCCTTCAAACTCTTCTAATTAATAGAAATCTATGGATTTAATTCTATGTTAACTTACTAATACTAAAACAAAATAATTTTTACGATATTTTAAGAAGAAATAAAAATGATGGTTTGTTTGAATTGTTGTTCCGAAATGATAATAAAATTGAATAAAACTTTAAGGGCGCTATTAAAGTTGGTGATAATGTCTATAATAATCACATTGATTATTACAAATTATTAAGAAGATAAACCAAAGAATAATTAAATAACTTAACAAAAAAACTTTCGTTTAAAACACTTTAACGGCTAAACAAACACAGTAACTAATAAAAGGAAACGGAAATGAAAAGATAACAAAAATGTGGGTTCATATAATTCAAACCACCCCTCTGGATGGAGGATTTTTTTTGGTAGAATGACAGTTTATTTAACTGGGTTATAATCGTTAAATTAACCTTAAATGAAATTAATACAATCCACAATTAGAGTGTTAAATGTTAGATAACCGTTAAGGGTGGCTTAACTGGCTGTAATTTAGAATTTTTATATTTTTGTTTAATATTCAGTGGAAATTGAGAGTGAAAAAATCACATCATATGTGTGTCACATTTAAAACTTATGTTTGCGTTTAGTTTTTCCTAAATTTTGGCACTTTTTCCTCTTTTTTTTTTTTGCTGTGCAAGTACAAATGGAAATAAATAAAATTTCCCTACATAACATGACCATATGATAATCTAATGGTGGTCATAACACCAACTCGCATACATACGTTTACATGTGTGTTTTGGAAATTTTCAAAAAAAATTCTTATGTCTTTGGGTTTTAAGCAAAAATTTAGAAAAATACCAAAAATATTCACAAATTACAGGTAAATTCAAACTATGTAACGCTTTAATATACACGATCAATATACACGTTCATCAAAATATTTTCTCATGAGAATACACGTTTATACTTTGATTTTTCAACATTTTTCTTGAAAAATAAAAATGTTTTGGAAATTTTACACTCGTAAAAGTAAGAAAAATTTTAACATCTTCATATGAAATACCATAAGAGGACACACAACTCAGGAAATATTTCCGTGTTATACTATTGGAAAATCCCGCTACAAAAATTTGTTGTGCTTCAGCTACATTTAATTGTTGTTGCCAAAAAAAGCGTGAGAATATTTTTTGAAAGAAATAAATTCCAAGTTGGAAAATATTTCTTTTGCTTTCCTTCTTATTTCCACCCACAAGCGAGTACCTGAGTTTAAGACGTGGAATTACTATGAGAAGGCGCTGTTTTTTTTTTATTACGCTCCTGTCGAGTAGCGCACTGGACTTTGCCACAGCATGTTAAACGCCTTACGAAATCCCATTCATTTCTCTCGTTGTTTAAACAATACAAATCGTTAATGACTGTAATATGTGATTTCCAACAGTTTTTCTAATTTTAGTGAGGTGATAGTTTTTGTATCTAATAAATTGAGAGAAAAATTTCGAATGGTCTGTTTTACATATGTTTGTGGAAAAAGCGTGGGAACGTATTGCAAAAATAAGAGAAATTTTGGAACTTCCAAATTGTTATACCTGGATTTTACGTGTAAACAATTTCTATTTGTTTTTTTTTTTTTTTGTTTAAAGTAAATCGGGTAATTTACATATTTGTAAATGATTTTAACTTTCTTATCTATAAATTAAAAGAAAAAAAGATATAATATGAAAAGGACAGAAATTCATTTCTAATAGGATGCTTAAGATGAGTTTTATTAATTAATTTAGAATTAAATTTAATCGTTCGATTCTACTTTTTTGATGTCATTTTACAGTAAACCTAATGAGCTAAAAGTTCGTTAGAAATGTCTGTCAAATTATTTCTAATTGGGGGCGTGGCATGCTGAAATTATATGTTGTTTTATAAAATAATTTGAATCCCAATAAAATGAATAATTACTTGGGAACTATTGTCGATAATTGGTCACATTTTCTCTATCATTTTGATAGGACAATAGGTCTTGTAAAAAATATTACAATATGTCAATACAGCGTTTACACTTGTTATGTTATGTAATGTTTTCAAAGTTATTTCATTTTAGAAAAATTTGAAGTTTCATATAATAAAACTCGTTAAGGCTCAAAGAGAACTTAATATAATTTGAATGAACCTATATTTTCTGCCCTGTATTCAGAACCTACAAAGGAGAACAGGATTAAGTCCACAAGGTTAACTAAAAAACTTTTACTCATCCACACTTCTTTTATGACTCAGTAAAATTTAATTGAAATCGGATTATTCTTCCGAAAATTAGACACGGAATACATAATATTTTTTGTGCAGTTGGGTATTCCAGAGATCCCTAGTCAGACGAAAATATTCGAAAATGATGAATCGATTAAGATTTGATGTTAAAAGGAAGAACTTGCAATGAAAGTCACAAAACAAATCATTTTGAATTTCATATGAATTTAAACGTGTGACTTTGAAAGTCGATTTTACTTGTCGGAAATGATGTTTGGACGCTGCAAAAATAAGTCGTTTATGCAACGATAATCCTAAGCGCAAAATGTATATGTAAAGCCTGGCTAACCAAACAAATTAACTCCTAAGCTGGATATGCCAGACGCTAAAGTAATGCTCTGTATTAGCGTTGTAATGTTGATTTGTATAATGAACTTTTGAAGTTGATTCAGACGGCCTGTGTCGAAGGAACTTGATTCACTTGAAGAGAGCAATCAATGAATAAGGAATGCTATATTCAATCACACAAGTGATGATAAATACATTCGGTTAAAGCTCGAAAAAAAAACTATTTTTCAAATAAAACGCAGCTCAGTCGCCCTATAGTGTTTCCAACTACGCTTTATTTTAGAACTGTTTACCAGAAAGCTCCTTAATTATTTGTTTACCTTAAAACCGAAATAGTTTTCCAAATGGGAAATCTATATGCCACCAGAAGAATTGAAAAAGTCTCCTTATTATTTTGTATACCCAATATAATACATGAAATATAAAATCTTTAACTATTTTCTGCACAGAGAGAGAGAGAGCAACCTTTAAAATTATAAACATTACAGCCTTTAAAGGGTTAAGTATATTTTACAATAAAATATTTCTAAAAAAAACTATAAATATAATAAAAATCGTTAGTAGACATTTTAAAAAAATATTTCAAATTTTAAATGAAACGTGTTAAAATTTAAATTATTTAAAAAAATTAATACTAAAAAAAGGAAGTAAAAAAATAATAAAATAAAAATGTAAATTAAATTTTTAAAATAAATATGAAAAAAAAATTTGCAATTATTTTCCAATTAAATCAAGAAAAAATGTTATGGTCGGTCAAGCTCGACTATGTAATACCCTACAACACATTGTTGGTTGAAATGATTGTTATGAAAAAATTGTGAACGACCCTCGTTTATTTACTTTTTGTATTTATGTTTAAGTGTGCAAAATTTATATGAAACTTATGTATTTTAAGAGGATGTTTATCTGGTGTAATTAGAAAAAATTATGGTCCGATCCTCGTATAATTTTGCACACAGGGTTTGCTTATATTTATCTTAATTTGGCCAAATATTATTGCAATACCCATGTAGATATGTGAGATTTATGCGTTTAATAGTGATATTTGAAAAGGGGTTGTATGAGACCTATAGAAAAATGGTCACATACTCGTTCAATTTGGTACATCGTTTTAGATTATTATAGGAGTTATTTTTACTAGATTTGCTTTAAATCGTTTTATATTTAAGAATTTCATAACCTTAAACCCCCATTTCGGGTAAATATTGGTATATGACCTATATGAAATAATAGACCAATCATAACCAATTTAAATCGTCCTTGGGCCAAAATTAATCAATTTAAAATATCGTCAAACTGCAAATTATACTTTGAGAACAAGTGGCCAGCCGGACGGACATAGTTAAATCGTTTCAGGAAATGATTCTAATTTGAACGCATAATGTGGAACATAAAAATAACAATTATTTTTTATTATTTATTACAAATACATACAATTTATTTATGATATAATATTTGTAAAAATATTTTATGTATTTTGAAATGTAAATAAAATCAGTAAATTAAATAAAAACTACAATTCGAGTGGAATTACATTAAAATTTCAATAAAAATAAAGAGAAAAAACCCAACAAAATTAATTTCAACAGTAACAACAAAAAACAGCAGCAGCAACACTTTGTTTATGTTTATAAACACAGAAGAAAAACAACAAGTACAAGAACAAAAATAATAAAAGAGCCAAAGTAAATTTTAAATATAAAATGAGAAAAAGAAGAAGAATTCATGTAAATAATAAATATTAAATAAATAAAATATTTATAATTTATTATTTAAATAAAAATAAAAACAAAGATTACACAAATACAAACACACAATCACAAATATAACCAACAACCATTTTATATAAATTCATAACAAAACATCACAAAAAAAGAGTCAAAAACATTAAAGACAGTTAGAGCAAAAGCAGGGAATTGAGCAAGAGAGTGAGTGACAGAGAGAGAGTGATGTTAAGCAAATAAAAATATACAGCAAAACATTAAAAACAACTATACAATGTGACCATAATATTATAAAAACACTAAAAAACAACACCAACAACAACAAAAGCAAAATAACAACAATACAACAAATAGCAAAACACAACGTTTTTATTTATGCCTGCAATAAATACTGAAAAATTCAAAAATATCACGTAAAATCGATCAACAATACAAACTTGCAATCGACCAACAAACAATTTTGTAAAAAATACAAAAAAAAAAAGAAATCATCTAGAAATTAAGGAAAAAATGACCCCGACAATAACAATAACAACAAATATATAAAATGTTTAAATGTATGTGTGTATTATTTATATAAGAATTGTACTTGCTAAAGTTTAAATAAATAAGAAACAAGTAAGAATTCTATATTCGGCTACGCCGAATCTTCAAAACCCTCTACCACAAATGCGTGTGAAGTAGATACGTTTTGCTTCGTTCATACACATTCACAGACGTTACAATATATAAAAGTTTTTTTCTTAAATATTACACGGTAGATTTAATGAGACATAAAATAGCTATTTTTTTAATCTATAACTTTTTTTAACTGAACCGATTTTGATAATTTATCTTAATATTATGACAAAACTTCTTTCTAATTTGTCCTTTTATAATAGACAATTTTACGAAAGTTTTTTGTTTGAGCTTAGTGGTTGCCTCCAATATTGGTCTACATCTTTTAATATACTGAACCGATTTTGTCAATTATTGTGAACAACAGATAGACATACAGTCAGATAGAAATAGCTAAACGACTTAGACTTTGATCTGAGGGAGGAATATATGCACACGGAATGATAAAATTAATATACCCTCTTCACGACTTGTAGTGGTGGATGGTATAAAAAAGGAAGTAAATAAATAATATTGAATAAATATTAAACCAACAACTACAACACAAATATACAAAATAAGGGATATCGAAATTCAAATCAAATAAAATCAAACACTTCATTCAATCAATACTTACTGAAATAACCAAAGTTAAATAATAATAAATGAAAAAATAATAAAAATAAAAACAAATCAAGTAGTAAGAATAAAATTAGAAAAATCAACAATAAAATTGAGTTTGAAAAAATACACAAAATGTTCAAATATTAGAGAAAGAAATAGAAAAATAAGAAAAAAATATTAGAATTTAATTGAAGTTTGGAATTTGTGGCAGAAAGAAAAGTTTTAAATAAATATATGTAGTTTATTTAAAAATGGTTTCCTAACAAACGAATTCATTAAATACCCTGCATCACTGATACCATAGATTTTTTAGAAATAGTTTCATAACTTTTGAACTGTTAGAGATATCTTAATTAAATAGTTAGAGCTGAAGTATGTTTGAATAGATTTGGAAGCAGTACAGGTCCCCACCTAATCACGAAAGTAATAAGTGATCTTCCAAAGTTGGCCATTTTCGGTATTAACATACTTAGATTTCTTTAGAATTCGCCAAAAATAATTTCTTCAAAAGGGCAAAACAAATTTTAGAACGGTCGTTAGATATATGAGCTCTATTTGCATAATTTTTAAATCAGAGATACCGAAAAAACACCAGTATACTGAGTTGTTCGGCTATTACACAGACATAACACGATCATCATCAAAAATCTCTGCTAAGTGAATAAAACAAAGAATTTTTAATAATTAATTTAATAATAAGTTTCAACAAAGCAGGTTGATTCCGTATGTTTCTTAATGTATGTACACAGCAAAAATAAATAACACTTACAAAAAAATCTTGAATATAGAATCGGAAGAAACGTATTTATTTTCTATAAATTGTTTTATTGAAACTGAGTGTCTGTATGGTAAACATTTAAAAGATAAAATTATTAACAACATCATATATAAATTTCGTTCTGTGTAATAAGAGAAATAATTCAATTAATTGAGCGTTAGACACTAACACATTCACATTATATATTTTTTATCCCTCTTTTTTGGATTTCTACCCTTTCAATGCATGTTTTTTGTTTGTAAAATTTACCGAACAGTGTATCCAAATCGATTTTCTTTGGAAATAACTCTGTAACACTGGAAACGTGTGAAGTAACTTTATCAAATTTATAATAGTTACGAATTAATTTAAAGGAGTACAAACTCCTATCTTGTTAAGGGCGTAGTCAGTGACCCTCCAAAGATGGCCAACTCGGGATGTTGACTTTTTAAAATTCATTTTGAATTGAGATAAAAGAAATTTTATGTATAAATAAAACATGTAAATCTGTTTAGAGCTGTGGTATTTTGGAATTGATTAGAAGGAGTACAAGTACCTATGTGGTCAGACCCGTAGCCGGTTATTCTCTAAAGTAAACTACCTCGGGTAATTTTTTAAAATTGTGTTATGAATTGATACAAAAGATACTTTAAATAAAAAATTCTTATATGTGTTGCTTTATCTTTTATTAGAAGACCCGACAAAAATTATAGGGCGTTGCTGGCCCTAAACGAACTTTAGTGTTTTATTATCATTCGATTTAAAGAGGGCATAAGTAATATAAATTAGCTTTGTATGGGGAGTACCTCTCCCCCTGGTCTTATCCGTCCTAACTTTTGTTAGGCATAACAGTTCCTTAAAAAAGATGCTGGGACTAAATTTGAGAACTCACGCTATTATAGTTCTTGTCATATTCGACAATCAATATTTGCTTTGTGCTGTTCCTATCCGTCATACGTTTTGCCCGGTAAAACATGGGCGGTACCTCTTCCCCTATCGGAATTTTTTTTAGCCCATGTTACTTTCGGGTATATTGAGATCATTCAGTGAAATGTTAATCAGCCGTTTTAGAGTTTTTAATACATACATACATACATACATACATACATACATACATACATACGTACATACATACATCCTCTTTATATATAGTTTGAGAAATATTCATGTAACCCACTTAATATAGGTCTTTAAGGACTTGTTGTAAAAGGACTATTTATATACAAAATTTATTTCGTCTCAACACATAAATTAATTTTTGGTAATTTTTCAAAATCGAAATCAACATATTCGAGGTGGCCAATTATGGAGGGTCACCAACTACGCCCCTGAACTCTTACTGCTCCAAATCAACTCGAAAATACCTCAGCTACAAACATGTGAAATTTCAAAAGTTATAGAATTTTTTATCAATAAAAACGATTTCAAAATTTTGAAAACAAAGAAAAATAGTTGCTTTTTTGTTAAGTTCTCAAATCGAAAGATGCAATAAACTTTTGATTAATGTCAAAATGATAATTTCAATACAAAAAAAATTAACACCTTTTAAGCAAATGGGGATTTTGGGTATTTTCTTATTAAAAAGTGGGAATTGTTTAAATTTCCCGATTTAAGAACAAATTTTTATAAATTGTATTGATATTTCAAATTTAATTCATTGTTTGTTTAGATTTAAATAAATTTTAAATTTATTTTTCAAAAAACAATAAAAATATGAAATTTAGAGTTCTTCATAAAATGTTGACCTAAAAGATCTTTAAATTTACTTTTTCTTTAAAAATTTTTTATGTCCAAATGTTTTTTAAGATACCAAATACTTGTATTACATGTTAAAAAATTTGTCCTAAATCGACACTTAAAGCGACAGAAAACATTTTTATTTATAGCGATTTTTGACTTCAATGAAGGAAATCAATGTAATTTCTTTTTAGAATGAAATCTTCGCTACTTGTTTACCCTCCACCACTGCAAGTGGTAAAGAGGCTATATTAACTTTGTTATTTCATGTGTAACGCAAGAAGAAATCATCTTAGGCCCCCATCTGAGTCGATTTAGCAATGTCCGTCTGCCTGCCTATCTGTTGTTGGCACACTCACATCCACAATAATTGACAGAGCTTGATGAAATTTGGTTATAGTATTTGTTATAGTCCTATTTAAAAACATCAAAACTGGTTTAGTATATTTAAAAATATAGACCGATATCTGAGGCAACCTCTAAGTTTAAGCAAAATCTTTCGAAAATTTATCATATATAAATCGACAAATTAGAATAAAATTTTATCATAATATTAAGCTTTATGTACCATACTTCATTACCATTCCAAAAATTCAGTAGAAGAAAAGTTATAGCCTAAAATATAACTAATTTTATGACTCATTAAGAATTCCTGTATTATATTAAAAGAAAAACTTTATGTACTGTATATGTCTGTTAGTGTTTGTTTGAGTTTGTACGTACGAAACATAACGTATTTACTTCACATGTATTTGTTGTGGAGGGTATAGAAGATTCGGCATGGCCGTATATAGCATTCTTTCTTGTTATTTCAAAACAATTTTAATACAAACATACATACATACATACATACATACATACATACATACATGTGTATGTTTGTAAGTATGTAGCAAAATAAAATAAGTATGAATATTTTTATAAATATTTAATTCTTTTTTACATTTAAATCACGTACTTATCACAAGAAGCAAATGTGTATATATGAATGTACATGTGTGTATATGTGAATGCTAAAAAAAAACAACAAAAGTCGTTTGATAATAAAGGTGTTGTGTTATTTTTTTTTTTTTTTGTTTTTATTTTTGCCATTTTTGTATTTTCTTTTATTCTTTTAATAATTTTCAAATAAATATTCTTATTAAATTTGAAAAAGGTGAAAAAAACAACAACAAAAAAGTGGTTCAACGTCAATATAAAATGATACTTTTTGTTCCTAAAATATTGAATCAAGAAAGAAATGATGACATTATAAAATTCATAATCTTAATATAATTTCTTTAATGATGTAACATTTAATAAGAAGGAATGATATATTCAGCTATGCCGAATTTTCAATACCTTTCGCCACAAATACGTGTAATTCTATTGTAATTATTCGTAATGATAATGAAGTATATATAATCTATTCGTTCTATTTTTGTTTATTTTTAATAAATGAAATTTACAAAAGATTTTTGTTTGAATTTAGATTTAACCTCAGATATCGCTTTATATCTTTAAATATACTGAACCGATTTGTATGGTTTCAAACAGGAAACTTCTTAGGACTATAAAAAATACTCAGGCGAAATTCTCTGTAAATTATTGTGGATGTGAGCGTGCCAACAACAAACAGGCAGACGAACAGGCAGCTAAATCGAATCAGATAATGATTTGATGCAACTATATATAGCATGGGATCTGTGATGATACCTTTTTAACGTTACTCACTGAATGACAAAGTTAATATATCCTCTGCACTACCTGTGGTGGAGGGTATAAACAAAAATCATTTAAATGTTAAAGAGTCAGATTTTGATTGGATGTAAGAATATACAGCATGGAGTTTGAGATGATTTCTTTATAGCGCTACACCCGGAATGACAAAGTTAACACACCACTTGTAGTGGAGGGAACAATAAGAAATCATTTAAATGTTAAAGAGTGAGTACAAATCGATTATTTTGAAAAAAGGAAAGAGTTAAATATCACATGCTTAGAGCTTAGGTGCTCTCGAGTTCATGGAAAGAGTATTATTTGTCTCTATCGGGTCGAGAGCGTAGTCGCTGGCTCTGCAATTAAACCACTTTTTTGTTTGTAACATTTGCCATAGAAATAGTTAAAATTTAACTAGGGGAAGCCTATTTTAGATTGAATTTTCAGCCAAAGAATACATTAATATATATCTTTTGACAACCGTATAACTTCAAAAGATTCACAAACTTAAAATTTCGATGTTTTGCCGTTTTTGTAAAAAATAAAATTAATAATTAAATTTTAAGAAAACTGAAACCAAAAATGATATTTATTGGAAATTGCAACGTGAAATACATTAACTTATCAATGACTCCTATTTTTCATGCGGAAATACCCAAAATTCTTTTTTGATTTTTTTCATTGAAATGATCACCCTGTCATTGTAAAGGCTGTCCGGCAGAAAATCCTTTTTCGGTGTATATCCTATTACAATGTTCAGAACAAAAAAATGGTTTTATCGGTCAATTAATCTTGCCGCCCCAAAAAATTCAATGTTTTTCCAAAGTTTCACAGTCAACATTTTAAAAAAAATTTAAATTCATATTTTTATTGTGTCAGTATTTTATAGATTGAGAATCTGGCACTTATTTCAAAAATGTAGAAACCATATTCAGCCCGTTAACTTAGAAAAAGACAAGGTGATGAGTAAAAATTAATTTCGACTTGAATATCTCTGAAACTTTAAGAGATAATATGCAATTGCAATCATACTTTATATAAGGATTTACTAGGACTATTTTTAAACAAAATTTCTTTTATCTTAATAGTTAAATGATTTTTTTGCGATTTTCTGCAAAATCTGCATATTCGAGGTCAACTGTGGTTGGTCACCAACTACATCCCAATCCGTCTAAATCAAATCTGATCTAAACATGTTAAATTTCATTAAGATATCTCTTAGGATTCACAAGAGCACTATGGACACACTATGCGTCACCAATGGATTCTTAGTGAATTTTCAACAAAATCAGCACAACCGAAAAGAGTATCACTAAAACTTTTGAAGAGGTGGCAAAGAGGTGGCAACATTTATTTAGTGATGATTTCAATTAAAAATGTTAAATTTTTATATAAGTTTTAAAAGGTTTGGGATTTTTGGGTATTTTGTTAAGAAAAAGTGTAATTTTTTAAAAAATTTTCTGACATAAGGAAAAGTTTGTACATAATATTGAGAAATTTCAAATAAATATCATTATTTGATTTGTTTTTATTAAACTTTTATTATTTTTTTAAATTTGCAAAAATGTAAAATTTTAAGTTTTTTATAAAATTTAATTATTAAATAAGATTTTACTAAATTTGTCTTTTCAAATTTTGAATCTTCATGTTTAAGCGATTTCTTAGATACTAAATACTGATAAAAAGTTTTTAATTTTGTCTGAAATCTAAACGAAATTAGACCTCCTCTTGTTACATTTCTTAGACAAATCAATTCTCTTTATTTAAGAGAGTTTTCATTTGTATCATTTCATTTGTACTCTCTTCTGAAAAAAATATACTGAATTTCTAGTATTTAGCCTCCTTTATGGATTCCATTTCAAAACTTTTTGAAAATTTTATTTTCCAAAAATTTACAAAAGTTCAACATTTTTAATTCGTTATGAAATTTAGTTATCAATTTTTTTTTTAATTCTGAATCTTAATGTTGAAGCAATTATTTTGATACTAATAAGACTCACTTAAGGACATTGCTTTCAGATTTGTCGATTTATCGTCATTTTAATGCTGTTAATGAGCTCAAAAAGGCATTTTGACGATTTATACCCCAAATTTGGCGATCTTTCTCAAGCAATAAAAATTTTGAAATTTTTTATTTGTTATCCAAAGTTTTTATATAATCGATCCCCAAAACTTGGACTAAATAGAAATTTTCAGTTCCCTTTTAATAAATTTAATCCAATAACAATTAATTGAAATCCATATAACAATAAATTTGGTATTAAATCAAAAAAATCGTTTCAGTAACCATCAACTTACACATCCGTATCTGCGGATACTTTAAGAGGCAAAGAAAATGTTTCTTTGCCTCTTTTTTTCAAAGGAAGTTAACACATTGAAAAATATATATTTTTGGAAAATTACTTTAATTCGGTGTCAATGTTAATTAATCCTAAAGACTGAGGTAAAACAAGACTACTTGAACTGCATTATGTCATTTCGTTCCCTCAAAAAGTATTAAAGAAATGAAAATCGTTTATAAAAGTTATGAAATGAAGACGAACTCCTTCAAAATTATTTTTGTTTAAGCGAAATAGGAACCAGTTCCGGATCATGTTCGAATCTATTCAAAACTCTTAAAAGTTTAGTTTTAATTGTTAGAATTTAATCCTAACAACTATATTGATGTTAATGATTTCGAAAAGTAAATTTGATGATTTTTTCCCATCAGATTTGCAGATTTTCATTCAAAAATATCTGGCAACTTTGTTTCCATTTCAAAG
This sequence comes from Cochliomyia hominivorax, assembly GCA_004302925.2. Classification (NCBI taxonomy): domain Eukaryota; kingdom Metazoa; phylum Arthropoda; class Insecta; order Diptera; family Calliphoridae; genus Cochliomyia; species Cochliomyia hominivorax. The sequence goes on from PYHX02000467.1 coordinate 79,767,854, forward strand.
TCTTGAGGAAAATTTTATTGGTCATGTGTTTAAACTTCCATATGTCCAAAGCTTTACCCACTTTAATTTTAAAACTGTAATTCTGTGTTTTCATCATAAAATGCTTACTTAACCTATATATTTTCAGAAAATAGTGTCCTTATTGAAATTTGTAAATGTATGTGCATGTGTGTGTATTTTCTTAAATATTATTTTACATAATTTTTGTCTAGTCATTTTATATAAAATTCTTGTTTTTTATTTTATTTTATTTTTCTTACTTAAGTTCAGTTATTGTTCTACATTACTTTTTTATATATATATAAAAAAACTAACATATAGAAAAAACAACAACAACATATGCACATACATACAACATATATACATGTATAAAAAAAATCAATATAAAGTCACGTTTTCAGAAAAAAATCACGTTCCAAAGCAAAAAATAAAAGTGGAGACTGAAACAAAAAGAAATATTTTACTATTTTATAATTCTGAAATTTCAGTTTTCAAAATATTAGATGTTTAAATGTATGTGTGTATGTATTGAAATGCATACATACATGTAAATTAATATAAATATGTAATAATGTAGAATGTAATGTAATAAATGGTAAAGTAAATTATATTCCTGTGTATTTTTTTTACTTAAATACAAAAGATTTTTTTTATAAAAAAAAACTCTTTTACTATTATTTTTTCAAGTTTCTTGTTGTTGTTGTTCTTGTCATTTATGGCTTTAGGTAAATATTGCTACTGTTTTATTAACATTATTCTTCTCCTTCTTTCACTCTCTTAAAAATGTTGTAAATATGTATTATTTACATTTTATTATATAATTTTTTTAGAGCAACATTAAGGTTTCAAGTTCAAGGTCATTTGAAACTATTATATTAATTTCAAATACACAGAAAATAAAGCTTTGAAAAATAATCCATGACTGAACGATCTTAATTTATAGATAAACAATGTTAATTCAACAGTGGTTCCATTTTTTTCAAATTATTTCCTTATTTTGTAGTTATTGGATATTTTTTAATGAAATTTCACCTCAACGTTCTTGAGGTGTTTGTCAATTGATTTTAAAGTTGAATATGTTCCTAGTAGATCCTGGGTACAAAAAAAGGATCGCTTGAGTGCGAAAAATAAAAAAGAAATTACGAAAACTGTTTTTTTGTAAAAATTATGTAACTCTGAAACCATTGAATATTTTTTAACAAAATTGCACATAAAGATTCTTAAGGTATTTTTCAATTCAAGGATCTCAGGATGGGAAATTAATCTTTAAAGTTGGTTATCTTGGATACGAAAAAAACGTTTTTTATTAATTAATTCTATAACTTCAGAACTATTAAACTTTTTTTAAAGAAATTTCTCATCAACATTCTTGAGGTGTTTACCAATTGATTTGGAGTAGGACATGTTACTTGAAGGTCCTGGGATCAAAAAGTGGATCTCCAAAATTGTTAACTTTGGTTATAATTTTTTTAAATGGCCCAAAATCTATGATTTAATAAAAAACAGATTTTTTTCACATTTATAATTCTCTACAAAAAATACTTTTATATCAATAGAACATCTTTTATAGTTTAAGAGATATTTACAGCAAAATAAAATTTTGAAATATTTTGCGCAATTTTTTTCAGTTCTTTGAATTTGAGGCGCTCTTATTGGTTCCAAAAAAAATCTAAAATATTGTTTGGATTCTGTACAAAATTCTAAATAATTTTTGTGAAAAAAAATATTCTTATAAGGATTCAATAAAAAGTTATATAATTTTGAAATAGAAATTTAGAAAAAATATTATTTGTAATTTCTTTCCCATTTTCCCATCTTAAAACTAGTTTTTCTCTGTATTTTACATATTTTTGTCTAAATTCTGAAAGAGTTCTTAACGTAAATACGAATAAAATATTTTCCGAGGTTATAAGTCTAGGCCGCTAGCCCTAATTTTGATATTTAAAAAAATTTCCTTAGTTTTTGGGGAGAACAAAATGTCAAAGTGAAAATTACAACACAAAAGTACCTTGATTATATTGTTCTATATATATGCTATTTACTCAAGAAATATGTAATGGGCCAAACCACTTATCACGGTAGAGTAAGCAATTTTTTGGAAAAAATATATTTTTTTTAAATATTTTATTAAAATAAAATATTTTTTTCTCCTAATTCCGGTTGTCGAAAGAAATTTCACAAATTGCGACGTGTAATTAAAAAAAGTGATTTGGCCCAAATTTGAAAATTCTCACATTTATAATTCTCTAGATATGCAATAATCAATAATTGAATTGTATGGGTGATACCTGTCCTCTTGGTCATATCCGTTCTATATTTTGTCCAGTGAAAGAGATCAGTGAAAGTGTTTTAGTCTTTATATATTCGATAATCAAAATTTCCTTTGTATGGGGGAACTCCCTTACTCTGTTTCTATCCGTCTTACGTTTTGTTCAGTAAAACAGTTTCTTGAGAAAGTAGTTCGGACCAAGTTTGAAAACTCTTGCTCTAATAAATCTTTAGATATTTAATAATCAATATTTGCTTTGTATAGAGGGTACCCCTCTCCCTGGTCCCATCGAAATTTTTTATAGTCTATATTACTTTTGGATATATTGAAATCATTCTGTGAAAATTTCAACAAAATTGGTCCAGCCGTTTAAGAGTCTATAAACTCCTTAAAAAAACAACAAAAGGCGTTTCTATTATAAATGATCGTAAACGTGATGCTACAATGAGTCACTAAATCCAAAATTTTATAACACCTTCGTGGAAAAATTCCAAAAACGTTTAACATATGGAAACAATTGGAAAATTTCATACAACATAATAAGACACCTATAAATACAGAAAATAAAAACACCGTTCGACTACAATAACAACAACCACAACTTGCAACATATGGAAAATTAGAAAAAACAAATTATATGACAAAAACTAGAAATTTTCCAATTTTCACCTCACAAAATATGTAAGAGAAAATTCCTCAAAATTGAATTTCAAATTGAACACATATGGTTTGTTAAATGTCTACTAAACACATGTACATGTGTATGTGTGCATGTATATGGGTATAATTTGTGGAATGATAAAGTGTTTAGCAAAATTTACGTGTTTTCAAATGACAAAAATAAAATTTTGCAAATTAGGGATTTTCCTTTAGCACAAGAAAGAAGAACGGACTCATAAACATTATTTGTTCAAACACTGAACCAAATGTCGTAGGTATAATTAACGAAAAAATTTCGTAGAACTTTAACGAAAAAAAGGTGTTAAATGTATAGATTTTTATTTCTAGTTAACATAATTTTTCTACAAATTGAAATATTTTCTTCAAATATACGAGAAAAAATTAATCAAAAAAAATTTAATAAAAGTTGTTGAATTGAATAAAATTTCTTTAAAAAATTAACGTAAAATATGTTAAAAAACGTAAAATAACACACAAATTTATTCAATTCTACATACAAAAATGTAGTTAATATCAATACAATTTTTGTTAATTTAACTAATTTTTTCGTCAAATAATTTTTTATATTTTCTTTGTCATATTAAATGAAATAATGACAAAGAAAATGTAAACTGAATATAGAAATTTAAGGAGAAAAATATTTTATTGTAATTAATAAGATTCAAATTGAAGGAATTTATGCAAAATAAAATCATCAAAATGCAAATGGACGATCAGCTGATCAACAAACATGCAAGTAACTTTTCATCAAAAATACAACCCGGTCGGTTCAACACCATCTTTTGACATTGCATTATTTTAAGTGCGATTTGCTGCACAAAAATTTTCCTCAATCCAAGATCAATTATTCAATTTGAATAATACATTATTCAAATTGACAAAAAATTCTTTATATTGACGAATATTGTTCAATTTAAATGCATATTTAAGTAAAATTTACGAAATTTTAATTGAACTGAGGAAAGAAAGAATTAAGGACCAAGGGAAAGGTGTACTAAAATATTTTAAGAACTTTAACATGGAGAATTTGGTTCCAATGATTCCCTCAAGGAACTGTTTTAATGAACAAAATGTAAGACGGTTAGGATCAGGGGAGAAGTTGAGCCCATATAAATCAAATACTGATTATCGAATATCTATAGAATTTGGCCCCAATTACATTTGTTAATACACGTCGACTTGTGAAATTTCTTTCGAGATCTAGAACTGAGGAGATTTTTATAACTGAAAAAATGTTAAATTATTTAATATTTTAATTTTACATTGATTTTTTTTCTGTGAGTAATTTTTAATCTAAAGAAATTTTTCAGAAAAAATATAAAGTTTTTATAGGTTTTTAAGAGAAAATTTATTTTAAAAGAAATTTTTTTAAGTAAAGTTGCCTATTTTGAACTGGATCAAGATATTAACCTCGATATTTTTCTCGTAAGACGGTAAACATTTTTTCGGTGGGACATGTAAACGAAGGTGAAACATTTTTTAAAAACTCGCTTTAATATATTGTTTCGTAACTTCTTTTAGTCTTCTTCGCATGGAATGTATTAACTTCATAATGATATATTCGGCAATTCCTTTCCAATCTTCCCGTAAAGCTACTTTCAAATCATTTATTCTTAATATCTTACTGTTCGTACTCTTCGATCCAATCCTTCCCAAATATCTCTATAAAGTTTAGGTTTGAATATTGCAGATGATGTGACATCGTGAACTGAATGTTTTGGATTATTAACCTACTGAAATGCAATTGATTGTGCTTAATTTAACTTCTCTGCATTTTTCCTAACATTTTCCTTTAAAATATTAAGATAAACATTTTTATTCATTTTTCCATTAATACGGCCAAGTTATACAACCCGTAGCGATTATGCATCCCCAAAAAATTACTCTTCTTTCACGATACTTTAGTGCCTTTCTCCGATTATCAGACTTCCTGGTACCAGAAGCTACATGGCTCATTTAAGGTACAAATTTTCTTCCACTCTCTAATAGTTTTCGAGATATAGTATGCCAAAGTTTCTAGGTACACATCCATTTGATATTGACTTATCTAGTCCCTGTGGTATTTAATGTGCTAATGTTATAAAAAGGGTATCAAATGAAAGCTTAAAGGGTTTTCTACAAGATACATTATGATTAATAATACTTTTATTTCAACGCCTTTTTGAGATATTAGTACTATTGTAAAACTAAGTCATGGACAAAATTATTAAATTATACCTTTTTTATATCATGAGACAGATCTCTCCAATACCTTTCACATGATACCCATATAGGTAATATATATCAACTATCACACAGTAAAAATTAATTTGTAACTTAAAACTTTGGGACCAAAATTATCTGAGAGATGAAAGGAATTTTGTTATGTATATTATTTAGGTCTAAAAAAAGTTAAAAAATCAATAGCGTGCGGATCTTAATTGTTTCGGATTTTATTCTAATTTTTATTTCGTGTCTATGTCAGTGACTGTATTAAATTTAATTGAAAAACAATTAAGTAAATATATAATTTTTCATAAAAAAATAATTAAATAAATAACGTCACAAAAAATACACAAAAACCTAAAAACAATAAACTTTTAATCGAATTTAAACAATTCTATTAAATATTTATTAACAAACAACAACAACAAAAAAATTAATATTTTTATCTCACAAAAAATCAAATCAAAGTAGAGATTTTTTTGCATTAAAATATTTAATATTTAAAATACATACAGACATTATGAAAAAACAATATGTGTGTATGAAAATGTCTGTTAAAGGTATGTGTGTGTGTGTTCATATGTACATTGGTGTAAGTAAAATTTTTACTGTTTTTATGGTTCATTCACCGCTTTTTGACAGGCCACTTTATGTAAAATACTGGTAAACCACCATTCATACAAAATGCTTGTCATAATAAATACACACACAAATACTGTTTTATACAAAAAAAACATATATACATACATTTATACCTATATGTAGACATATTGTTTTGTTGTTTTTATTTGCAACCAGAAAACGCACAAATAATGATTACAAACATTTATACACTCATACACACGCATAGATACAAATGTATAAACCAAATACGAGTACTTTTCAACAGATTTTTGTGTTGAAACAATTTTCACAAACCATTTCATTGGCTGTCTTGTAAAATACATACACACACAAACACTCTCATACACTTATATCTATAAAACAGTTCCCTTTCCCTCTTCCTTTTCCAACGACTGTTGATGAAAACTATACAACAACAATCATGTTTTGATAGGAACAATTTGGAACATGAAACGATGATAATAAAAAAACTTGTTTTTTCTGTATTTGTGTGTGTGAGAGTTTATTTATTTTACTTTGTTGTTGTTTTTGTACTTTGTGTAAATGTTGTTGTCGTTGTTGTTATTATTTTTGTTTTTCATTTTTATTCGCGTTTCTGTTTATTGTTGTTGTTTGGCTGTTTGTTTACTTGTCAACGCCCGTTTTCACCCGTTTATATTTAGTTTATGTGAGTGTGTTTATTTCTTGAGTGTTTTTTTGTGTTTTTGTTGTTTTTTCTTTGATTGTTTTGAGTAATTTTTGTAGTTTATTGTCTGGCAACGCCTTTAACAATTGTTGTTATTTATTTTTGTTGTTTCACAAGCAGAACAGACAGCAAATTGATGACAAACAGTGGATTTTAAAACGAATTTTTTTGGAAATAATGCTATAACTTTTAGACTATTAAAGATATTTGAATGAAGTTTTACAGAATTATAGCTGAGGTGTTTTCCTGTTTATACAAAGGAGTACAGAATTTATAGAATTTTTTGAAAATTTTTTCACAGTTACAACTGTCACCATCTCAATTATGTTATTTTCAAAATTTGATAAAAATTATGATCAGAGATGTTTAAATTATTTCTTATAGTTTCAGAGATATTTAATTCAAAATTAATTTTTAACCCATTTTTAACTTAGAATTATTGAATATAATTCTATAACTTTGGACACGTTTCATTTATCTTAATAATATTTTCATTATTGCATCTGGGGTGTTTTCCAGTTGATATAGAGAAGTACAGTTCTCCAGCTTGTCGGGTTATTAAAGTGTGGCCTTTCAAAATTTACCATATCCAATGTGTTAATTTTTTTTACCGCCAAAAATCTGGTTTTGATATGAGAAATTTTGTATACAGATAATCATTGATTTGGACGATTACAGACCCAAGAGAAGTGGATGGCCTTACAAATTTGACATCTGCGATATGTTAACTTTTAAAAAAATTCTCCAAAAATTCATTTATGAAATGAATTTAATAAATTTTGTATTATAACAGTCATTAAAAATCTCTAAAAATTAAAATATGCAAGTTATTTCCAACTAGAGACATTTAAGTAAGAAATAAATGATTAACCCATTTTTATGAGATCTAAACATTTTTAAAAATATGACCCAAATTCTTTACAGAATTCTAAACTTGAAACTTTAAAAATTTCTGTGAATTATTTTTGATTTTTCCCCTCAAAAGGTGGCAATATTTAATATCGGATTAAATAAGCTGTTTGTTCTCTTAAGAAACTTTAATGAAAATTCATGTAAAATAAATTCGAATAATGTTGGGTAAAAATCAGTCCACTTTTTTAAATAAAATAAATTTTAATTTTCATTTGTTAAATTCACAAAACGCAAAGGAGTTAATAAATTTAAATTATTTTTATTATAAAGCTTTATATATAAGATTAACACTAAAAAAATATTTTCTGCTGATCGCTTCTTATAATATCACAGTGATCATTTCTGTCAAGTAAAGTGGGCATATTTTTAATTCTGTTTTTTTTTTTTAAGAACTACTAAAAAAATTTCCTAAAATATCATTATTTGTTCTGATTTTATTCAAATTTGAATTAAAATTTTACTTTCTACAAAAATATGAAATTTTAATTTCTTCTTAAAATTTTTGCATCAAAAATTATTCCACTAACTTTTTCTTTGTAAATCGAAAATCTTCAAGTTTTAGCATTTTCTTAGATACCAAATACTTGTAGAAAAAGTTTGTAGCTTGGCCTGGAAACCAACCTGAACTATGATACCTCTAGCTCATTGGCCTAGAAAATTTAACTAGAAAAAAGTTGTTTGGGAACCACTGTGTGACAGTTAGTTCGTCATATTCAAATGTATCTTGTATCTATTGTTGTTGTTTTTTTACATGTATCTATTCATTTGTTTCTTTATACATTTCTTTTACATACTCCACTCCATTAGTGAGTGAGTGGGCTTATATTCCTTCTTGTTTTTTTTTGTTATTTCATCCCCATTTTCTTAGTCTGCCTTACTCTTCTTATTGTTGTTGTTTTTTTTCTTTTTGTTGTCATCATTATCATCATCATTATTATTATGTAGAATAATTACTGTTGTCAATTATTTAACGGATATGCTTTTGAACTTTATTTCTTTCATTTTTTTCTGTTTAGACGTTCTTTGGTTGGTTGTTGTTTATTTTGTATTTTTGTTGTTGTTGTTGTTTTAAGAAACTTGTATTCATTATTATTTTTAGCTTTTTTTTGTATGGCTTAAGGCCCATTACTTATATTTACAATACTTTTTTTGGTAGATACCTGAATGTTAAGTTATAGTCTTCTCCCTCATTAGTGCTAGATTTTCTTTCTCCTTTTTTATTATTATTTTCTAAATTCAATGTCATTTTCATGTGAATTTAAAGAAAATATCACATAAAAAATGTGACTGATTTATTTTCTGTTTCTATTTTAGTCACTTGTTCTAAATTTAGTTTTCTATTGAAAAAATTTACTATAAAATCTAAATTTGAGAAGCGCTCAGTGTATCCAAAAACATTTTTTTTTTTGGTAAAAATTCTAGAACTTATGAACCTTTAGAGATAACTTTATGAAATTTTATATGATCAGAGCTGTGTTGTTTTCGAGTTAAGAGCAGACCTCTATATTGTCGGGCGCGTAATAAGTGACCCTCCATAGTTGGCCATTACGGGTATGTTGCTTAAAAAAATTGCCAAAATTTAAATTGAAACAAAAGGAATTTTGTACCTTTTAAAGCTCTATAAGCTTTTATTACATGTGTAAATTTTCTCTTATGGTTTCAGAGACATTCAAGTCGAAATTAATTGTTAAGATATTTTATCCTGGACTTTTATTAGTCTTTTAAAGTTAACGGGCTTAATGTTAAGATGTGCCAGATGCCCTATAAAATTCCAAAAAATATTAGTGAAATAACTATAGAAATATATGAATCCGTTAAAAAGCTTTATTTGTCTAAAGTTGGAACTTTAAAGAAAAATCTAAATCCAGATGAATTCAGGGCATAGACCTGCCCACAAATATAAAAAATTTTATTTTTTTGTAAAGTTGAAATTAACTTTAAATTGTCCTTTATATAAAGCTTCTTAAATAAGGTAAACATCAAAGAAGTATTTTCTGTCGAAAGGACTTTTTAATGACATTGACGTGACATCATTTGAGTGAAAAAAGTTAAATTTTTAAACACGTCTTATAAAATGGGGATTTTGGGTATTTTTGCATGGAAAACTGGGAATTCTTTAAATTATCTGTTTTATGTGCAATTTTGTTTATATCATCTTTAAATTTCAATTAAAAATTGTTATTCAATTTTAATTTTATTAAAGTTGAAATATTAATTTTATTAAAAATTTTCAGTTCATTAATAATTTTTAACACCAAATGACATTCCATTCATTTTTCCTTTAAAAATTGGAAATCTACAAGTTCTAACGTTTTATATATACCAAATATTTGTGTAAGGATTTTATAACTGGTCTGAAAATCCAACCTAAACAAGGCCTCCTCAAGCCAAACTTATACATTTTCCATGCAACATAAAATCATGTCAGATCTAAGCAAAACTGCAATCTGTATTTTGATCACAGTCGGACATGGTTCAATCGACTCAGAAAGTGACTCTGAGACGAATCATAATAAAAAAGAGCGAATCGAAAAAATGTTTCAAAATTCAAGATTTGATGTTTTTAAAAAATAAATAAATTAGTCACCTTTTGGGCTTAATGCCTTATACCCTGAGACACCGTTGGGATCTTGGAATTTCCCAAATAAATTGAAAACCACTTGATGATAATTCAAGCGAAATGTATTTGAAAAATATTCAACAATTTTAAAATGATATTTAAAAAAAATATTTTGGAACCACTTAGCACATCTTTTAGGGGTTCCAATATCATTTTTATGGTAACTTTTCTTTGTGTAGAACCGTTCACAATATAGAAATAATATTTAAAATGACTTGAGTTGAGGTATGTGCGACTTAATTTGGAGTTTTAAGTAAAACTGTTTAGTCTAGATGAAGCTTGGTTTAGATTGGTTTTGAGGTAAAGCTATCAACTTTTTACCCTAGTGTTTGGTATCTAGGGAAAAGTTAGAACCTAAAGATTAACAATTTGTAAAGAAAATATTAATTGAGAGATATTTGATGACGAAATTTTATACATTTTACTTATTTTTTTTAATAAATATTATTTTTTTTCAATATTTCAATTTCAATAAATTTGAAACTGATAACGACATTTATTTGAAATTTCAATATTATACGCATAATTTTGTTTTTAAATCAGTGTATATAAAAATTCCTAATTTTTAATACTTAAATATCCAAAATTCCAATTTCCAGAAAACATGTCGACTTTTTTCAACGAAATGATGTTAGAAGACCCCAATTTGCAGAAAATCAGTTTAGGGAGTTTTATATTAAGGATAATTTAAAGTTAATTCCAGTTTTATGATTTTACCAAAATATTAAATATTTTTTTCAATATTGAACAAAAAATGGAGAGGAGTTGTGGTTAATTTTTTTCCCAAATCTTCTCAGAACTTACTTTAGATATATTCCTCCTAAGATTTGTTTAGAGCAAAATTCAGAAAAGTTCAGACTAAAAAATAAATTTTATTAGAAAAAATTGTTTTCCAACTTTTTGAGAACAAAATCCCAAAGTTTAAAGTTACAACTTCAGATATGGTTATTTAAGCAATATTATATAGAATATTATAAGGAATTTGACATATCTTTGTAGTTGATAATAAGCCCTTTAATTAAAAGATAAAAAACAGACTAAAATGGGTTAAAAATAATTTCGCTTTGAATATCTCGGACACTATTGAAGATAATCTATACTTATGAACGTATTTTAGTAGAGCGTTTTCTCATAATAAATGGATTTTTACAACATTAAAAGAAAAAATAAATAAATAAATAAATAAAAAAATCAAATAGGCAACTTTGCAAGACCACCCAATAACTCCCAGATCAGCTGGAAATCTGTACTCATCAACTCGAAAACACCTCAACTGTTATCATGAAAAATTTTATTTAGATATCTCCCCCACGGTTCAAAATTACATTATTATTCCAAAAAATTGTTTTAAACCAATGTACAGCATTGCTAAGTAAATAGCACTCTTTTCCCCGTTTATTGTCTACATTTGATATTTGATAGTTTATCTTGAGTACACAAAACCACGAGTTATAATACAACAAAACAAGTGGCAACTTAAATTTAATGTTGTTTGCTAAAATAAACAGTTACAATGAAAAGAAATACGATATTGAAAATATAAGAAAAAAAAATAATCCAATAACAAATTAAAATACGATCCTTCGAAAAGGGTCTCTGGCATTAACAGAGAAATGTACTTTGCTCCTCTAAATAATAATAATAAAAAAACGAAGAAGTAAATTCAAATAAAAAACATCAGACAAAGCATAAACAATGACTAATAAAAATTGAAACTAAGAGAGACGAGAGCACAGTGGAATCAAAATGATTCTAAAATTTTGCAATTACACTTTAATTGATTTTTGTAAGAAACCTACAACATGGTATTTAGGCTGTAATTTTGTGAGAATGTTTTTAATATTTGATCTTTAATCTATATAAATAAAGTTATTATCATGTAAGGACTTTAAACCGATGCCCACTATTTAGGGGGAACCTTGATTCGAAATTTTGAATTATTTCACAAATTTAGTCACTCTGACGTTATAAAAAGTCTGCTTCATTATAGATTTTTGGTTTATATAGATATGATATGCCTATATAATACATGATATATCTATGTGATATGTGATTTAACTACGTTTTCTTTAAAATCTTAAAAAGCTTTAACATTTTTTCTCTACAAAAGAACTAAAAAACATTAAATTGTCAACATTTTATGATTTTGTTTACATTTAAACTTAAATAAAATCTATATAAACAAATCTATTAAAATTAAATGGACAAAATTGCTCTAAATACAACACTTTAAATAGACTCCCATTTTAGATGCCGACATGCCCTAAAATTCCAATTTGGCGAATATTCGTTAAAAAATTTGATTTTCTTTTTTTATTTATTTTTTTCGTTTTAAGAGGTTAAATCCATTATATAATTCTTGAGTATAAGCAACCACATGTGGATATATAATTAAGGTGAAATTTGATCAAAAAATATTCAGTAATTTTAAGGTTTTAAATTCTTAAAACAGGATTACATTTTCTTTGATCTACACTGAACCGAAAAAGGTAGTAAGTATAATAAAAAAGGGGTAGAATTAAAGAAAAGTAGGATATAGATGAGCCAACGAAACCTTTATTCATCATAATGAATATTTTCGTTAAATGTTTAGTAAATTCTTCAAATTGACGAAAAATTGTCAATATGATTATTTGTATTCGTTAATGAAAATGAGGTTAATTTGAATAAATATTATTCAATTTGATTAATACATTATTCAAATTGAGAAATAAATTATTTATATTAATGAATATTATTCAATTTAAATACCATATTTAAGTTAAATTTATGAAATTTTAGTTGAATTGAGAACTGTAACAGCGGGAATTTTCAAATTAAGTCCCAATGACTTCCTCAAGAAATTGTTTTACTAAAGAAAATGTAAGACGGAGAGGATCAGGGGTGAAGTAGCCCCATATACAAAACAAATATTGTTTATCGAATATCTATAGATCTTCTACAGCTAGAATTTGGTCCCAATTACATTTTTTAATTCAGGTCGATTTGTGATTTGTGAAATTTCTTTCGAGATTTAGGACTGAGGAGAATTTTGGAGCAAAGCGCACCGAGTAAAAGCTTGTTTCAAAAATAAAATAGTTTAGGAAACGTAGTAGACAAATGAAAATAGTGCAATGCGTTTTTACTAAATATCTGTTGATATAACATTTTTTTCGTTAATTTTTTTTACGAAATTTTATTCAATTTAACATATTTTAATAAATTTGAAGAAAATTCTTCAGTTTAATTATAATAAAAATCTGTTTATTTAACACCTTTTTTTCGTTAAAATTCTACAAAAAGTTTTCGTTAATATTATTTACGACATTTGTTTCAGTGTACATATCTCTTTAACTATTAGGGACAGTCCTTGTACAGAATTATAAGGTCTACTTGTAAGTATTTTTTTTATCAAATCTAGAGTCCACTCCTGGACTCTTTCAGATCAATTGGAAAATATATTTTGCATATTCGTGTGTAATTTGATTAAAAAATATTCAGTAGTTCCAAAGTTAAGGTGCTAAACAAAAACTTTTTTTAAATAGTTAAAAATTTTCTTTGGTCTAAAGAACAGAAACCCCTCGCATATAAAGGATTTTGTGGAAAATTATAAGATCCATTTAAATGTAAAATATTTTTTTTTTCAAATTTAATCATAAATGAAAGTTTACCGAATTAAAAAAATATTGTTTAAAACATTTCGGGTGATTTACTTTGGAAGTAGAGCGCCTGTTCCTTGAATCCACTAAGATTTTATGCTCCTTCAAATCAACTGAAAACACCTATAGAATGTTAATGTGACTTTTCATTAAAAAAATATTTAGCAGGAACTACTGAACTATTTGGCGATTTAAAAAAAATTAATTTCAAGAGGCCAACTTTCATGGTTCACCGCTTGTTCCTTGTACCCTCTACGAACTTGTTGTCTTGTAAATCAATTGGAAAAGACTTTAAAAATTTTAATATAAAATTTCATTAAAAAATATTTATTATTTCCAAAGTTACAGAATTATTTCCCAAAACCCTCTTTTGAACCACTGTTTAGAGTGAACCTAAACTTTAGGACGGAAAAAGAGGAAGGGGTTATAAAAAAAGATGTAAAATAAACAAACATACACAAAACTAAACAAATCAGAGGAAAAGGAAAGAATAATAATAAAAAAAAATAAAATAAAACACATTACTTTTTGGATCCATTTCGTTGAGACTGCACAGTCGGTGTAGTTAATAATCCAACAACACAGCATAGCTACAAGTTATTTTGAGAACTGGACGGACAACAAGTAGCGGTCAAAAGCATCATATTTTTCTTTAACAAATAATTATTGGTTGACAAATTTAATTATATGAGATTTATTTTCGATGTTGTTTTTCAAAAAGGAAGGAAATTGAGAGACGTTTGTTGGGATGAATGATTTTGTTGAACGTTTTTTTATTTGAAAAAAAGCACTTTTATTCGAAATCGTTAAATGTGATTCAAGCTTAACCGAATTTAATGAAAAAATAACATCATAAAAAATTTTTTTATTAAAGCTTCTGGAGATTCCAGATTTATAATTATTATTTTTTGGAATTAATTTTGTATTTTTTTAAATTAAATTTCAAAGATCATATAACATTCAAAACACTGAGATCACTATTTTAATTTCAATATTATAAAAAAACCGAGATTTGTTTTTTTTTCAAGAATTGTTTACATTAAACGTGAGGATACCAGACTTTTTACAAAATATAGATTTTTTTGTTTTTGTTAATTTCAATACGATCTTGTTTAACATGACTTAATGATCCATTAATTTTATTATTTTTATATTTTTTATTTAAATTTAAAAATTTTAAAATTCTCTTTTTTCTTCTTCTTGCTTTTACACGATATAAAACCCGTTATGTGATGTTGGTTGTTGTCTTTGCAACTGAATGCTTTCGTAAATCTAAAATCTCTTTGGAGCCCCTATATTTTGAAAATAATTTCGATTCATTTTTTATTTTTTTGTTAAATATTTACAACTACAACTGAACTATATTAAATCAACCACATTTACTGTTATAGTTCGTCAACGACTGTTGCTTCAAAAAAAAAAAAAAAAAAAAAAAAAAAAACAATAACAAAAAAAAAAACAATCATTGTCAGCACAAGTAACCAACAAACAGCGTTTTATTGTAAGAACAACTGAATTTGAGAATTATTGCAGTTTTTTTTTGAAGAGAGAAGAAATTGAAAATAAAAAAATTTTAAACTGCTGTTTAGAATTATTAAGTTTTAGTTTTTGTTGTTGTTGTCTACTAAATTTTTTTTCAATATATTTTGAAAATATTTTTCAAGTTTCAGTTTCCAATGTCGCCTTCAACTCGGGCAATGTCATTAAGTATTAATAACAATAATAAAAAATATTGGGTTTACAAGTTAATAATGTGTTGTTACATTATTTAAACTGTAGTCCAGTGTTAGTCCCCACTTTTTTCCTATACCTGGTTGAATACAGATTTTACACCAAATAACTGTTCTTATTATATAAATAAAAACGCTCTACATCGATACAAACAAAGAAAGAGAAAAATCTCGGCTATAAGCCGGCTGACCTAATACTGGTCCACTTTTGTTAAAAGAATAAATCAAGCCAATTATTTATATCCTATTCAAAGCTTTTCATTGATTTCTCACTTCAAATAAATCAATTTTCTTTCCTGTGTGATCGTCTGATCCAATTTCAATTGTTCAAAGTACAAATCACCCTTTGGCCGATCTTGCAGCATGTGATCGCGTGTTTCCATAATAGAAAATAATTGCTGTTATTCCCAGAAACTTGGATTCCCCAATAAAGTTAATAAGATTTAAGATTAATTGAAAAAATCGCACAGATTTCTGCCATATAGGAAATATTTCTGAAGACCTTAACTAAAATCCCCAGAAAGTAAAATTTTTAGTTTTTTAAAGGTTCCGAAATTCTTCATTGGCTAAATTGGCTGTCACTGTTAATATAGTGACAGCTCTAATAACCGGAATTTTTTTCCCAAGAAAAATCAACTCGGTACAACCGATTTTTTACAAAACAAATTTACTATTAGTTCCTTATATCGGTCTTATCTGTCACTAGATTCGTTTTACTCTATTTTTACACTGAACCAAATGTCGTTGGTAATATTAACGAAAAACTTTTTGTAGAACTTTAACGAAAAAATGTGTTCAATGAACAGATTTTTATTCTTATTAACATAATTTTTTCTTAAATTTTCTTCAAATAAAAAATCGTCAAAAAAATTTTATCAAAACCTGTTTAATTTAAACAACAACAATATTAACGAAAAATATATTATATCAACAGATATTTAGTAAAAAAAGGCTGTAACACATTGTAAGTAAAATAACACACAAATTAATTCAACTCTCCGTACTAAAATGAAGTTATTTTGAATAAAATTTTTGTTAATTTTACTATTTTTTCGTAAATATTTCTCACTTCTAAATCTCGAAAGAAATTTTACACATCACAAATCGAGGTGTATTTAAAAAATGTAATTAGAACCAAATTCTCGCTGTAGTAGATTTATGTGTATTCATTAATCAATATTTGCTTTGTATCCGTCGAACATTTTGCTTAGTTAAAGTCATTATGATATTCTATAATCAATATTTCCTTTGTATGGTGAATGATCCATTTCCTTGGTCCTTAATTCTTTCTTTTCTCAATTTAGCTAAAATGTCGTAAATTTAACTTAAACATGATATTTAAATTGAATAATTTTCATCAATATAAAGAATTTATTTTTGTCAATTTGAATAATGTATTATTTAAATTGAATAATATTTATTCAAATTAACCACAATTAAAATAATCATATTGACAATTTTTCGTCAATTTGAAGAATTTACAAAATTAACGAAAATTTTTGTTGTGATAAATAAAGTTTTCGTTGGTTGATATTTAACCAAACTTTCTTCAATTCTACAACCTTTTTCCATTATATTTACTACCGTTTTTGGTTCAGTGTATATTATTGTATTAAATATTTGACATTGTCCGTGACTTCTGTTGAATTTGCATTAATCTACAATATTTTTGTTTTTGTTTTAATTTTTATTATTAATTTTAAATTTCTTTCTAAATTTCTTCTTTCTTTATAAAAACAAAAATCAAAAACTCAAGCACTTTCATTTACTTTTAACGCCTTCAAAAAAACTGCTGATCGCTTTTCATGTTTAAAAAAAACCGATTTCAATGTCACTCATTTACTTTCTTCCATTTTTAAGAATTTTTTTTCTTAATTTTTGAATGTCAATTTCAGTGACGTCATTTAAGAAAGAATTCTGTTTTTATTTATTTATTTAAAGCGAATTGAAAAAAATTATTTTTCGTTCCTTTGCTGATCACGCGAATTGTTCTTTGTTTTGTGAAACTATTCATCACTTTGGTGTTGATGATTTGAGCACGTGGCTTTTGTTTTCATATTTTTGTTGTTTTGTAGTGTCGTGGTTGGTAGTGAAGTCAGTCAGTTGGACGGTCGTTTGTTTAGATATCAATTATTGTTTATTTGGCGAATTTGTTTTAAGAAAACAACAACAATGCAATTTTTAATAAATATTTTGATTGTTTGTTATTAAATAATAAAAATAATATTTAGGTGGATTATTAAACTTATGTGATGATTCAAATGTTGGGGGAATTGACATTAATCGAAATGGGCTAAATTTTTAAATTGCGTGAGAAAATGGGTGAATAATACATATTTATTATTTTAGGATTATTTATTCAAATTAGGGATGGATTTATATATTTCCTCTTTGTAAAGAGTGTTTTAGAAATTTTTCTATAAATTTTGAGTGGCAAATAAGATGATAAGATCAAGAGCAAGATTGAAAAACTCTTAACCCACGTTTCAAGGAGTTATATTTGTCTTTATAGTAGCATAATGGTTCCACTCCAAACTTTCAGGTCAAGTTTATTTTAATAATAGTGCTCTGCATCGATTTAAACTAATTGTAATTGTTTTGCATATACACTATGATCGATCTTACGAACTGCTCCCCTTTTAGGCTAAAGAATGCATCAAATAAATTTCTGATACTCTATTCTTAAGTCAGGCCTATTTCAATATAAGCGCTATACATCAATCCAAACAAATAGTAGTTAGTAAAAACAATGCCCCGGTTTTAAGTGTTTTGGAATTTTTTATTTTATTTATCTTTAGAAATATATCAGATATCATTTAATAGATACCTGATGATTTCTTTAAGAAATTTAATTAAAGAAGTACGTTGGTTCAACAAACTGAAATCAATCAAAAATAGTACACAAAAAATTGGTTGGGACCTTTGTTGCATAACAGACAATATAGTTTAACAGATTAATACAGTTAAGCATTTGGCTTGATTTTATTGGAGATAAGTTAGTCCCTGAACAATGATTATATATGCAGAAGAACATGGTCTAATTGTTAAAAGTAAGAGAGCTACAATTTAGGTGAACAAGTACTCAGAAAATCTGGCGTCATAACTTGCAAATAACAAACTTCAAAGTCGCATTAGAGACTAAAGTTAGCGCTTTCGAAGTAATGCTGCAATAATTTTCTGTTAAGGAAATCATAGCACTTAAGTCGTATACTCAAGGCTTAAAATGTCGCGTCCAACAAAGAAACACTTGAAAACATCTGAAACTCCAAGTAAGGGCGTTCTGCATCCAAATAAATGGAATTTAGAAGTGACATAAAGTGGGTGAACTAAAACAGCTTTTTTAAATTATTTTTAATCGCTCTTGCGACTTGTGCTCTCTTGAAATGAATCAAATGTCTTTGTTCCAAGTTCACTGTAATGTAACTATTATCCTTCTGATTTATCTTGGCATCAGGGATATTCATTGATTTGGCTGGATGACTTCATGCTCTGGTTCAACTAAGTCGGTTTTTGGGGCGTTCAAGGAAAGGCAAAATGACGAAATTTCTCTGTTGGTATGTGTCCAAGCTGAACTAATATGCTCTTTATGAGCGATTCGTACAATGCAACATTGAAGCAATTGAAAAAGGCATTACAAAAGTATAGTTATGAGAATAAGGATTAGGACTTTTTTTAACCGTTAAATTGCGGGAGTATCTAAACCGTTTGTATGGTCATCAAACCAAAAATCATGAGGAAATTAATTGCAATTTTTTTTTAATCTCACTCCTTTAAACTCTTCCTTTTTTTGAATTTTGTTATATCCCTGTTTATAGATTTATACTTGTATATATTCAGATTTATGTCTTATCCTTATTATCTACCTTTTAGACATTAAAAATTTATGCATAAACGCATACACAATTTTTAATTTAATAATAAAATCATTTTTCAAAAATCCTTAAAAATCGATAAGCTGAATAAAAAAGGACATTATCTCAAAAAATAACAAAAAATCCTTTCAATACAAAATTGGAAAAAAAACAAATTTAATTGCAACATTTAACACAACTCTAAGAGTTTTGTAACTATTGTTGTAAACACGTTCGAAAATATTTTCAATCGAAGTTTTCGAAGATCAGGATAAGATTGAACATGACAAACGAAACAAAAATAACAAAAGGACAATAAAATAATATTGAAGATGGATGAAGGAAAGAGCAGAATGAAGTAAAAAAAAGTATTTTTTTATATTTCACATTCCAGCATTTGAAAGTAAACGCATGAAGATAAACAATTTGGCAACATTATCGATTTATTTTGATGTCCTGTATTGTATTGTCCTGTTTGTTGTTATCCTTAGATCGTATAACTCGCGGTTACCCGCATTTTATAAATATTTAGAAATGTTTATTTTCTTCAAAACTTTATAAGAACAACAAATAATAATGCTTTATTCGGCTATGCCGAATCTTCAGTACCCTCCATCAAGAAATGCGTTTGAAGTAAATATATTATGTTGCGTAAATACACACTCACAGACATGTAAAACATACAAATGTTTTTCTTAAATATAACACGAAACACTAATGAATCATAAAATTAGTTATATTTATGGCTATATAATTTTTAACTGAACCGATTTTGATAATTATTGGAATGATGGAATGGTAATGAAGTACATGTGACTTTATATTATGACACAATTTCATTTTAATTTGTCGATTAATAATTGATAATTTTACGAAAGTTTTTTGCTTGAACTTAGAGGTTGCCTCAGATATCGTTCTATATTTTTTAATAACCTGAATCGATTTTGCTGATTTTTAATAGGAAACTTTTCACGACTATAACAAGTACTCAAGCCAAATTTCATCGAGCTCTGTCATTAATTCAGGATGTGAGCGTGTCAACAACAGAAAGGCAGGCAGATGGACATAACTAAATCGACTCAGAATTTGATTCAAGAATACATATACATTATGGGGCCTGAAGTGATTCCTTCTTAGCGTTACACAATGAATGATATAGTTAATACACCCTCTTGTGGTGGTGGAGGGTATAAAAAGATACTTTTTGTAACGCAAATCCTTTAAATCCTTTAAAAAAGAGGGTTAAAATTTTTCTTATAAAAATTTAATAACAAAATATTTTCTTTTTCATAAGATATTGATCTTTTATCTAAGAAATGAAATTATATCTTTTATTCTTGAAAGATATTTTTAACATTTACATATTTCATCATCTTCTTCTTCTTCTCCCTTTATTCTTTATTATGAAATTTAATAATTCGTGTTGTTGTTGCTGTTTGTTGTTTACTTGAAATCTGAATTCAATTGAAATTGAAAACAATTAATTGGAAACTTTTTTATTACACGATGAAAATAAAAATATCGCGAAAATGTAGGCGTTAAACATAAATACAAACAACAACAAAAAATGGTCTTTGTTCTTTTATTAAAATAGCACTTGTTCCTTTAGGTCTTAAGTCTTTGATTTAGATTCTTAGGTAAATGATGTTTTGAAATTCAAAACCAATTTTTGAAAATTGTTATAAATGCGCAATAAATAATGAGTAAATGAATGAAAAACAAAATCTACAATAAACATTTTGGTACAGAAAATAGTATCTTTTAGAAAATTATCTAAGGAAATTAAAGTTTTAGAAAATTTTCTACAAGCAAATGTATCTTTTATAAAAATTTCCATTGAAAATTTTATCTTTTAGAAAATTTTCTATAGAAAATTGTATTTTTTAGAAAAATTTCTTTAGAAAATTGTATTTTTTAGAAAATTCTCTTGTATCTTTTAGAAAAGTTTCTATAAAAAATTGTATCTTTTAGAAAAGTTTCTATAAAAATTGTATCTTTTAGAAAATTTTCTATAGAAAATTGTATCTTTTAGAAAATTTTCTATAGAAAATTGTATCTTTTAGAAAATTTTCTATAGAAAATTGTATCTTTTAGAAAATTTTCTATAGAAATTGTATCTTTTAGAAAATTTTCTATAGAAAATTGTATCTTTTAGAAAATTTTCTATAGAAAATTGTATCTTTTAGAAAATTTTCTATAGAAAATTGTATCTTTTAGAAAATTTTCTATAGAAAATTGTATCTTTTAGAAAATTTTCTATAGAAAATTGTATCTTTTAGAAAATTTCTATAGAAAATTGTATCTTTTAGAAAATTTTCTATAGAAAATTGTATCTTAATTTTAGAAAATTTTCTATAGAAAATTGTATCTTTTAGAAAATTTTCTATAGAAAATTGTATCTTTTAGAAAATTTTCTATAGAAAATTGTATCTTTTAGAAAATTTTCTATAGAAAATTGTATCTTTTAGAAAATTTTCTATAGAAAATTGTATCTTTTAGAAAATTTTCTATAGAAAATTGTATCTTTTAGAAAATTTTCTATAGAAAATTGTATCTTTTAGAAAATTTTCTATAGAAAATTGTATCTTTTAGAAATTTTCTATAGAAAATTGTATCTTTTAGAAAATTTTCTATAGAAAATTGTATCTTTTAGAAAATTTTCTATAGAAAATTGTATCTTTTAGAAAATTTTCTATAGAAAATTGTATCTTTTAGAAAATTTTCTATAGAAAATTGTATCTTTTAGAAAATTTTCTGTAGAAAATTGTATCTTTTAGAAAAATTTCTATAGAAAATTTTCTATAGAAAATTGTATCTTTTAGAAAATTTTCTATAGAAAATTGTATCTTTTAGAAAATTTTCTATAGAAAATTGTATCTTTTAGAAAATTTTCTATAGAAAATTGTATCTTTTAGAAAATTTTCTATAGAAAATTGTATCTTTTAGAAAATTTTCTATAGAAAATTGTATCTTTTAGAAAAGAAAATTTTCTATAGAAAATTGTATCTTTTAGAAAAATTTCTATAGAAAATTGTATCTTTTAGAAAATTTTCTATAGAAAATTGTATCTTTTAGAAAATTTTCTATAGAAAATTGTATCTTTTAGAAAATTGTATCTTTTAGAAAATTTTCTATAGAAAATTGTATCTTTTAGAAAATTTTCTATAGAAAATTGTATCTTTTAGAAAATTTTCTATAGAAAATTGTATCTTTTAGAAAATTTTCTATAGAAAATTGTATCTTTTAGAAAATTTTCTATAGAAAATTGTATCTTTTAGAAAATTTTCTATAGAAAATTGTATCTTTTAGAAAATTTTCTATAGAAAATTGTATCTTTTAGAAAATTTTCTATAGAAAATTGTATCTTTTAGAAAAATTTCTATAGAAAATTGTATCTTTTAGAAAATTTTCTATAGAAAATTGTATCTTTTAGAAAATTTTCTATAGAAAATTGTATCTTTTAGAAAATTGTATCTTTTAGAAAATTTTCTATAGAAAATTGTATCTTTTAGAAAATTTTCTATAGAAAATTGTATCTTTTAGAAAATTTTCTATAGAAAATTGTATCTTTTAGAAAAATTTTCTATAGAAAATTGTATCTTTTAGAAAATTTTCTATAGAAAATTGTATCTTTTAGAAAATTTTCTATAGAAAATTGTATCTTTTAGAAAATTTTCTATAGAAAATTGTATCTTTTAGAAAATTTTCTATAGAAAATTGTATCTTTTAGAAAATTTTCTATAGAAAATTGTATCTTTTAGAAAATTTTCTATAGAAAATTGTATCTTTTAGAAAATTTTCTATAGAAAATTGTATCTTTTAGAAAATTTTCTATAGAAAATTGTATCTTTTAGAAAATTTTCTATAGAAAATTGTATCTTTTAGAAAATTTTCTGTAGAAAATTGTATCTTTTAGAAAAATTTCTATAGAAATTTTCTATAGAAAATTGTATCTTTTAGAAAATTTTCTATAGAAAATTGTATCTTTTAGAAAATTTTCTATAGAAAATTGTATCTTTTAGAAAATTTTCTATAGAAAATTGTATCTTTTAGAAAATTTTCTATAGAAAATTGTATCTTTTAGAAAATTTTCTATAGAAAATTGTATCTTTTAGAAAATTTTCTATAGAAAATTGTATCTTTTAGAAAAATTTCTATAGAAAATTGTATCTTTTAGAAAAATTTTCTATAGAAAATTGTATCTTTTAGAAAATTTTCTATAGAAAATTGTATCTTTTAGAAAATTGTATCTTTTAGAAAATTTTCTATAGAAAATTGTATCTTTTAGAAAATTTTCTATAGAAAATTGTATCTTTTAGAAAATTTTCTATAGAAATTGTATCTTTTAGAAAATTTTCTATAGAAAATTGTATCTTTTAGAAAATTTTCTATAGAAAATTGTATCTTTTAGAAAATTTTCTATAGAAAATTGTATCTTTTAGAAAATTTTCTATAGAAAATTGTATCTTTTAGAAAATTTTCTATAGAAAATTGTATCTTTTAGAAAATTTTCTATAGAAAATTGTATCTTTTAGAAAATTTTCTATAGAAAATTGTATCTTTTAGAAAATTTTCTATAGAAAATTGTATCTTTTAGAAAATTTTCTATAGAAAATTGTATCTTTTAAAAATTGTATCTTTTCGAAAATTTTTTGTAGAAAATTGTATCTTTTAGAAAATTTTCTACAGAAAATTGTGTCTTTTAGAAAATTTTCTATAGAAAATTGTATCTTTTATAAAAGTTTCTATAGAAAATTGTATCTTTCATAAAAGTTTCTATAGAAAATTATATCTTTTAGAAAATTTTCTATAGAAAATTGTATCTTTTAGAAAATTTGTATCTATTAGAATTTTTTTAGAATAAATTTTATCTTTTATATATTATTTAATATTATTGTCTAATAATGACGCATTAAATTAAATTTATTGAAGTTAATAATTAAGATTTTATAGTTTAGTTTTATGAATAACAATTATTTAGTTGTTTATTCATTAAATCACAAAACTATAAATATTTAATTACAATAAAAATTTTATTCATTTGTAGTTTTATTTTATTATTTTTTTTTTCTTAACACATAAATACTTTTCTTGAAAAGTCTCTACAAATCACTCATAAAATTCGAAAATAATCTAAAATAATCTTAAAGAAAAAAACTATAATAATATTAATTGTAGTTTGTTTTTACGGCTCATTGATAACGAATTTTCATGCTAAGATCCGATTACACGGAAGTTTTCTTTACAAAAATAAAATATATTTTGTGTACGTAATAGACATTGTGACGCTACATTTATAACATTTAAGGAACAACAGTGTTAAAAACGAAAAATATTATAAATAAAGTGTTCTTAAAGTAGAGTTTAGAAATTATCCTTCTTTTCCCCTCTCTGTCATCCTCCTTGAGAATTTACTTAAAGAGGGTTTAGTTTGCGGCTGAAATCGTTATTCTTTATACAACCAATTAGAATAGATTGAGCATGAAATTGTAACGCTTATAGAGTTGACATTAAGAGAACAGAGGGACGGACAGACAGACTGACTGTTGCTTAGTTTCTTAATGAGTGTGACACAATTGCAACATTTATACACATTTTGTTCGTGCAACATTTTCTTGTTGTGAAATACTCATAATTCGTTTTTAAGGTTTCTAAAGAAATTTTTGTAGAACACATAAACATTTATATTATATTTAGTTAGTTGTTTTTTTTATAGTTAGTTTAGTTTGTAATATTTGTAGTTGTTGTAGCTGTTGTTGTTTTGTCACACATGCGTTGCAAAAACATCCTTCTGCTTGTTGCGGTCGTCTGTCAAGAATCGTTTGTTTTTAAATACCTTTTTTCAGATTTTATAGAAAAATGTCACATTGTTGCTTATTAAACTTTTGGTGGCGATAATTTTAGAACAGACATTTAATAGAATAAATTTTTTAGATTAGAAATTTATATAATACCAGACCCTCATATAGGTATCTACTCGGAATTTCATGAGTTTAAAATGCTTTTTTTTTTCGTAAATTTTATACAAAAATTTTTTTATAGAAAATTTTCGAAACGATAACATTTATTATAGAGAATTTGTAAAAGAAAATCAATTATTCTATAGAAAATTTCTATAGAAATTTTCTATAGAAAATTTTCTTTAAGATGCAATTTTCTATAGAAAATTTTCTTCAAGATACAATTTTTCTATAAAATTTTCTAAAAGATACAATTTACTATAGAAATTTTCTAAAAGAATGCAATTTTCTATAGAAAATTTTCTTCAAGATAAAATTTTTCTAGAAAATTTTCTAAATGATACAATTTTCTATGAACAAGTTTTGTAAAAGATACAATTTTATAGAAAATCTTCTAAAAGAAATTTTCTATAGAATATTTTCCAAAAGATATAATTATCTATAAAAAAATTTCTAAGAGATATAATTTTATGTGAAAAATTTTCTGTAAGATATAATTTTCTATAGAAAATTTTCGAAAAGATAATTTTCTATAGAAAATTTTCTAATTTTCTAAGATAAATTTTCTATAGAAAATTTTTAAAAGATACAATTTTCTATAGAAAATTTCTAAAAGATACAATTTTCTATAGAAAATTTTAAAAGATATAATTTTCTATAGAAAATTTTAAAAGATAAATTTTCTATAAATTTTTAAAAGATATAATTTTCTATAGAAAATTTTATAAAGATATAATTTTCTATAGAAAATTTTAAAAGATATAATTTTCTATAGAAAATTTTCTAAAAGATATAATTTTCTATAGAAATTTTAAAAGATATAATTTTCTATAAAAATTTTAAAAGATAAATTTTCTATAGAAATTTTAAAAGATATAATTTTCTATAGAAAATAAGATATAATTTTCTATGAAAATTTTCTAAAAGATATAATTTTCTATAGAAAATTTCTAAAAGATATAATTTTCTATAGAAAATTTCTAAAAGATATAATTTTCTATAGAAAATTTTCTAAAAGATATAATTTTCTATAGAAAATTTTCTAAAAGATATAATTTTCTATAGAAAATTTTCTAAAAGATATAATTTTCTATAGAAAATTTTCTAAAAGATATAATTTTCTATAGAAAATTTTGTAAAAGATATAATTTTCTATAGAAAATTTTGTAAAAGATATAATTTTCTATAGAAAATTTTCTAAAAGATATAATTTTCTATAGAAAATTTTCTAAAAGATATAATTTTCTATAGAAAATTTTCTAAAAGATATAATTTTCTATAGAAAATTTTCTAAAAGATATAATTTTCTATAGAAAATTTTCTAAAAGATATAATTTTCTATAAAAATTTTCTAAAAGATATAATTTTCTATAGAAAATTTTCTAAAAGATATAATTTTTTATAGAAAATTTTCTAAAAGATATAATTTTCTATAGAAAATTTTCTAAAAGATATAATTTTCTATAGAAAATTTTCTAAAAGGTATAATTTTCTATAGAAAATTTTCTAAAAGGTATAATTTTCTATAGAAAATTTTATAACAGATACAATTTTCTATAGAAAATTTTATAACAGATACAATTTTCTATAGAAAATATTATAACAGATACAATTTTCTATAGAAAATGTTCTAAAAGATAAAATTTTCTATAGAAAATTTTATAACAGATACAATTTTCTATAGAAAATTTTATAACAGATACAATTTTCTACAGAAAATTTTATAACAGATACAATTTTCTACAGAAAATTTTATAACAGATACAATTTTCTACAGAAAATTTTATAACAGATACAATTTTCTACAGAAAATTTTATAACAGATACAATTTTCTACAGAAAATTTTATAACAGATACAACTTTTTATAAAAAATTTCCTAAAAAAATTCTTTAAAAAATTGTACAAAAAATACAATTTTCTCTATAAAATTTCATAAAAGATACAATTTTCTTTATAAAATTTTGTAAAAGATACTTTTTTCTACAGAAAAAATCCCAAATATTCTGTCAATAGAAATTCCTATATAAATTGACATACAAGTTTCCATCTTTCCAGAAAAGTTTCCATTCTCATGCATAACATCGTTCCTCCTCCTAAATCCCTTTAAAAATTTGTAAACATTCATACTCCTTCACTTCACTGTTCTCGTTTATTACTTTTACTGTTTTTCTTTGTAAAGAGCACACAAAACTAAAGAAAATTATTCAACAACCAGAAAAAAAATCATCATCTACACTTTCCATTTGTTCTGGAGTTGGTCAATTGGTCGCACATACTAATTTGTCTTATTGTGAGCTAATTTTCTGTTTTTTCTGTTGTTTTTTTTATTCTTCAGCTTAAACGTTTAGATCTTCTGATTTTAAACACCTTGAAATTGTCATTGTATTTAAGAAAAAAAAATTGTGTATTTTAAAAACCGAAAAGAAAAAGTCTTCCTCCAAATCCATATAATGACGATAATTGTCTTGTCTGTCGTAATCGGTCGTAACACTTTGTTGCAGTGTTCATGCATAATTTTTGTGTTTTCTTCTTAGGAAAATGATGCGTATTTCTTAGTTCTTTTTTTTTTTTTTTTTGCTTAAAATCTTCTCGTAAAAGTGAATTCATAATTTTTTATTAGTTGAGTTATTATTTTTTTAATATTGAAATTTTTGTCTCCCTTTTTTAAAAAAATAATAATTTTTTTATTAAAATTCTTTGGAATTCATAATTTTTTGTCATCAATAGACGAGCGAGAGAGAGGGAGAAACAGAAATAAATAATAAATACAGATGTAAAATAATAATAAATTTTGCATTTAACGGATAATTTATTTTAATATTTTTTATTGCAATTTTTTATTTGTTGTTTTAAGTATTTAAATTATATTTCCTGATAATTTAATTTTATCTACAGACAAGTATAAATGCTACATTCGGCTATGCCGAAACTTTACCTTGAAATACAGCTGCGGTCAAAATAATAGCACCACTCAAATGTCACATCGTTGCTAATTTGTATTTTTGTATGAATGCATTTCCTCTCAAAATAATAGAATCATTTCTATTATACATTAAAAAAACATTCAAATAAAGGAGTATATACACTGAACCAAATGTCGTCGGTATTATTAACGAAAGTTTTTTGTAGAACTTTAACGAAAAATGGTGTTCTTTAAACAGATTTTTATTCTAGTTAACATAATTTTTCTTTTAATTGAAGAATTTTCTTCAAACTGAAGAATTTTTTTTTCAAATACACTAAACAAAAATCAACAAAAAAAAAATTTTAATAAAAAATGTTAATTTGATAATAAAATTTCTTAAAAGGAAACGAAAAACATGTTATATAAACAGATATTAAGTAAAAAAAGGCAGTAACGCCCAAAGAAAATGTAAACTGAATATAGATATATATACAGGAGGTTAATATTTTATAGAAGATTCTAATCAATTTGATTGAAATTTAAGGAAAATACAAATGGAAGATCAGCTGATCAACAAACATGAAAGTAACTTTTCATCAGAAATACAAGACACCAGCTAGTTTTTACCAGGTGCTTTTTGCTGCACAAAAATTATACTCAGTCCTAAATTTCGAAAAAAATTACATAAATCACATCGATGTGTATTAAAAAAATGTAATTTGGACCAAATTGTCGCTGTAGTACATCTTTAGATATTCGATAATGAATATCTGCTTTTTATGCAGACTTCTTCTCTCCTAATCCTATCCATCTTACATTTTGTTCCGTAAAACAGCTCCTTTAGGAAGTCTTTGGGACCGAATTTGAAAATTCTCGCAGTTACAGTTCTTAAGATTTTCAATAATCAATATTTGCTTTGCATGGGGAGTCCACCATCCCTTGGTCCCGTAATTCTTTCCTCAATTCAACTAAAATTTTGTAAATGTAACTTAAATATGATATTTAAATTGAATAATATTCATCAATATAAACAATTTTTTTTGTCAATTTGAATAATGTATTATTCAAATTGAATAATTTCGTTGACTGTTTTTGGCTGTTATTTAATCTACTTTTCTTCAATTCTACACCCTTTTTCGTTATATTTACTACCTTTTTTGTTCCGTGTAATTTCTTCTATAATTTTTAATTAACAAAATTTTCAAAAAGGGTGTAATTAAAATTAAAACAATGGGTTGGTCTAAATACTGTATTTTAGAAAAACAAGAACTCATAGAAAAGATATCATTACTTACAAATTAAAAGCAGGGAGTCTAGAACGAAAAACTGTGAGGACACCTTTAATAGTTTATCTTATATTACGTTAAATGAAGAAGCAGGGATTGAAAAATATTTTAAATCTGTTAATAAGTATTAAAACTGTATCATAAGACTTAAGGAATATAATTTCAAAGCCCATTGATTATGAACATTCCTACTCCTAACTACTCAATATAAATCAAATAGAATAGAGTTTGCTAAAACTTACTTGGTTTGACATATTGAAAAAGGAGAGGCCTCTTAGCAAGGAATATAATAATAAATTTACAACAAAAACTTTCAAACAAGACGGTTCTAGTGTTATGGTATGAATGATGTTGGATCCATTTACCGTATTAGAACTATTATAAATGTGTCAGAACGTATGCAAATATTAGTCGAAGTAATGCTACTGTATGCAAGTAAAGGAATGCCACTGATTTGGGCCATGCAACAAGACAACGTCCCGAAACATACCAGCAAAATAGCTAAAAAGTGGTCTTAAGTATAATGAATTCACTGCAATGAAATGGCTTCTCCAGTCTCCTGATGTAAATCCAATCGATAATTTGTCTACAAACGTATAAAAGAAGGGATCGGAAATTAAATTGACCAATAATAACCAGAATGTAATAAATTTAATGGGAAGACGATATTCGGCCGTTAATACTAACAAAGGAAATACTACAAAATACTAAGAACAAATAGTAAACTCAATTCGATAAAATAATAATTAAAAACTTATACAACAATTAAACATTCACCATCTTTTTCACTTATTTTTGACTTCATTAAATCATAATATAGGAAAATTTTTTTATTCAAATGGCTTTTATGACTTATTAAAGAAAACGTATGTATGTGGAGCTAATATTTTGTCCGCAGCTGTACAGTATATTGCCTACATGCAGCTTTACCATTGAGATTTTTCGAAAATTGGGGATTTTGGAAAATAAAGTTGCACCTAAAAAGTGATTTGTGAAACAAAAGTCACAACAGGTTTAATTTAGCCAAAATTAACACTTTTGAATAGTTTTAAATGATCAATTTTGCTCTGTTTCCCGTTTAATATAGAAATATGATTTAACACCGTTTCAGTTTGCGTTATGACATCCGTGAAAGTACCGTTAGTGAATTTTGATTAGTCTCTCGCTCTAAATTTTAAAATATTTTTACCCACAATTTATATAAAATCTATTTATATGTCCTTCGTTAGGCCATCATGAAATGTCAGGGAGTTCTATACCGAAAATGCAAATTATAAAAAAAGAGGACGTTAACGGGAAAAAGTTCACAAAAAGTTAGACGCAGTTGAAAAAGTCTCAATTTGCGACTAAAGTCGCACTACCGGTAACACTGCCTACATGTACATTATACGTACATACACACTCACATATACACACGCAAAAGCATATAATTTAAAAAGCATAGTTATTTAAAGAGTCATGAAATTAGTTAAATTTTTGCTATAACTTATTTCTTTCGAACCGATTTTGTTAATTTTTGGAATGGTAATGAGGTGCACATGTTTTGCTTTTATCGCAAAATTTTATTCCAATTTCTCGATTTATAATTGATCATTTTACAAAAGTTCTTTAGGTAAATTTGGGGATTGTCTCTGATATCGGTCTATATCTCTAAACAAACTTAACCGATTTTGCTTGCTTTTAAATAGAAAATTTCTCAGGACAAGGAAGAATATGCAGGCCAAATTTGTTTAAGCTCTATCAGTATTTTCACAACTGTGATTAAATCACTGTGATTGGTAAATTACTGGCAACTATAGTGACTTTAATTATGTAACAGTTACTCGATCCTCTTAAATTCTGTTTTACTGATTGAACTGTGTAAAATATACTTATTTTATATATTTTCGTCATATTCCTTTAGATAAAAGATTTATGCATTTTGTGGTGATTTTCGGAAGTGAAAGTTATATGAGGGCTATATGAAAATTATGAACCGATCCTGGCAAATTTTGATTTAGTCTTTTCTGATTAAAAAAATCTTAAAAATATGAAACATCATCAGAATATTGAAAATTTTTTAAGACATGAAATTTTTAATTGGTTTTTGGAAAGGTGTCTATATGGGAACTACGGTCATTTGTCTCTCGGAATTTGGCTCGTAGTTTTTGAATGATAAAAAAGGTATTTGGGCTAAATTTTATATTGGCCCAAATTTTTAAGCTTCATTTTTGTAAATTTTATGAGGATATTTGTATGGAAGCTACCTGAAACATAAACAATTTCAATTTATGAACTTCGTTCATAAGCGAAATTTATCAATATATCTCAAAAATTGTTACATGTAGAGTATTCACAATGGACTTCGTTAAATCGACCCAAAAAGTGATTCTGAGTCCAATGGTATAATTAAAAGTGGGTGTACACCATTTTTAATGTATGTTACAAACATCAGCACAAATGTATAACACTCCAATCATCTAAAATGGTGTAGGGTATAAAAAGTGGAAACTAAACTGAATAAAAATGTTAAAAACTGATAAGACTGCAATTAAGCTGTATTCGGTCACGATCACTTTAAAAATAAAACTAGAAACATATTTAAAAATATACTTGTAAAGGGACATATTCCAAAATCACTTTAAATATTTTGCTATTATTGCTTAATTCACTCCTCCGTGCCTCTTCCGAAATTTTATTATTATTATTTGTAAGGTTTTATCCTTGTCCCAAATTTAATACCATTTTCTCTTAAGGGTGGACACCACCCCCCGCGACTTATCCAAAATTGTTTTAGTCTTTAATATTTTTGATTAAGTCTCTATCTACAAAAGTAGCTAAAGTCCATTAATTTGTAGTCCACAGTAATGTCTTATCAAAGCACTATAAATGTGTCAAATTACATGAGACTTCCCGTTTTGAATACCCCTTTTAGTCGCTTTGGATGTTCAAAATATTTAGATTTAAGAGACCGTCTCACATATCGACCGATAAATAGGAAACTTCTTAAGAGAACAACAAATAAATTCAAATTTCATTAAGCTTCGCCAATTATTGTGCAAATGAGTAAAATCGACTCAGATTTTGATTTAATGCAAGATTATATATATACTTCAAATGATTTATGATTCCTTCTTGACGTTACAAACGGAATTGCAATATTAATATACTCTTATCACTACTTGTGGTTGTGGGGAATATAATATTGAAAAATATCAAAGATATATATTTTTATGTCTATATCTTGGAAATTTTCTGTCTATATAAATTCTGTTAAAAAAGTAGAAGACTCAAAATCAGAAAGACAGATAATAAAATCAAAAATTTTTACGAGCCAGAATCTGAAATTTCCAAAAAAAAATCCATTTTAATATTTTTGATTTGTCATCGTATCATTACGCTATGAAAGCTTTGAAGTATAAATACAGACAAGTCCAGAAACGATGATTACTTTAAGCTGACTGAGTAAAAAATGAAATAGGGATTTGAATGTACATGGACAAGGACAATTAATTGATTTTTAATAATTTTAAATTGAAATTCTTTTAAAATTAAATTCCGTTTGCCAGGACCCAAAATATTTGGGAACAGATTAAAAAGCAATACAGGATTACCAATGCAAGTTAAAAAAACTGGTCCTATATTGTGTATATCTAAAATTCCAATTGGAAAAAAATACAAATAAAGATAATGAATAAATCGCACTTACTTTTATTAAATATCCGTTATGCCGTCGGTATTTCAAAGTTTTCCCAAATTGTAAATATCCGTTAATATGAAGGAAAAACTAAGCGGACCAATTCCAATTCAAATAAATTTACAAAGAAAAATATATGAATTTTTATTGAGGAGGCAGGATCAGCAGCATATTCTTTTGCTCAATAAATATTAAAAAAAATCAATAAAAAATTGTATATCGATATTCTGTTTTGGATTAACACGTTTACACTTTTTTTAATTTAATTAAATATTTTTTAAAAAACGATTCTTTTTAAAAAACTTTTTTTGTAAAACAATTAATATTTTTTTATAAATCAGAATATTAAAAAATACACTGAAATTATGATTAATACACTTTTTGAGTGATGACTTGATTGATTTTTTTTGCTCTCCCTCTCTTACTCTTTTTTATGCCTTTTTTTACTGTATAGTTGTTGTTTTTTATTAATTAATTAATCTCTCAATGAGTTTGACTCTTTGTTCTAATTCTATTTTTATTCATTGTACCGTTATGTGAGAGTGAGATTTTTTTTTTGGAAATAAACTTAAAAAAAGAACAAATTAAGTAAAAAGGGATTTTAAGTTTTTTTTTATTTTCTTATAAAATTATTTCTCTTTTATATAAAAATAATAATTTTTATTTAAATTATTTAAATAATAATTATAATTAATGATGATAAAATATTTAAGCGCGTTTAATTAAGACACGAACAAATCACGACGAATGAAGAAACGCAATTGGATATTTGAAGATGAAACAAACTGATGAAATGGTCCACACAATATCATGACAATAAAATACAACAACAATACTATTACTAACGACTTCAACTACAACAACAATAAATATGGAGAATGGAACGCACTCGCTAACAAACAATACAAAACCAAAAACAAAATTTCAACTAAAAATTGAACTTGTATGAATGAGAATTGCAACGGAAATGAACCAACCAACCAACCAGCCAACCAACTAAACAAACAACAACAACAAAAGAGGATGGAGAATGGATGAATGAATATGTAAAAGGAAGAAAAAAAAACAACAACAACAATAAACACTCGCTATAAAGGAAAAGCTGCTGTTGACAACAGTGAAGTAAGCAGCAGAGTTTGTAAGTACATTAACGTTGCAGTAAGCAGCAGGGAATTTTAGTGAATTTTGTTATTTCGGAAATAAGAAACAATTACAACCAAAGTTTTCGAAATTGTAATTTTGTATCTCTGGAAAATGATGAAAATGTGTGTTTGTTCCTATGTAAAAGAGTGAATCGGAATCTTATAATTCTATTGGGTATACAAGTTAATAATGTCTGCTTTTTTCCATATTCGAATGATTTTGACAGAGACAAGACATGGAGAGGAATGGTCAGTCGATAGAAGATAATGTAACTTCTAAATGATGGCGATATATGAAAGTAGTGATTTTAATGCAGACGGCTGGTCTGCCGACAAAGTGAAAATTAAATCCGAAAAAATCTTATCATTCTCTTGGGTATACATATTAATAATGTCGAAAATAGGAGAACCTTGACAAAGACAAGACAAGGAGTGGGCTGGTCAGGCGATAAATTTTGAAAATGGTGTAAATCAAGAAGATCTTGCCATTTTACATGTGCAAGTCAATTGTCTGAGGAAGCTGGTTCCCATATGAATTGAGGGTGAAAGACTTTGAAAGATAATGTTGCATATCAAAAAATCCTTGAACAGTTAAAGCAATAGTTTTTGCACCGTTTATTATTAGTGATGAATATGGAACCAGCCAAAATCAAAGCCGAATGCGATTATCCTGGGCAGCAAATTAATGCTCTGTATTTGCTAAAATCTGAAATCGAGTCACACGATTATGGAGGATTTGTACCGTAGACAATTAATTAATTTGCAGAAAGCAATCCACGAAAAACGATCATAATATTGGATCAGACACGAAGTCATAGTCTTCCATCATAATAACACTCAGCCCCAAGGATAGTAAGCTTTTCATTTATGGCATACAGCCCAGATCTTACCATTTCTGATTGCCATTTCTTTTGGTCGAACTCCCAGGCTATCAGTATTTGCTTTGATTTCTTTTTTAACCCAAACACATAGCGTTTACTTCAGCTCCGAAATCATATGCTAAAAGGAATTTGGAAAGACCATAAATATTTTTGAACATTGAGAGGTTTTCTAGTAAATTAGGATGGTGCTCGGACATACAGTTCGCTAAAATACAAATTAGTAACATTAAGATTCGAAGATTCAACTGAATATGCTTTGTCCGCTAAAACTGTTCACAAATTGTAGTTCAAAGGATCAAAATAACAACTGTCAGAGGAACATCGTTTAGATGTACTGTGGACTTTGAAAAGACTTTGGAATAAATAAAGACATTCTTTTCTTTTTAGCAGAACGCCCGTTTGTGAAACACGCTCATCTGGAAACGATGACTAGGATGAACGCTAGTGAATAATTTCAGAACTGTTTAAACTTTACAGCCAATAAATCGTGTTGGAAAGACCACGACTCCGTTTGGATTTGGTTACTTTATTTAGTTCATTATTGGTTAACTGAACTGCTGGCTGTTGACCATTTTCGACACAGGGTTCACAGTTCAGATGTGTCTTTAGATTTTTTAAAAAAATATGAATTTATATTTTTAAATTCCTCAACTGTTTTGAAAGAATTAGGTTGTCTGATCCTCCCTTCGATAAAATGCAAATTTTTAACCAATGATTTGTAACAGACACAATTTCAATACTGAAGACCCTTTTCACAAAAATGTAAATAGTGATTTCACCGAACGAATCACGATTAAAAACTGTAACTAAAGAAATCTTTCGGAATCATTCTAAGATAACCGTACGTAGAAAGTCAATTCTTTACAAGATATGAAGTCAGTGAGTCTTGTTGGAAAAGCAGAACTGCTGGCTTTTAGCAGGAACCAGTTCAGATATATCTTTAGATTTTATAGAAAATATGAATATATGGTTCCAATATCCTATTGAATTGAAATGATAATTTCTAAAAATCATTTCAGAAATAAAGAATGAACGCTTTTGAAGAGCTGACAAAGGAAGAAAATGAAAATAGGGGTCGAATATATTTGGAAGGCATTACATTGCCCGATAGATTAGACAAAATAGAATTCCCGCTTCGGGCAACAAAACTTAACGGGTATAAATATAAGTATTAAGGTAAACTAAAATTTCTCAACACTCATATGACTTTAATAAACATAAAATTTTGATGTTTTTCAAAATATTTATATCACAAGTTAGTGATCGTTTAATTAATTATACAAATCGACATAAAACTATTGTTCATAACACGTATTTCCTATGATGATGTACATAAAACGAAGTAACAATATTGTATCGTGTCGAACATATAGAAAATATAAACAAAATAAAACTCCTCCATTGACGTCAACATCGCGGTCAACGTCATTTTCAATTCATTCTAGTTTTGTGTGTGTATGTGTGTGTGTGTCTATGTGTATTTTATAGTAGAGAAAGACTTTTGTTATTCCCAATACTTGTTTTAATGTTGAACGTGTGTTTTGTGGGTTTATCCTGCTGCTTAGAACGCTGCATGTGTTCTGTGACAGCAGCAGCTACAAAAACAACAACATAAACATTACTCACGTGCAGTTAAGAATACAGAAGTAACAAGAAAAAAACTCATCATCAAACGTGTTGTAAATATATTTTTGAGTTTAACAAAAAGTGTGAGGGCGCAACGTTGAGTGGTTTTTTTTTGTTATGCGAGGGTATGAGTGAGAGTGAAATGTTTGAAATTATATGTGCATGTGAGTGTGTGTTTGTAAAGTGATTGGTTTTTATGTTAGTATATTCAATTGTTCATTATTTCAATCATTCATCCATTCATTTTCATACAGTTGTTGATGTATATGAAAACTCTCAACGTATTCTCATATACATTGGGACCAAATTTCAATAATTTGATTAGTGATTTAAAAAAAATCACCACTTATTGAAAAAATTTAAGCTAGATAGGACCAGGGGAAGAAGTCAGATAAGACACCTTTAGGGAGGGATTATAAATTGTCGAATATCGACTGGGTTATGAAATATAAATCTATAAACTTAATTATTTACCGTTAACACCATAAAAAAGGATGATATTTAAAAAAAATCTTTGCGTATTTGAAAATAGACGTCAAGAATCCATTTCGCAAAAAGATATTTACGGCGCTGGAAATTTTAGTCTCACAAAAAATCATGAAAACTAGAAAATTCAAACGATTTTTAATGAAGCACTCAAATATTGATTAACACTGTAAGGAATATTTGATAAATTGAATTATTGATGCATCTACGGATCGCAAAGACCCAACTTCAGTAATGTTTTTGAACTTTTACTGATATCCATTTCCGTGAAAGAGTTTTCAATATATTTTCCAAAATAATAAAGAAACTGTTTTGAAATCAATTTAAAAACCACTCAATTATTCCAAGTTCCAAAACAATTCGAAAACTTCAGCAAATCTAATAAACTTATAGCTAAATGGAAACAATTTCGTGCTGTTGCACCTTTTTTTCTAAGCGAAGTAAGTGCTTCTATCACATGTGATTAATGGATGATCATCGAATGGTATCTACGTATCTTATCTCAACAGAAACAAATAGGAATATACAATATACGAACCGACCCAATGAATCTGTCATCGATTACATATGCTGAGCAATCTATAGAATGACGCAACAAGTAGAACTCTATATAAGTTCCACTATAAAATCGCCAATCAGTCAAAATTCTAAAAACTCAATACCTTAACAGATGATAATAAACCCGGTTTAAGTATGATTTTAACGAAATAACTCTGTAAGTCTACCAATTCTAATATGTATCCGACAATGCAGTGTTGACAAGCCTTGAAAGAATGCTTGATAATGAAAGAGGGTTAGAATGGGACTGGAGAATCAATTAAACGATCTGGATGATATTTGACTGGTAAAGTAGAGTTATTCGATTCAAGCGGAAAGTTAGCATGGGACTGGAGAGTCAATTAAATGATCTGGATGATATTTGACTGGTGAAGTACAATTATTCGATTCAAAATGAAGAAGGCTAATGATGGCGGCGGAATAAGTTGATTTGATGCAAAATGCTCATATCATATCTATGAATGCAACATCACGAGAATGTTTTCCAAACACAGTCATTTTGGCAGAATAATAATGACGAGTAGGCCATAGCTAGATGGCCTACTCTTCTATTTCTTCTATTTTATAACAGAATTCCGAAAAGAATAAAATCAAAATTGCAAAATACTTCCCACCTCTGCATCAATATTCACTATAAATTTTCTTCGTTTCACACAATTTCTCTTTTAATAGTGTTTCATTTCCATTTATTTTTAATTCCCCAACCAAAACAAAAGTCACCAAAATATTTCATTCCGATTATATATAATTTATTATTGCGCAGCCGCTTTAAAAACATCCTCATTTATTTTAGGGGTTCAGGTATTTTGTGAAACACACTCCCATTCTTATACACACAAATGAATTTCACACTTCCAACCTTCCTTTCCCATCTCTTATTCGTTGTAAGAATATTATTGTCGTTTTAATTATCATTATTTTCATTATTTAGTCTTTTACTCACAATGATTTCAATTAAAGATGGCGTTTCCCATTATACGTATTTAGCTGTATTATCGTAAATGATCGTTTTGTGGATACAAAAAAAAAAAAAACGAAATAAAGAGAAATGTGGACATTTTTAAGAGATTCTATTTTACGTTTAAATTCTTTGAGGGTTTTAATGATGAAGATTAAATGGTTGTTGATTTTGAGAAATTTTCCCTATTTTTGTATTCCATACGCCATTGGAAGTGGCGAATGATGGCATGTTAAGTTTGTCAATATATATGTAAATATATTAATGGGGTTTTTGGTGTAAGAGTCGGGTCATGGTGGTAGGAAATAATGTCAAGTCCTTGCTAACAGCTTCCCGTATACCTTTCAAACTTCCGGTTGAGTTTAATATTCTGCAGGCTTAGATTCCTGCAATTCAGAGAACGACCAACTGACTGAATTATTATAAAATATATGGTCGAGTTATAATTTATCGACAGCGAAGACGCAATTCGGTCCCTTACGGGTGACTACACAAAGTCGAATTTTGTTAGGGAATGCCGCATATCATTGTATTGAATGCACTGGTCTGGATACAAGAACATTGTATTTAAAAGAAAAGCTAACCTCATGGATTAGGACACTTTCCGCTTGTACGAGACGAGTAGAGGACGAAATCTATGTTATGACGTAACACCAATGGAATAATGAACCATAGTGTTCCATTATCTAAATAACATGGCCAAAATTGGATGGGGTTCGGAATGATGTCTCAAGAAATCTCCTGAGGGATACAGGTGCAGCAAAATTTGAGCCCTGTCGCTTCAGATAACTCCATCATTTTGCAGAAGTTACAGAATGAGAAGAAGAAAAAACTATTCTTTGCTATTATCCTAATTTTAGGGACTTGCGGATGCGCCTTTTTGCAATTGGTTCTATCGGATTTGGCGTCGACCGATGTGAGGCATATATGCGGCTTTTTGCGAAATCGGGGAGACGTAACTGCTCCTTAGATTTTTTCAGAGT
The DNA here is from genome assembly GCA_004302925.2 of Cochliomyia hominivorax. NCBI lineage: Eukaryota > Metazoa > Arthropoda > Insecta > Diptera > Calliphoridae > Cochliomyia > Cochliomyia hominivorax. The sequence goes on from PYHX02000467.1 coordinate 79,807,532, forward strand.
ATATGTGATGTGAAAGGCTGGACAAACTGGACAGCAATTATCTATCTCTCTTTCCACTCTTTCCCTAACTTGACTTTGATTTTATCTCTCTACATAGATTTGTAACTTCTAATCTTACTTCTACACAACACAAAGGGAGCTTCAGGACCCAAGAGAGCCATAACTGTTTTTTTAATCTTTCATGGTAGCTTGATGACCTAATCTAACAGTTGCCTTCCAAAGCCAGAGTTGGTTGTAATTATTTGCCTACATTGACGCAGAGTGACTGCGTATGCGTAAGGAAGTAGTCGAAATATGGATATTTTACATTATGAATAAAGGATAGAATCAATCAAACATTTATATTGGCTCGATGAATCATCTTGTTAATCACAAGAGCTTGATTGAAAGGCTACTATTTCCATTTGTGTCTTGCATTATTACTATTACATCATTGCATTGCGATAATTCCAAGACTAGAACTCATATAATATATATGACGCCGAAGTAATGCTCTGAATTTTGTGAAAAGTAAAGAGTGTTTTATATTATGGATTTGTTTAATTCGGGTCAGACGACTACAGGCTACTTTTACCAATGACAGTTAATTCTTTTGAAAAAGGCAATCAAAACAAAATTCTAGCTGACAATGCTAAACAAGATCTGTCAATACTTTTGAAAAGAAAGTTTTGATTCATCTACATTATAACCAAGACATTGCCTCTTTGCTTTTAATAGGAGAACCAAATATTTCTCTCAACTAATAACTGTTTCTGATATTTTTGAATTCCGTCTGATCATAATTGAGAGATACAGTCTCTATCGAAGTGAAATAATAAATATTACTAACTTAACGTAATAAGTCACATGTGATATACATTATTATAACGATAACAGGGTTGGAATACTCTTCTCTTTAAAGCAGAGTATCAAAAACTGATATGACAGATAGGAAATAGTCGTTTTCAAGAATAGACAATATTTTGAATGTATGAATTCGAATGTAGAATGCTGGGACAAAACCTGTTGAAGTTTTACTTCATCTAAATTATAACCAAAACCTTTCCTCTTCGCATTAGAGGGGAGAACCAAATATTTCTTTTAAGTGATAATTGTTTTTGTTAACTTTGAATTCCGTCTGATAATAATGGAGAGTTACAAGCTTCATCGAAGTGACATAATTAATATTACTGACTTGGTGAAAAAGATTTTTATAACGATAAAGATATTTCCTTTAAAACAGAGTATCAGAAACTGATATGACAGATAGGAAAAAGTCAATATCTCAAATAATGTATCAACTTAACAGATCATTTAATCAAACTAATTGTTTTACAGGGGAATATTGACATTCCTTAAGTGTTTTTAGTGGAGGGTATTTAAGTTTCGTCTCTGCCAAATGTTGAAGGCTTTTAAATTAAAAGAGAGGGGGGTTAAGTGAGGTAGAACTTACAAAAAAATAACATGATTGACGACAGTTGTTAAAGAAAAATAAATAAATTACTATTTTTAATGTTAAAGAAATATTTTTAAAATTATTTTCCTGAGTCATTCTTGTTTCAAAATAAATTCTTAAGGGATTCATTGTAATTTGGGTACTTTAAATCTTATTAATTTGTATTGGTTTTTGGTGAATTATGGGATATCAGAATTTTGTAAAGAATATAGGAAAATAAAGTGTAATATTGAAATATAATATTAAAAAGTTATTGAAATATCTTTTAAAATTCTGAAGTTGAATTTCGACTGTTCATAATGGAAACTACATTTTTTTTCTAAAATATCTTTCAGTTTTTTTTTTTTCATTATTTAGAATATTGTTAATTATGGTTTTAATGAAAAAAATTAAAAAAGTACTTACATGTTTAAATCAGCATATATAAAATCGTATTTCGTCTTAATTTGTAAAGTTTTTTTTTTTTAATTATGTAATTCGTTCATATTGATCTTGATTCAATGAAGAAAATTTTCGGAATATGTTGTTAATATGCTAAAGAAGTTTGCTGTTTGTATTGATATTGAATGAGGTTTTGTGTCATAATTTTCAGCTTCAATTTTGTAAGTCAGTAAAAATTTAAATAAATCCAAAATTCTTTCTGAATAAGAAATAAATAAAAATTTTAATTTAATTATTTTAATAATTTAATTATTTTAATAATTTAATTATTTTAATAATTTAATTATTTTAATAATAATCTACTAATAAATTTCATAAATTATCAATCTAAATTTTTTTGATCTCGTTAAACAAACAAGACGGAAAAACTTGAAAATACAAATACTGTTTGTAAATTTACCTTATAATTGAATGGTTTCGGAATTTTGCTGTAAAAGATGCACCTTGATTTTGTTTGGTGTCTGAAAATAGGGGCACTAAAATCCGTTTAGCTGTCAGTAAGGAGCGAGATAAAATGCATGTTAATTAAAACGAAGCCACTAAACTTAGTTTTTTAATATGTTTATAGTTTTAATCACTAGTGATGAAATTTTGAACCTTTTTTCGGAAACTCTTCAATTAACGTTTTTATAGAGCTTTCTCGAACAGGTAGTTCGTCTTTGTTTTAAATTCTCCTTTCAATTCTCTTTTAACAAGAGCCCAATATTTCTCCACTGACCTAAGTTCAGGGTGGTTTATACATTTATACCACATTTTTGTTCTTGTTCCACCCAAGGGCATGTTTACCATAGGACATGGAAATCAATACAAAAATAAACGGAAATGGAGTGGAAGCAGCCTATTTCTGATAAACATTCCTTAATGTAAATTTCGGTATTCATAGAGCCCACTGTAACAAATAATTGGTTTTATTTGCTGCAGCGGCATGTTGCTTGCCATACACAAGAACTTTTTGGGAAATTTTTACTGCTTTTGTGTTTTAAACTTTTCTACAACATTCCCTCAAGCATCTGCAATAAAAAATTTTTGACCAGGACGTTGCAAAAAATCCGCACGACATACGTTTTGTCATCTCGTCTAACCGACCTGCTTTCCCAACGGGTGTAAGAGCTCTTTGGAAATACTTTCTATTTTTTGGCTTTAGCAACATCATCATTCTATCAACAAACAATGTCACCCAATATAGTTTAATAATTATTGGAAACAGTTAGACGGCAGACCATTAAATACTTTTAATGACACAGGCGCCGCCGAATCTTTTAACTTTTTAATTCAAAGTTACAGCGAGATGATGTTTTATAAAAAATTGTATTGAAGGATTGTATCTAATGATCGTGTCTGAAATCCTTTTTGAATAATATAAATAAAGTGATATTCGTGGTATTTAGTAATATCGAAATATGTTTTAAAAAATGATATTCGATTTTAAAGAACTTAATGTTTCTCTCAAGTCCAGCTGATCATAATGGAGATGGTAACGTCTCATAACCACTTGCTTAAAGTGTTAGATTCCATACGATGTTTATTAAGTGAAGAGGATTCATATTCATTTACTTAATGAAAAGAAGGCTGTTGTCCTTTTGATAAACTTTCCAAACGAAGGCTAATTAATGCCTTCTTGCTTATAAGCTTGCATATTTTAAGATCAGCTTCAAAACCTATATTTTTCATATGGTTTCAACTATAATACAGCATACCTGTTTCGATAGTGGACTTTATATTATATATTTGAAGACAGCTGAGAGCAATACCTTTCCCTTTGATGTTCATTACTGCCATATCAAACCAATTAATTCTTGGAGTATATTTAGGCCTTTGCCCTGCCGTACATTAGAACTAACAGCAGCAATATTGAGTACAGTTTCCTTGATCCTTCCGGTAAGTTAGAATTAACAGCACCAATATTGAGTACAGTTTCCTTGACCTTTGAAATTCTTTGAAAAACTCTTGACTTCAGTCGCAGTAAAAGTCATACATTTTTATAATTTTATTTTTGATATTTTATTACTTCCATAAAAATAAACATCATAAGTAGAACTTTTTTAAAGTCTACTAATAATTTGTATTTTTTTTTTTTTTTTTTTTTGAATTAGAAATTATTATTTTAATAATATTAATTACAGACGTAAATATATTCTTTGTTTTGTATTTAACACACACATTGTATATATTCCCTTGTGAATCAAATGATAAATATGTTTGTTGTAGTTGGAAATGGAAATCAATAACTTTTGATCTTAAAAGGGAATAATAATAAAATTATTATATAAGTGACGTATATAATTTCATATGAAAAAAACTAACTGAAAAAGAGGCGAAAAAGAAAAACAAAAACTAAAAAAAATATTACTGTTTAAGGACATTGAAATAAACAGGAAAAACTGTTAAATTCAATAGGCAGTTCTTGAAAAACTGAAAATGTAAGGAAAAACCAAAGGAATAAATCGAAAAAAACAATTATAGTTAAAAGAAACAATTGAAACAATATGTAAATTAATGTTGTTCCATTCATATTTTCCAAAATAAATAAAGAATACTATTCAATGCATTCTAGTAAGATCCTCTACAATTTTAATGACATCATCGACATCAGCATCCTTTTTCTCGCCATTCATAGTAATCTAGAATGAATAAATTTTGAAAGGGGACCAAAAAAAAAAAAACATATTGAAAAATAATTATTTTAATCTGATATTTAAAACTAATAAGAAATAAGTTTTACTCACCTCCAAACCCACAACACATTCCTTCATTTTTTCTCTGGTTAAATCGAGAAAACTTTCAATAAGATCACCATCAATGAAACCTTCACAGGGTTCAGTTTTTTGTGTTGTCTGATAACTGCGATAATAGGAGTGATCAACTTTACCCACTGATTTAATAACATTCGTTAAACGTTCCTCCAGACTATGAAGAAATTCATAGAAGTCTTGTGGTATTTGGGTAACAATACCAATTGCACCCATTACTGTACCATATAGTACACAGCCTTGATTTGGTGTTGTACGTTCACCCACATTTTGCATAACCAATGAATCATGACGGAAAACATTAACATAATCACCCAAATGAAAACGTGCCACTTCAGGCAATTCGGAACGTAATTCATCGGTTGTAGCAGCACTAAAAATAAAAAAAAAAGATTTGGTAATTTCAAAACTACTGATATCTTTTTCTACAGTGGTTATTTATTCTCACCTATCTTTTTGGCAAACAAATAAATTGCCATTATCTTCGGATCCTAAAAATGTATCATCATCCAAAATTTCAATTGCTCGCATAAATTTGGGATCACTATCTCGGGCGATATCAATGAAAATACCCTCCATTTGTTTGTGTTGCAATAAAGTCATCGAACGCATTAAATCACCAATTAAAATGAAATCGCCTAAATTTTTAGAGTATGACATATTTTCAAAAGAATTTTAGATAAAATTTGTGTCAAGTTTCTAAGAAAATAAAAGTTTATACGACAAAGAAAATCTAAGACAAGTTCTACACAGTGTAATTTCGTCATTTATTTGGGTTTAGGTGACGAAAGTAAATGCATTATGATTTTAATTCAAGCCTAAACTTAAGGGAGTATTGATTACAACACTAAGGCTGATATCAAAGGGGAGAATTTCTGATCTAATTAGATCACGAACGGTTCAAAACTAACCTGCTTTTTGAGAGTTTATTGGTTACAACACTAAGGCTGATATCAAAAGGGAGAAGTTGTGATCTAATTAGACCACAAACGTTGCAAACTAATCTGCTTTTTGAGAATTTGTCGAATATTTTTACTTCTGTGTCATGTACACACATGGACAAAAACCACCATCATCTATCATATACAAGGTTGAACGGTTCCAAACACTCAAAAACAACAGTATATTTTATTCAAGTATTTTTTAGTTAAAATAACTCCTTTTTCTTATAAGGAGTGAGATGGAAAAATTCTTTACACACGTTTCTCATTAAAACTTTGAAACCAAATATTATTTGATTTATTTTTTAATCACGTTACTTTTGGAAAACATGTCAGTTATTGTGTTTAAGCCAACAGATGTTTATATGTTAATCTGATTAAAATGGGGGACCAGAAAAAAGTTCGTAATTAAATTTTTAAATATTTTCAACAAAACTCAAAATGGTCTTACAAAAAGTTGGTCAAGCATTTAAAGATCTGCCATCAAGTTGTTCCCAATCTCTTTAAACAGTAGCGCGAAAACATGTCCGTTAATAGAAAATCTGGTTCACGTCCACAATATGTTCCTAAAATCAAAACATAGGAAGCATTTTCAAACGTGCTCTCAACATGTTTAGTTCAGACAATCTAGTACTAAAATTAAATTAAAAACATTCAAGGCTCAAAAAGTAACTGGCAGGAACGCTGCACGGGAATTGAAGTCAAATTTTCAAAAAAAAAAAAAAATCTTACTGCATAATGGATGGCAAAATTTTCTTTTTGACTTATTTTTCCGAACAGTGTAAGCTGGTGGTCGTCCACTTCTTGCCTGATACTCTTACATGTTGGGTCATCTTTAAAACAGTTATATAATTCGAAAGTGGTTTTAGGACAGAAAGAACATTTTGACAGATTAGTCTTTAAGTTACTATACTACATGAATTTGGTCAGAAGTGTGGGTAAGAGCGAATTTCTTAATGTTTTTTTTTTTTTTTAATTTTTAGAAACAGAAAAATATTTTAAATAGACGATTTTTTTCTGCAAAATTAAACTACTTTTATATATCACTCATTATAAAATGATTGATATATAAAAGTAGTAGCAGATACCCTCCAAACTTATGTAAAACCAAAGACGGTGACTTTTGTCCATATGTGTAGATATATTTTTCACACATTTCTTGTATTGATCGACACGAACTACAATCCATTCCGCTCTACTCTATTTATACTTTGATTTAGTTTCTAATTTTGTTTGTGTTTTTTTAAAATACACACTTTCATTTCACTTACCTTTGGCCTTCAAACACAACACCGTTATATTCTTTTGTATATTACATTCCATTCTTAATTCCTTTTCATTTGTCCACTCGTACAGACGTACAAAACTATTGATGCCAGCCAAAACTTTACCATTAAATTCAACCATTGAATAGCAACCACCATCAATTTTTGTCTCAGCCACTTGGGTCAATTTGCCATCATGATAGTGGAATATTATAATACGACCAACAGTGGGTTCAGGTTCATCGGGATATAATAAAGCGGTAGAGACAACGTAATATGAATTGGGATCATCGCCCAATTGAGCGGACATAATTGACATAATCGATTCCGAGGGCATAAATTGATGAGCATGTAAAACCTCAAAGGTATTTTGATCGATAATCAATAGATTACTAATATCCAATTCTTGACCTATTTCAGCATTTGTTGTTGCTGTATTACAAGCACCAGGCTTGGGTACAATATTTGAAGCATAGGTGATATTTTGTGCCTGTGTAGAGGCACTAGCTCGAGTGGGTTTAGGACCACCTCTACCCTGAACATCTATACGCATTGTGGCCACAGCGAAAGTTTGAGAACTTTCCTGATAAGCAATACGTCGGGGACCCTCTCCCAAGGGTACTGTACGTATATGCAACTTTTGTATTTCATCAATGGTACCAATAATAACTGAATTCTTAGTAGCCAAAGCTAAACTATCAGGATAAGCTTGAGCATTAAGCGAACACATATGATTAACTTCCTTTAGATTCACATTTGAAAATACCAACTTATGATTTGAGGAATATATTACTGTGGGTCTATCAGAACAAGCAAATACATTGGTAGTAGCGAAGGATTTAAAAGTTCTTAATGTAGTTGGCTGGGTACCCAAAGTAACTCTCTTTTTATCGCTTAGATTACCATTATCCTTATTTAAAATGAAATAGAACATAGATCCATCACCCAAAGCGCATAGTAAATAATGAATGCCTTCAAATGTGGTCATCAATATTGATCTGGGTATAATTTCACCACCCAATTTTTCAGTATGACAAACTTCCAAATTCGGTAAAGTTAAAACTACAGCAGAAATATCTGTCCATAAACCAACAGCTACTAAATCAGAGCGGTTTTTGCCTTCACCCAAAGGTGTAATATCCAAACAAGCCACTTCATATTCTAGGGTTTTTTGTGAAACCTGCACAAGTTTTTCATCTTCAATTTCCAAATAGAATACATCACGAGCCGAAGCAATAACAATTTGTTGGGCATTACAAGAAACTACACCAATACGTTTACCAGCATTGGGTTGCCATTCATAGACTAGATTCTTGGTAGTACTTTTAATAAGACGCACCGTTAGGGGAGTTACTTGTATAATCTACAATAAAAATAGAAAACGCATCATTAAAGCTTCATGAAATGTAACTAACAAGTTATCAATATACCTGATCGTAGTCCACATTAGCACAGTGGAAAGTTTGTTGATCGCTTAGAAAGCCGGGTATATCAGTCTCTTCAACTTCTTCACCTGTGAGTGTTAATATACGTGTGTGGCCCACAAATGCCAATACCAAAGTATTTTCATAAACGCTATCGTCTATGCCTACTTTAAGAGACCACATACCCTTAATGCCAGGTAAATCAATACAGGCATGTTCCTGTATACCAATACCAATTCTATGGAATAAAAGTTTCAGAATAAGTTAGATTAAACATTTAAGACATTCATTATTTTACCTTATAATTCTCAATGAACCATCTTGGAAAGTGCCTGAACATGTGATAATCTGTCCTTGTCCTTGACGATCCAAATCGACTACAGCTAAATCTAAGATGGGTGCTAAATTCGTAAAATTCTCCATGGGTATAACATATGAACCATTCTCGTTTGGTGTTGTGCTTAAACGTACCAATTGAGAGTCACCATGTTTGGAACCAATAAAAAGAAAACCATTATCTAAATACGTTATACATTCCGGTGTCGAGATTTCACCTTTAAAATGTTTATAAAAAGGGAATTTATGTTATGAGATTTTTATATTAACTTTCAAAACATGTTCACTAAAAATTTTCACTAAAAATTGAAATTTTCACTAAAAATTGAAATTTTCACTAAAAATTGAAATTTTCACTAAAAATTGAAATTTTCACTAAAAATTCAAATTTTAACTAAAATTGAAATTTTCACTAAAATTGAAATTTTCACTAAAAATTGAAATTTTCACTAAAAATTGAAATTTTCACTAAAAATTGAAATTTTCACTAAAAATTGAAATTTTCACTAAAAATTGAAATTTTCACTAAAATTGAAATTTTCACTAAAAATTGAAATTTTCACTAAAAATTGAAATTTTCACTAAAAATTGAAATTTTCACTAAAAATTGAAATTTTCACTAAAAATTGAAATTTTCACTAAAAATTGAAATTTTCATTAAAAATTGAAATTTTCACTAAAAATTGAAATTTTCATTAAAAATTGAAATTTTCATTAAAAATTGAAATTTTCACTAAAAATTCAAATTTTCACTAAAAATTCAAATTTTCACTAAAAATTGAAATATACATTAGAAATTTATATTCACTAAAAATTGAGATTTTCATTAAAAATTGATATTTTCAGTAAAAATTCAAATTCTAACTAAATATTCAAATTTTCACTTAAAATTAAAATTTTCGCTAAAAATTAAAATTTTCACAAGAAATTAAAATTTTCACTAGCATTTCGAATTTTTAATAGAACTTCAAATTTTCACCAGAATTTCAAATTATCACCTGAATTTCAAATTATCACCAGAATTTCAAATTTTCTCTTTTTTACTTAAAATTTACATTTTGACGAAAAATTTAAATTTTCACATAAAATTAAAATTTAAAAAAAAGTCTTAAAATTTTTAATTTTTTAAGTAATACGAAATTAAACCTTTTTTATATATTAAATTTTTGGTAGAATCTAAAGATGGGTGCTAAATTCGTAAAATTCTCCATGGGTATTACATATGAACCATTCTCGTTTGGTGTTGTGCTTAAACGTACCAATTGAGAGTCACCATGTTTGGAACCAATAAAAAGAAAACCATTATCTAAATACGTTATACATTCCGGTGTCGAGATTTCACCTTTAAAATGTTTACAAAAAGGGAATTAATGTAATGAGATTTTTATATTAACTTTCAAAACATGTTCATTAAAAATTTTCACTAAAAATTGATATTTTCACTAAAAATTGAAATTTTCACTAAAAATTGAAATTTTCACTAAAAATTGAAATTTTCACTAAAAATTGAAATTTTCACTAAAAATTGAAATTTTCACTAAAAATTGAAATTTTCACTAAAAATTGAAATTTTCACTAAAAATTGAAATTTTCACTAAAAATTGAAATTTTCACTAAAAATTGAAATTTTCACTAAAAATTGAAATTTTCACTAAAAATTGAAATTTTCACTAAAAATTGAAATTTTCACTAAAAATTGAAATTTTCACTAAAAATTGAAATTTTCACTAAAAATTGAAATTTTCACTAAAAATTGAAATTTTCATTAAAAATTGAAATTTTCACTAAAAATTGAAATTTTCATTAAAAATTGAAATTTTCATTAAAAATTGAAATTTTCATTAAAAATTGAAATTTTCACTAAAAATTCAAATTTTCACTAAAAATTCAAATTTTCACTAAAAATTGAAATATACATTAGAAATTTATATTCACTAAAAATTGAGATTTTCATTAAAAATTGATATTTTCAGTAAAAATTCAAATTCTAACTAAATATTCAAATTTTCACTTAAAATTAAAATTTTCGCTAAAAATTAAAATTTTCACAAGAAATTAAAATTTTCACTAGCATTTCGAATTTTTAATAGAACTTCAAATTTTCACCAGAATTTCAAATTATCACCTGAATTTCAAATTATCACCAGAATTTCAAATTTTCTCTTTTTTACTAAAAATTTACATTTTGACGAAAAATTTAAATTTTCACATAAAATTAAAATTTAAAAAAAAGTCTTAAAATTTTTAATTTTTAAGTAATACGAAATTAAACCTTTTTTATATATTAAATTTTTGGTAGAATTTAAACTTATTCCAAAAGAATTTCCATAAATATAAATTTGGATAAATATTAAAATTTTCAATATAAATTCCAAAAAAAATCTCATTTATTCGAATATAACAAAATTCTACTGAAATATTTACTTACCCAAAAGTTCAACTTTAATTTCACGCACCGAAGCACAACCTTTACCATTGTCAGCAGTTTCCAAAAATAACATAAACAATTGACCGTACATGTTACCCAATAAATAACGTTGTCCCTTACTATCTACACGGGCATAACAATTTATAGTACTTTGCTAAAAACAAACAAAAATTATTAAAAGAGTTTCAAAATTATGTTGAAAAAAGTCATATACCTTAAAAGTAGAAGGAGCTACTGCATGATAGCTATTGCCATCGTGATAAACAATAGATTCACGTCCAATAACAATGGCGCCGCCTAAATTATATAAAAAAGAAATTGTAAACTTTATACACAAAAATAAATAATTTTCAAAAATACCTAAAGGTGTGGGTACAGGTATTAACATGGTGGCTTCAGTCTCAACGTTATCTTGTTTCCAGGCAATTTTCATGAATTCTTTGTCACGTAAATTGATTTCATGAGTTTTAACATGACGACCATCATTATCTTTGTGTATGACAATAATGGTGGGATTAATGCAACCGTAAAGGAATTCAACATCATATACATTTAGTTCGTCCATACTAATTAAAAATGAAAATTATATTTATACTTAATCAAATTTAAACAAAATTCTATAACATACCGTAAATTAGTAGCTCTCAATTCACTGGTTTCTTTATCCAATGGTATTATGGTAAATAAACCCATATACAGACACATGCCAATAACGCGTGCCTTGGGATCAATTACTGCCATAACACCACCATCTGTGGGTGGACTGTATTGATGCGAAACATTGCCATGGGCTTTTGTAATAACACTTATTTGATCACCAATCATGCGACATTCTAAGATCATAACATTATAACGTTGAGTTAGAATAAATAACAAATCCTTTTTGCTATCCTACAAGTAATAAGAAGCAAAAACAGAAAACCAATAAGAAATATTACAAAAAAACATGTGGTGTTATCAACGTGTTTGTCTTTACCTGGGGACGAAAATGCTTCATTACGGTTATCTGGCCATATATGTTAACTTCCTTAAGAGGTCTCAAACCTTCTGGAGTTACTAAATCTATTTCCAATTGACTATTACGGGCAATAATCAAATTTAAATCTGTGGGTGAAGTAAAATTTCCTGCAAATATACACAACAAACACACACATGCACACCCATTATTTAATGAAGAAATTTAACAATTTTTCAGCATGTAATTTAGAACATAACAAAGTTTCCTTGGCTATCACGATATTTCTAGCCATCTTTATAATTTTAAGGTAATAATGACTAGGGATTAATTATTTATTGTGTAAAATTTTATTGAAAAATGCATTTTTTCCAACTCACCGGTAACACAAGCTACCACAGCTGTTGGTTTTTGTGCCGTGACCACATAATGATATTGCGACATTTTAATATATATTTTACGTTATTTTCGTTTCCAACTTTATTCTTCTCTGGATTAAAAAATTCAAATTAATTCCTTTCGATTATTTATGAATTTTGCAAAATGTTGCAATTTCTTATTTTCGTTCTGCTACTTTTCCCCTGCGCGCTATAAAAATATTTCAACAACACTGTTGCCAGATGTGTTGATTTCTGGCGATATAAATGGTGTGAACAAATCTGACGATTTTTTCCACAACAAGTAATTTTCGATTATGATCAGGTATATTATTTTTTTCTTTAAAATGTAATAAACTATTTTTAATTTGATACAATTTAATCATGTTATTATATACAATTTTATTGTTTTTGAATTATAAGGAAATTTACAAATTTGACGATTTTTCTTTTTTTTTTTCTTGTTTACCAATTAACACTCAAATGTTATTGCTTAGTATTGCCAAGCTATTTTCAATAACAGTTATGCGGAGGAAATAATTATGTATTTTCTTATTATTCAAACATTTTGTTGCAATATTATTCATGCAAAAAAATAAATTAAAACCGTCAGTGCGAGTGACCGCCCATACCTTACGGCTTTTACGTGGAATGAAACTTGAGGGAAAAAAATTAAAAATTGCAATATTGTTGAAGGGGTCGTTGGACTACGAACGTTATGAAACAGGTGCAACAGATGGATTAATGATGATTCTGGACTCTGATGAAGATCATGAAATCACTATGGCAGGGGAGTTTTTGAAACTGTTGTGGAGCTTAAAGCAGCCACAACCGTTTTCTGCTGGAACTGATCAGCACTCTACATCGCGACAAACTGTTATTAAAAACAACGGCAGAGTTTATCATCGGGTAACTGCGATGTTATTTGGGCGAGATCAAGTACCTTTTTTCTGTGCAGATTCCAATTGTGTAATAATAAATTCTGGATGATTCCCTCAATGACATTCCAGAAAGAACTGTTAACTAAGCATTTCTTCGTGTTCCTTAACCAGTTGGCTCTTTATGAAGAGATAAAGAGCCAAAGATATAGATAGTGTATTGAAGATATCTGAACACAGCCTTTACTGCGTATCAGCGAAGGAGTTAACACTGGGACATCATAATTCATCACTGACTAGCCAATCGTCCCCTATCTTATTAATAAAGATTTTTAGTCCATTACCCAATTCGTGGCGAAACTTATTAATACGCATTATAGGCGTCATTACAGTGGCATGAGCTTAGGATTAATAACTGGAATTTGACCTTAAGGACTACGAGATTTAAACTTTTAATATCCTCATAAGATATTATGTCATCTATAAGTGATGGCGCTATAAGCTTTGAGAGGTATATTCAAATTAACGTTTAAAGGTTAAAAGGTGTCTGTGAGTAATTACTTTCTACTTAAGAAACACAATACTAAACTGATTGAATAGTTCCTTTTAGGTAACGAGTAATCATAAAGTAACCAGTTTAAAGTATTCATTACCTAAATATATTATAAAATTACAACACTAGTGCTGAACGACGACGAGTTAAGTTTGTCAAATTTCACATCGGTTTTTCTTTATTACTTAAAGGGAAATTTTTTCTAAAATAACTTTAAAATACAAGAAAATTCCATAGAGAAAAAAAAATCTTAAAATAATAATACTAATAATAAACTTATTGTTTTAACATTAAAAAAGAAAATACAAGTATACGTGGTTAAGAGAAAAGAAAGCAAAACGATAAGCGACCGAAATAATATTTTTTATTAATAAAACATGGCGCGTCTAACCTACGTCTACAGAACGGAGGATTTGCAAAGTTATTTAAACGTCGGCCGGAGACAATTACCAGTAAATGCAGGAGATGAAAATTTAGTGGTAAGCGGCTGGAGGAGATGAAAAAATAATAAAATAGTTAATAAGTTTACCAAAAATAAAAATGTGTGTGTTGTAGAATATTTTGGAGTGAAAAAGATAATGAAAAAATTTAGGTTGCTACCACCAGCATTTATGTGTGATTATGTGCCCCTGTTGTCACCACCACCACCCTCTTAAATTAAGGTGCAGCTGACGCGTTGATTAAGACTTGATATTTAGTTATTATTTTTTAATATTATTGTGTTTAGCTTCTCTTTTTGTTTTTATTATTTTTTATTTCTAATTTTTTGCTTCTAATATTTATTAGTGACATAAAAGAACCTTGAATTTTAATTTGTTTATCACTTTTTCAGTCACATCGTCAGCCAGTCAGTCTCTTCTTCTTTTTATGTTTTCTATAAATTTTATTAATATTTTTTTCTAATTTGTAATTAAATCATTTTAAATTTTATTAATTTTGAAACTGAAAAAACCATAATTGTTTTCATTAAAACATAAATAATTTATTAAAAAAAGTGAAAATGTATAAGAATTAAAATTAACGCCTACTAACTCCTCAAACATTGTAAACGCCCTCATTCATTCATTTTAATCATGCATTCAATCATTTATTTATTATTTGTTCTTATTATTTCTTCTTTATTTATTTTTTTTAATTGTTTTAAATCTATTTGCCATAACTTTCTTCATTTCATTTGATATTTATGCCCTACACCACTGTAAATGGCCTTTTGCACATGGACAGGAAAAATAGTTCTACCACCGCTTTTAAGAATCAGTTCTTGATTCATCCGTCCGCCCAGCTGTCCATGTAAAGCTTGTCGCAATTTAGAAGATATCTCAATAAAATTTGGCACAAGAACGATGCCTATTGAAATTGGTTATTTCATTTCCAGGATGGGATTTTAAGCCCATTAAATTTCCAAGTATAAAATGTTTTAGCTAAATTTTGTAAAAAAAGTCCTATGAATTTCTAAATCGATGTGAAAAACCACCCTTTGAAATATCACTTTGAAGTTCATTAATCAATCATATACGTGACTTTTGTAATAATATTTAGTCAAATTAAAATAAATATAAGCCAAGTACGCTGTGTGAAATTGTACGAGGGTCGGTCCATACATTTTTTGTACAACTAACAATGTAGGGTAACTCATATTCGATCTTGACCGACTATATCATTTTACCCGTTTTTTTTTCTTATTGATATTCATGCATTTCGTATCATTACTAGTTTTTTGTGTGTTGTTATTGATGTTGTTATATCTGTATTTTTATTTCTATTATTTATACATACTGACCACCAAGATGCAGTGTTTAGTGGTCGTAAACAAAACAGAAAATAAAACAGGTTCAAAAACACATTTTTGCTTCTTGAAATTACAAAAAAAAAATCAGAACTAAAAATATATAAATAGTTTGAGTTTTTTTAAGATTTTACTTTTTTAATGGATTCTATCGAGATATAAGAAGTAAAAATTTCTACCGTTTAACTCCAAGCTAAGAAATTGTTCAACCTCTATTTGTAGTCATAGGCCTCAAACAGGACTTCGGTGTGAGACGATACGGCTAATACGATACTAGTGTCCATTTCGATTTCAGGTTGGTAAGCTGCCTCCAAGAATTAGTTCGTATATCATTTCTTATGTCAGAAGTACTCTTGTAGTAATCTATCTCCATGTACTACATTCACACGGTAACTTTAAACCATGTGACTGTCATTCAAAGCTGTCATAAAGAAATTTTATCGAGATTCTGCAGCCATTGTGTAATAATGAAGTTTTGATAATTGCCTCTATGACCTCCCAGAAGGAACTGATAGTTGCATTGTGTTTATTAGGAACACAATGCAATTAGTGTGTTGAGGGCTCTATGGAACATCATAATTCATCATTGACCAGCCATTCGTTCAATATGTAGCTAATAAGGCTAATAAGGTTAAAGAACCTGTTAGAATTTGATTCCGTGAACTACGATATTCAAACTTGTATTTCCTCATTTATCTAGCTGGTGTTAACTGTGTTTCTATCAACATCACTGATGAGGTTACGCGCAGGAAAGAAATTTATCGTCAACCTTAAAATTACCTCTCTCTCTCTGATCGATTTCGATATATAGACACCATAAGTTTCGATGTAATAGCTCAATTTTTCTCGTTTTATACATTAACTTTGTGATTATCGTTTAAGATATCTGAAGAGGACCTTTCCAATGGCAAATTAAATATTTATGTGTTTAACACGAAGCAAGAAATAAAATATACATTTAATGATTTTTCACAAATGCGAAAAAATCTTATAAGTTCATCTTAAACATTTTATATCAATGATGAAGCTTTCAACTTGAAACCCATGATAATCTATAACAATAACATAACCAAAAATATGGAACTTCGCAATATTAAATTTTGCCAAAAAAAAAAAAAAAAAAAAAAAAAGATGTAGTGGATAACTGATAAGAGAAAGTGATTTTTCCATACTCTGGAACTAGATGATCTAATTATGTAACGTGAATAGGTGCTTTAAACGTGGCTTTCTACAAATGTTTGTGAGGGGAGAAAAAAGATAAATCAAATCCATAATCGCAAGGCTTTTGATTAAAGTATAGATTGCAGTTTTAAAGATATAGACACCACGCGAAAGTTCTCCCGAAAACGGTTTTATCTCATGATAGTCCTAATTATCAAACCATAATCTTCTACATGATTTTACATGGATCAGTCCTTTATTTCTCATAGCCAATTCAAAATATTATTTTAAAGTATATAAATCTCTCATACACATACACTTTGGTATTGTAACAACAATTGGTGAAATATCTTGCAGTCGATGGAAGCAGTGTAATATTAAAGTACTAAATATTATTTTTAATTTTATATAATTTTATATTTTATAAGTTTTCGAATTCCATTGCAATTATTCTTACTATTAAAATGATAACGATTATTAATTTCAGATGCTTATGGATTTAAATAGCAAAGGATTATGCATTGATAGTCCCCATATACGTGGCAAAGAATTGGAAGAATTTACACGTAAATTTAATTTGTTGACTAGCGAAGAATTACGTACATCCCTCGAAATTAACAGTAACCAATTTGTAACGGTACTTAATCAGTGTGTACAATGTGTTGGTTGCCGACGACGTGTTGAACGTTTATTCTATCAATTGATTATCTCCGGTCAACCAACGTTAGATCCTTTGGTCCTAAAAAACTCTGGTGTACTTAGTATAACAGAGGAGAAAATGAAAACACCACAAGCCTTGGGAACCCTGCTCTATCGTCATCACGAGATATTAAATAATTTATTAGAAAGTAAATTGCGTAATAAAACGCGTTGTGTATTACACTCATTGGATGCATTTCGTTCGAAACCATTTTCGGAAACGTGGCGTGAAGTGTGGTCATCGATGAAACACAATTGTCGCGATGAATTGGCCGTAATCGAAACGAAAGAATTACATGAAGTGCTTGAGAATTATTTGAAAAAACACAAATTTTGCAATGGTTGCCGTACAAAGGTAGAACATAGTGTGTTGAATCACGTGAATTACGAAATGAAAATGATGATTTCTTTTCTTGGTTTTATAGATCGAAAAGGCTTATAAAATTTTAGTGGGTGAGACGACAACGAAGGAAAAGGGCTATGTCGCCGCACTTTATGCCAATATTAAAAAGTGTCATCCCGACAAGCATATACATGTTTTCACGAATAAAATCGACTTTCTCGACGCTCTTATAAGGCGCGCCGAACCGGAAGTCAATGGAAGGTATATTATTTAAAATTATTCTAAAGATTTTTATGAGATTTACTTATGCTGTCGTTTAGCTATTCGAAATTACGTGAACGTCATGCGAAAACCTTAGAAATCGCCCAAGAGGAAGTGCTCACATGTGTCGGTATGATTATGTATGAACGTCTGCGTCGCGTTTATGTTAGTTTACGAGAAGAGGAACGTGCCTGTCAAGTTTTAGCCGCTGTTGGTGTTCATGCTCTGTGTCGCAGTTTCGATATGTCAGTTGAAAAGAAACAGGGCATCAGTAATTTGGAATTACTGTATCAAGAGATCAGTCGTGCCGAAAAAGCCAAAGAACATAAACGCGAGCAAAAGAAATTGAAGAAAAAGAAGAAGAAGAATGAAAAGAAAAACTCCCATCGCATTTGTGATCACAGCAATGATGCTAATTCGGAAGGTGTCGATGATGATCATCATCAGGATCATAGGAATCGGGATCATGATCAAGAGGTTGGCCATACGGAAGATGATGAAGAATTACATGATGGAAATTCTAGATCATCAACTAGTGATGCATCGACTGAATGTGACGGCGTTGAAGTCGCAGACATAAAAGGGAATCTTAAAGACAGAAAAGCAAAGAGGAAAGCTTTAACTGCTGGCCAGAAAAATGTAGAAGAAGATGCAGGTGTTGTATGTGATCAGCTGGATGAAACTCATGAGAATGTTGGTGGCGAAATCGATGAGGAGGAAGCGGAGTGTGACTATGATGTTGCTAACAAACTTCATGCACAGGCTAAATCTTCTGCTCAGCAACAGAAAAAAGTCAAAAGAAGAAAAAACAAAAGCAAAAACAGAAACTTAAAACCCCCCAAAAGAAAAATGTTACTGTAAATAACAGCAACCAAAAGAAGGATAAATTAAAATCAAATCCTACAACAGATGTGCAAAACGTTTCTAAAACGAATACATCTGTTAATAACACAACAACCACCACAAATAAGAATACAATCATTACATCTATGGTGGTTACAGCTAAATGTAATGATTGCAATTCACCTCAATTAGATTGTCCATGTGAAAGTGATATTAAGGATTCAGGCTATGGCAGTGAACCTCTCTCTCATGGAAATTCTCGTACTTTTAGTGTTGTCTCCTCACCCGAGGATACTTCCGAGGGATCAGAAGTTTCTTGTTCAGATGGCTTCTGCAATCATGATCATAGCGGTGGAAGTAGTCTAATGGCTGATTTAGATGATGATCACAATCATCATCATTATGGTGACAATGATGATATAAATAATCATCATCATAATTGTGATCAGTCACTTAATTTTGGTTTTGGTCCGGATTCATGTAATTTCCATCAGCATCAAATGAATACGTTGAGTCTGCAACAAATGTTGGTAAGCTATTGAGATAAACATTAATATAACTATACAATTAATTATACATTGTATAGTTAAAGATATAACTATACAATGTTTAGATATTCCTTTCACCATGTTTGTGAAAACCATAGAGTAGTAGTGTATTTGTATTTTTAATTTATTAAATTGAATAAAACAAAATCCGTTATTAAATCGCAGCTTCTCATCGTATATTTAAAAAACGTTCCCAAAAAATTCGGAAAATTTAGATTGATCCCAACAAATATTTCGTAAACAATTATTTAAAAAATTCGAGAACAGTAATAGGTATTTAGTATATTGATTCATAACGATCTTAGTTGTGCTAGAACTACTCTTGGGCTCCTGTAGATCTTGTTTAATGTCTGCGATGGAAGGCCTCTACGTACGAAATTGTGGTGTCTCTGTGAATATTGTTCAATGCAGCTATTTACAAATCCCCATCAAAAGTATGCTCTGCTCATATATTCTGACATGCTTCAAGGGATAACTACGATTACGTTATATTATAGTTTAAAAGATGAATAGGCTATCAAATGAAATCCCAAATATATTCCGGTGGTTAACATCAATTCAATCGACTAAGAAGTGAGATTTAAAACTTTTTCCAAAATTCTTCTATTAACATTTTTTCTTAGCTTTTCTCGAATTGGTTGTCCAGAATTTACCTCTTTTGGTATAAATACTACATTATTGTTCTTCTAGCACTTAAGGGCAAGATGCCAAAATTAAGTGGACTCACTATGAAGTCTTAGGAATGGAATCAGCCTCTTTTTATAAACATTACTTAATGTCATAGCAAGAACCTTTTAGGAAATCAGCAAAATAAAATGTTTGCCCAGGAGCCTGCAGCAAGAATATCTTTTTAGAAACTTTAATTTCAATTTCCGTGCTATTTTTTGAGCATTATGTGTTTCAAACCGACATTAACTTTAAATTATCGTAACAACTAGAACTAGTACTGAGCTAATCTGGTAACTTTCCTACCGGATGTGCTGGGAGCTCTTTAAAAATGCTTTCTATTTTTTGGCTTTAGAAATATCATATGGACCATTTCTTCTACCTGAAATATCAAATCAATAATACTTGGCTTAAAAGCCTTAATGAAAAAGGTATTTTAAACATTTTTCGATCTCACTACTTATGATGCCTAAATTTTTGTTGGCCACTTATTCTTAGGCGATGAAGAGTGTTGCTGTCGATTTTACTGGTGAAATAAGTTCTAAATTATAACGAATTCTGAGTAGATTTTGCTCTCATATTGTATTTTGGTGAAAATTATTGTCCATGTTTTAAAATTATATTGCAAAACTTAAAATTAAACTGCTTGGTTTAAGGGCAAGCTAGAACTGCAAAATGTACCGCTTTCCATGTTATTTTACAAAATAATTTTTATTTATAAAGCATTTTTTTACTAAATGTATTACTTTTTTCTATTTCTCTTAAATATTTTTATTTCTTTTAAATTTAGGACGATTTCGATGGTGACGACGAAGATGAAGAAAACTGTTACATTCCTCAAGAGGTGGTCTTAGAATATCAGTGCCAACGCGATAAGGTCCAACAACAACGTTTACAACTACGTGAAACATTGCGGGAAAATTTCGCTCGTCTTTGTTCCGAAAAACGACGTTTGGCGACCACAACAACTCAAAATAAATTGTAAAAATAATAAAAAAAATATTGTTAAAAAATGTTCAATGGCTATTTACACTATCATCGCATCCAATTGAATTAAAAAACCCCAATAGAAAAGGATTTTTATGAAAGGTGTAGCTTTAATGGTCATTAACATTTTTTATTCTCATTATTATTTACAAAAAGAAAAGAAGAAAATGGTGTTGTGGTTTGTAAGAGAAAGAAAATCTAAACAGAAAAATAAAAGCATTATTATTACAATTTACTGTACTCCCCCAACCTATCTACTCCTCTCTCCCACATACATGTACAACCACATCAATTCATCATTATTAATTCATTTATACAAAATGAAAATATCAACAAAATATATTTTTTCTTTTTCTTTGGGTAAAATGTTATAAAAAATGATATTTTTTTGTTTGCATAAGAAAAAAATCATAACATATTTATGAATTGATTGATTGTTTTCTTTTTATGTTAAAAAATATATACAAAAAAAACAAAAGAAAAATTATTAAAAAAATTCCACAGTTGTTTTATTTATTTCCATTTTTTATGTTTTACAAAAGTTAAGTTAACAATTTTTGCATTCTTCATGAAAAGGTTCTAAAGTTCTTAAATCACGCCAAGTGGGTGGTAAACCATTTGAAACATATTTACCACATCTTTTACAAGGTTCCAAAAATAATTTACTATAACTATTGAGCCAAGTCTAAAATAAAAATTAAAAAAATATTAAATACTCATATTACGCAGTGTTTTCAAATCGGGTTTTTTGGAAATAATATTGTTACTTTTAAACCGTTAGAGATATTTTTATGAAGTAGTCAGAGCTGAGTTGGTTTTGAGTTGATCTGGAATACGATCTACTATATGGTCAGGGGCATAGACAGACAAACAATAACTCTCCATAACTCTATAAATATATGAATCCATTAAAAAGTAATGTTAATCTGAAGTTTTTTCCAAGACTCCAATATTATTATTTTTTTGATTTTATACAAAAAGGTGGCAACAATTATTCACTCATAAAACCATGTTCTGTGCTCTTTATAACCTACACCACCATAGGTGGTTGGGGTATAATGTGTTTGTGCTTAAGTTTGTAACGCATAGAAAATATATTGCTACCTCCACTTTTAAATATACCGATCGACTCAGAGTCACTTTTTGAGTCAATTAAACTATGTCCGTTTGGCTGACAGGCGGCCCAAAGACGATGCCTATTGAAATAGATGATGATTGATCCATTATTGCTTATAGGTCCTATACAACCACCCTTACAAATATCTCTTTAAATCTAACATATACGTTGGTATATGTTAGATTTAAAGTTATCTATTGAAATAGATGATAATCGATCCATTATTTCTTATAGGTCCTATACAACTACCCTTACAAATATCACTTTAAAGGGCTTAAATCTAACAAATACGTTGGATGTGTGATAAAAATCGAGGTACAAAATTTTATGAGGGTCGATCCATAATTTCCTCTATCTCCCATATTTTGCTCACAGAAAAAGTACTTTAAAAGCGCACAAATCATACATATATATAAGTACCATACGATATAGCACTCTTAAGCTCAAATAAGAAAATATCTTTACACGAGCTACCATTAATAGCCAACAATGTTGGGTTTGACCGACTTTAGCTTTTACTTGTTAATTTTTTATTATTTAATAAAGACGTGTGAACAAAGTCCGGATGTCATTGGGGCAGAGACATGCCTATAAGCCTTATCCACCAACTTCGTCAATTTTGGTAATTTTTTGTTTTTTAACTTTTTTGTTATGTTCTCAAATAGCAAAGCTGGCGTCCATTTTTAATTATCCTTAATATAAAGCTACATATGTAAGGTAAACACACAAAAACTATACACTGCCGGACAAACCAGATAATATATGTAAAATTTTTTAAACATAATTTACATGGCTTGAGATTTTGGGATTTTCGATGTTGAAAAATTGGAATGTTTTTAATTTCTTGAATCATGGATTAGATAATATACATCAAATTGAAATTTCAAATAAATATTATTCGTTTCAATTTTATTAAAGTTTAAGCATAAATTGTATTCTTCAACAAACTGCAAAAAAATCAAATTTTAAATTTTTTTATATATTTTTGACATCCAATGAAGTTTGATTTGCAGTTCCTTTCAAAAGTTTGAATCTTTAAGTTGTAACGTTTTCATGGATACCAAATTATTGTGTAGAAAGTTTATACCTTGGCTGAAAATCCACACTAAACTGGGCTTCCTCTAGTGATATTAAACGATTTTCCATTCACTTCTGAGACGAATGTGTTAATCTACTCCAGATTTAGTTTACACGCATTTATGTTAAGACTTTTTTTATAAAACAATAAAAAATTATAAAGCAGAGTACAAAAAAATGGTTTAATAACTGAATAAATGTTGCCGTTTTTCTGTGAAAAATCCCAAATAAAAATAATTTTTTTAAAGTTCCAATTTCTGATTAATATAACTTTCCAACGGATTAATTTAACGCGTTAAATTTTTTACTGCCACTTGATATCTCCGAAACTATAAGAACCAACCCAAACATGTTAGTATATCAAAACAAAAACTATCTTCATAGAAAATATATTTTTTATCAATTCAGAAATTAAATGGTTAACTTTGGTGGTTCCCTGACTAAACCCTTGACCATATAGAAGCTTGCTTTCCTCCAGATCAACCAAAAAGCGCCTCAGTTCAATCTATGTGAAATTTCTTCAATATATCTCAAAAGGTTCAAAGGTTACATAAGTATTTCCCAAAAAAGTCGATTTGGACATTTAAACATTTAAATTACCATATAACTTTTTACTGCCAATTCAGGTAGTGTTGGTGAAAAGAAATGTAACATGGCCGAATGTGTATGCTCTTGCACTTTACGAAATACTTCATAACGTGATTCAGTCCAAAGATCTTCAATTTCTAATGGTTCATCATAACCTTTAACGGTCACCCATTCGATTAAGACACCTTTACAGATAATAGCCGCTTTTAAAACATGACTTATGGTCGCCTTAATATTAAATTATTTAATTATTGTTTTGTTGTTGTTATTATTCATTTTTCAAATACTTACAATAACTACCGCATTAGAGCTAAACGGACGACAAACTTTGTAGGTGGTATTTGTATGGGTAATTTCACTATTAAATAGATTATCAATGAATCTGGAAATTTAAAAAATAAATTTGTTTAATTAAACTTTTTTAATTATATTTTAATTGTAAAGTTTATTAATATTTTTTGTAAACATTTTATTTGAGAAATTTTGAATACTTTCAGGTCCTAAACTTTTTTTCAACATTCCCTCCAGCATCAGCAACATACTATTTTTTACAAGGAAGTTTTGAACAAACTAACAGATCATACGATTCCTCATTCATTATGCAGCAACGATATTTGTTTATACCCTTTACCCTCACAAGTGATGAACTTAGTTATTTCATGTGTAACGGTAAAAAGGAATCATCTTAGTCCCCATAATGTATATATTGCGTCAATATCACAATATCAGTTGATATTTAGCTATGTCCATCGTTCTGACCGTTTCCTATTTTAAACAAGCAAAATCGATTCATTTTATTAAAATATAAAGTCCGATATCTTAGATAACCTTCATATTCGAGGGAAGAACTTTTATAAAATTGTCAATGATAAATCGACAAATTAGAATCAACTCTGTCGTAATATTAAGCTATATGTACTTCATTCATGACATTCTTACTTGTTTAGATTGACTTCAATTTTGGCCCAAAAATTTTCGCAGCGTACCTGTGAGGAACTTCTTGAGACTTTTATGTTATTAAACTTGTATAAGCTCTAACTTCTCATACCAAAAAATCCGAGAAATGATCTATCCGGGCTATAGGAATAGCACTCATAGAGTCCCCAATTCGTTAAAATCAACCCAATAAAAAATCTAATCTACATTCTTCACTTACTCTGGATCTTGGTTATTACATGATGTAAATTGTACACGTCCTCGTTTTTGTGAATATGTATATGATCTTCTCAAATTATTCAGATTCAAATTATTGAAAGCCAATAAACTGTGTTCATGAACCTATAAATAAATGAATAACTGAAAAATTATTTCAAGGCAACAACAACAATAACAAACCTTATCAATCCATTTATAACTATTGACTAATTGCGAATACATAGCCTGACGATCTTGTGTTATTTCTTGGGCCAAATATGTGGTATTACCCAAATAGTAAGGGCTCATGGGTACTTGTAAACCATTAATTAAAGATTCCACTTCTCTGCAAAAAAACATACATTAAAAAAAGATTAATAACAAGGTTATGATTATTGTTATGAATTAAATACCTTAATTGTTGATTAATATTTCCATAATTTTCTTGAAATTCAACTAAAAATTTATTACGACTTTCTTCCGATTGTTCAACACCGGTTCCATCCACTTGTTTAGTTGTACCATCAGCCAATTGTTCGAAACATTGACGCACGCTAGAACGTAACGCTTTTACAGCATTTAATGTTGCATTTAGTTTTTCCATTTCGTCTTAGTCTTTGGTACACAAATAACAACACAACTTCAAAGATGTCTTATTCAGTATTTTTCTGAAAAAAAAAAATAATAATAATAATAAATAAATTACTTTTTTATTAAAAAAATTTATCGGCAGAGATTAAATTTAGATACATTTATTAATTTGTGTCATGAGAAGAGCTGAGAGGGTAATAGTTAACAGATTGATAGACTTTAATCTTGTTATGTAGGAGATAGATAAGTGTGGACTCCATCGCCCAGTTGGTCGCATTAGAGAAATAGGGAGTGAGATCGAAAATTTGTTAACATACATATGTGTTAATAAACCCAGTTTTATTATTTTTATTTCATTGAAATTAATATTACAATTTACAAAAACAGTATTTTTATAGGTCTAATTACTAGTGATACAATTTTTCGGAAACAGAGTTTCTGCCAAAGCTTTAACTTCTCGTACCAAATATCCGAGCACTGAGTAAACCGTGCTGCTTAGGTCTTTTGAAAATGGTTTCTATTTTCTTTTGGCTGTAGAAACATAATACGGAAAATTCCTTATACCAGGTTTTCCGGTACCGTTGTTATAACATTGAAATCTTTCGATCTCATTCCTTATTATTAATTTAACACCAATCAAAGACAATAAACGGGGTTTGCCGCGCTGTACAACCAAGAATAGAATATGATACATTTCCAACTGGTCTTACTAGTAGTCATGCCGATGTCCTGCATGTTACCAAGAAGCACATGACGCAAGACATAAATTTAACTACAGGTCTGACCCAATATATATTCAGTTTCTTGCCTTAAATTTAAAATAAAAAGACGAACCAATATAACTCTAACAAGTATATTTTTTGCAGCTGCTACAATTACAACACCTCCATCCGTGTCTTAAACTTGTGAGTATTGATATCCTCTGCTTAGAAATTTTCATATCAGTATTTGCGATTGAAAGTGCATTTTGATCTACTAATTTATTATATTACTTTCGAGGAAAATAAACACTAAATTAAAAGTCATTGGATGCCATAGAAAACATCACAACCAACAAAATCACCATTTTACATTACCCTCGTCGGAAGAGTGAATAAAAAGTTAACGTTCTTTAAACTTTTCCAAAAATTACCACTTTTTATATATATTATTTTTAATTAATAATTTAAAAGTAAACCTACAAAATAAAAATGTTGTTGTTCACCGCTTTTCATCTTCTTCTTGATGATTTTATGCAATATAAACAAAAGAGAATTCAAACAACAAATGTCAAATCTGGCAATTTGACAAAAACTTTTTGTTTCAAAAATAGGAATTTCTACCGGGGAAGTAAAAAATATCCAATATTGAAAATTTTGATAATTCTATAAAAGGATTAAGAATTCAAGGCTTAAGATAAGATCCGTGTGCTATTAATTTCACATTCTTTTTGAATAGTTTGAAAGCTGATCAATTTTTATTTCGCTTTATTATAATATAGTATGCCAAAGTTTCGTGTGTATCCAATTTTCTTTTACGATAGTTAATATATATGAACAATATGAGTATGTGTAAAATGTATTGGAGAAAGCTTTCCAATGATATATAATAGATGCAATGAAAAAAACTTCGTGTTAAATATGTTTACCGCAAATAGTACTTGTATGTTTAAAAGAAAACATCGATAGCGCAGGAATCTTAATTTGTTCCCAATCCCGTTATACTTCATTTTCGAAATTATGGCATTTTTACCAAAAGTCAAGATAAGTCTCTTTATACCCTTACTAGAATGGTTTTTATATTCTTTGATAGATTTGGTAACACTGGTCCTAGCAAAAAAAACTTGGCAATACAGCAAAAATAACCTATATCAGCTGAGCTAATAAACAAAAGTTTTAAGTAGGCCACACTGGATTGTATAATACCTTACACCGAAATAGATTTAAATAATTGAGGTCAATGGAAATAATACTATCTTGTGACTTACATGCAAGCTTTATAAAAACGTGGTGACAATTAGATGTGCTTGATTAAAAGTCTGCACTTTAAAAGTCAAGTAGATTTTTCTGGTCATTCCTAATGTAAAGTCACCGTAATATCCCAACTACTAATGGTGTAGGGTATATAATAAAAAAATATTGAACACTCCGACCAGAATTCCTTACAAGTTGTGAAATTATTTTTTATCACGAAATGAATTGAAAACATTGTTCATTTTGATTAAAACTATTGTGCGAAATAAGTGTTTAAGGCAAAGATGTCTGGTGACGGATTTTTAGAAATTGATGGCAAATATTTGGAAGGAGGTGGTCAAATATTAAGAAATGCTTTAAGTTTTAGTTGCATTTTACGACGTCCCGTTCGTATAATTAACATAAGAGCAAATCGTCCAAATCCTGGATTATCCAATCAACATTTATTCGGTTTAAATTTATTAGCCCAGATAACAAATGCCAAGATTAGTGGCAATCAATTAAAATCTACAGAAGTAGAATTTACACCCGGGGTCATAAAATCGGGTAATTATTTTGTGGATACACGCACAGCGGCAAGCGTAACATTAGTATTGCAATGTGCTTTACCGGTATTACTATTTGGCAATAGTCCCTCTGAGCTGGAGCTAATAGGTGGCACAAATGTTGGTATGGCTCCACAAGTCGATTTTGTAACTGAGGTACTAAGACCAAATTTGGAAAAATTTGGTGTATCATTTGATTTTGATCTCATACAACGTGGTTATTATCCTCGTGGTGGAGGACGTTGTAAACTATTTATACCTCATATTAAAAGCATAAAATCTTTTAATATAACTAATTTTGGAGAATTGCAAGAAATTGTAGGTTGGTGCTATGTAGCTGGACGTTTGCCAAATTATTTGGCTGATGACATAAAAAAATCCGCCGAAAATGAGTTGCATTCATTAAGATGTCCAAAATTAAATTTAGAGGCCTATAAAGAATCTGCGGAAATGGCGCGTGATAATGGTTCTGGGTGTGTGTTAACAGCTATTACTAATACCGAATGTGTTATTGGGTCCGATCGATTGGGTGAAAAAAAAGTTGATGCCTTTGAATTGGGTTCGACGGCTGGAAAACAATTAAGAAATCTCATAACAAATAGAATTTGTGTAGATGAGCATATTCAAGATCAGTTAATAATTTATATGGCTTTGGCCAAAGGAAAATCTGAAATATTGACTGGCCCATTAACCAATCATACATTAACTGCCATTTATGTAGCTGAGAAAATGTCAGGAGTACATTTTAATATAGAAAATTTAAATGAGAAACATGTTCGACTATCATGTACTGGCATTGGCTACGAAAGTGTATATTAACGATTTCTCTATGTTTAATTTTGTACAATTTTGTATATGTAACATTATTGTTTATTATTTATTATAAATAAAGAAATGTAAACGCAAATAAAAAAAAAAAAATTATAGTCTGTCAAGCCTGACAACATTTTTGGTTGTAAATGTCTGCTACAAAAAATTTATCTACGGCCCTCGTTTAAGTTGCTTTTCTTGTTTATGTTTTGTGTGCAATGGATTATTATGATACTAATATTTATGTGAAATTTATGCGTTTAAAAAGGATTTCTCTTGGAGGCTTATATGGGAGTTAGAAAAGAATATAGACCGACCATCGTATAATTGATTGAAATATTTGACGAAATATTACAATACACAGGTATATGTGCTATTTATGAGTTCAAAGGTAATATTTCGAATGGTGGTTGTATGGAACCTATGAGAAATAATAGACCGAACTTTGTTTAATTTGGGATTTAAACTTTATCCGATAAGAATTATGTTTTTTTTTAAATTTGGCAAAAATCGTTTTATATTAAGAAATTTTATGGAATAAAACCACATTCTGAAAGTTCATTTGTATGGGGCCTATATGAAATAATGAACTGATCATAACCAATTTCAATAGACATCTTCCTTGGGCCAAAAAATAATACTTGCCCCATTACATAAAGATATCTTGAAAACTGTTTAATCGATTCAGAAAGTAATTCTGAGTCGAACGGTATACATAAAACACATATACGCATAATACCTCAACTACATACGGTGGTGTAGGGTATACAAATTTTAGCTATTTCCAATAGCAATATGCAACCCAAAATATAGATTGAAGTAGATACAAGATTTGATATTAACGAAAATTTCTTTAGTCGATGGCTTTTTTAAAATATTTACACTTTGGTGGGAAAACATGACGAAAGATCATTCATTGGAACCTTTATGTCTCGAAAACTAACGGAGAGCGGGTAAAAGTTATTTTTCGCATAAAGAGTTTCCATAATATTGTAATAAAATTTATTAGAGTAAACATTTAGAGTTGTTCCGAAAACTTAACAGTAGTCCAAAATGCATTAACACTGATGCATCACAAATGAATTTAAAATCATTATAAATGATGTTTGTTCCTGGAAATTTTTACTATAATAATGATATGGTAACCCATATCATTACTACAGTAAAAAATTTGGTAAACCTTCATTTGTAAATTTAGAGATATCAAGTACAATGTCATCTACTGTGGATTTTTTGGAAATAGATGGCAATTATTTAGAGGGTAGTGGTGGACAAATCTTAAGAAATGCTTTAAGTTATAGTTGCATTTTACAACGACCCGTTCGTATAATCAATATAAGATTAAATCATATCAATCCTGGTTTAAACAAATTCCATTTAAACATTTTAAATTTATTGGCTCAAATAACAAATGCCAAAGTTAGCGGAAATCAATTAAAATCTACAAAAGTGGAGTTTATACCTGGTGCCATTAAATCTGCTAAATATGTTATGGACACCCAATCGGCTGAAAGTATAACTTTAATCGTGCAATGTGCAATGCCCGTATTGGTGTTTGCAGCAACATCCTCTAGACTCGATCTTTTTGGTGGCACAAATGTAAAGATGGCACCGCAAATTGAATACCTGACAGAAGTTTTAAAATCAAATTTGGATAAATTTGGTATATTATTTGATTTTAATCTTAAACAACGCGGTTATTATTACCTTGGAGGTGGCCATTGTAAATTTTTAATAGCAGTTAATAAAAATATAACACCTGCTAAAATTAACACTTTTGGAAAATTACAAGAAATTGTTGGTTGGTGTTATGTTGCTGGTTATTTACCTAAACAACGAGCAGATGACATAAAACGATCGGTAGAACTTGAACTGCAACCATTGGAATGTGAAAAAATTTACTTGAAATCTTTTAAGGATGATAAACAGTTATTAGGTGAAAATGCTTGTGGTTGCGTACTTAAAGCCATAACCAATTCCGAATGTACTATAGGTTCAGATAGCTTAAGTACAGAGGTAATGGATGCCTTCGAATTGGGTTCTAAGGCAGCTAAACAATTGAAAAAACTTATCACAAATGGAATTTGTGTCGATGAATATATGCAAGATCAATTGATTATTTATATGGCTTTGGCTAAAGGTTATTCTGAGATACTGACTGGACCACTAACCAAACACACATTAACCGCAATTTATGTAGCTGAAAAAATCTCTGGAGCTCGATTTATTATAAGAGATTTGGATGACAAACATGTTCAGATTTCTTGTAATGGAATTGGCCATGAAAATGTTTATTTATAATATATACTTAAAAATGAGTCCATTGTAAGTTTTTTAGAATTAAAAACAATTGAATTTTTTCATCAATTTCACAACAAATAAAAAATAACTGTCATAAGTGATGAAATTAAATTGAGCTGTTGCTGTTATTGTTTTAACTTAATATTGTTTTTTTTTTTATATGGCAACACATATTTTCTGTAAAATAAAACACTCAATTTGCAGAGATGCCACAAGGTGAAGTATGATCGATTATGAGCTGTTTTTCGAATTGAATTTTTTATCAATTTCACAAGAAATTAAAAATAACTGTAATAAGTTATGAAATTACTCAATTAACTCAATTCAAGAAATTACTCAATGTTATGTTATGTTATGTCATTTCATTATGTTCCAATTACTACAATTTTCGCATGATTGCAGTGGCATGAACTGAAAAAGTGAATAGGCTATCTAATGTATGATCTTCGGGTGATCATCAGTCGAAATATGGATTCCATTAACTATGATGTCTAAATTCATGATTTGTTATGTTGTTATCGTCTTCGCTGGTAAAAATTTCAAGTTACGTGCGGTGAAGAAATCGCGGATTTCGGTTAAATGACCATTTACCAAATATAACACAATTGGACTTAGCTTAAAATTTAAAATTTTTTTAAATTAAAGTTTAAGTAACCGCATGAATATCTTACTTGGAGGTGGCCCACCTCCTATCGCAGACATAGAACAAAACTGTCAAGGTGAACAAGAATTTTTCTAGCACAACTACTTTCGGGATGGAACAACAAGATCAAGATCGTATTGACCACGCCGTCCGCAATATTTGTCCAGCATGTGGCCAAGGTCCACATCATACATAACATTTCTTCAACTGCCAAACCAATCCTACCACTCTTAGTCTAAAAGATCTATTAACTAATACTATAGAAGTGACAAAATTTCTTGTCCTCGAGTTAAACCAGAACCTGAATAACTACAATCAACCAACTTGTTTTTACAGCTGTTACAGCAACCTTTACACTTGGATATTATTTCCCTCAAAATTCTGGAAAACAAAAACAATTTATATATAAAAATAAGAAAAATAACTGGATCAAAAGGGGTTAAATTGAACTTCAGTGTGTAGGAAATTTTTATATTACAAATATGTTTTGGTTTGAGTGAATAAATGAGTGACACTAAAATTGCTTTGAGTTTAAAACTAAAGTTTTTATTCACTTTGGTTTGTTTACTTTACGTCATAACTAAATTGTCAACTGTATAACAAAGTGCACTAAATATTAAAGAAATGTTAAATTCTGTTAAATATTTTTATATGTAAAATTTAATCATTAAAAATGTGAAATAAATAGCAAAAATTAAAAAAATAACAAAAAATTTAATAACATTTTGGTTATTGACAAATATTTTAAAGTAAACAAAAATTTTGAATGTAAATAAAATTTGCAGACAAGCAAAAACAAAATCTCACGCAATCGCTTATTGAAATTACTTAATCGACAACACAAACAACAATTGTTAAGTTGTACCAACAATAAACATCAATCATAACAAAAATAGAAATTGGAAATTTTACTTTAATTGCAAATTGCACAATTTGATGTAAGTTAATATTATTAATCCATAATTAATTGTTTATTATTAGTTAAAAACAAAATATAATGCTTAATTTCTGTGATTATATTTATCCAGTTTACGTATGTGTATTTATATACAGTGAGGGACATAAGTAAAGCAAATTATTAAAAATTAATTTTCGGTTGGTCAAAACTATAGGCACATCTGTTGTTAGGTTAGGTCATCAAACTGCCATGAAAGATTGAAGCAATAGATATGGCTTACTTGGGTCCTTAAGGTCACCTTTGTATTAACTGAAAAGGAAAGAGTTGAGAGAGAAATTAAACTAAAGTTGGAAGTTGCAAATTCAAATTAGAAGTCCTAAAAATAGTGGAGGCAAAGTCATATTCTAAGAGAAGAGGAAAGGGAGAGCGTTGCTATCTAATATAACAAGCCTTTCACAAACTCTGAGGAAGTTTATTGAGGATTCACATCGCCAAATCAGCCGCAATTGCGGATAAAGTCGCAAATATTTCCAACATCAGTTGTTGCCAAACCGAACTTCCAAAGAAGTGTATTTGCAAGCCACTGAACACTGGGCTGTGGCAAAGTAGATAAAGAATAGTTTCCTCTTCATTCATGTAAACTCTGCAAAAAGTATTCGAAGCAAGTCCATTCAGCAGTATTTGGGCATTAAATCGACAATGTCCAGATGCTGCACCAATTGTGTCTCTTAATAGAGTTCTTGGGATATTGAGTGGGAATGATGTTCTTACTCCATCTAGTCTGGGCAAAATCATCCTGATTATCAAACTCGATGGTTTGTTAATCCATCAAGATAAACATTTTGTTAAAAACCTAACATTTTCTTAAACATTTTTATCCATTCATTCAATGTAAGACCATTACTCTTTCGCTACCATATTTAATTGTTGGTATACGATTTTTTGATTGTTTAGTGTTAAACTTTCCAAACCTTAGAATGTCCCTCAGGTTAGAAAATATCTGAGAAAAGCATCTGATCCAAGAAACTGAGAACAAATTGAGATGTAAATTCGGTATTTATAGAGCCCATTGTGACAAATGATGGGCTTATTTTACCGTAACTTTTGAGAATTTTTTTTTATTGTTTTTGGGTCCTAAACTATACAACATAAAATTTTTGACAGCGAAATTGCAAAAAATCTGTCAGAACATAGCTTTCGTCATCAATTATGCAGCAAGAATATTTTTTAGAAAACTTGACTTTAATATCCTTGCTCTGACTTTGGCCTTTTAATATTTAGCAGTGTTTCTGTTTGGAACTTTTCTACCCTTTTTGTTTTTAAACCTGTATTAGATTTAACTTTTCGTAGCAAATAGTTCGAGCACTGAGCTAACCGAACTGCTTTCCTACCGAATGTGTTGAGAGCTCTGTTACTTTCTATTATTTATTTTGACTGTAGAATCATCATGTGGACCATTCCTTCTGTCTGAACAATGTTTTCTATCAATAGACAAATTCTTAAGGTACTATTTAATAACATTAAAAACAGTTTGAGGGCAAACCTTTGAATGCTTGACCTACTTTTTGTAGGACTAAATATTTAATAATCTTAGTATTTACTTTTTTCTGGTCACTCATTTTAATCAGATTAACAATGTATTCATTTCTTTGACATTAAGATATATATGTTTTACAAATGTTTATGTTTATATATATAACATTGAAAAGGTCTTTTTAAGATCTTTCAAACGATTTCCATACTTATAAAAAGTCGCTATATCTCGAAAACTATTTGAGAGAAAAGAAAATGTCTAATATATTTTATTTTTGTATGAAGGGCTTTCATAATATTGTAACAAAATGTTTGGATTTTATTTGTCGATATGTAGATTTAAGCCACTTTAATTTGTATTTAAAACATCTGTACAAATCCATTTAATAGATCTTTAAAAACTGTCATTTATGTAGCATTATAAAAATAAAAAAAACTTCTAATTTCATTTTGTTTTCATTTATATTTTTCAAACAACTATCAAAATTAAAGTGCCAACAATGCAAAATTTACCAAATTGTTCTTGTTTATTTTTGATTGTTGTAAGACGTATACATGTATGTACTATATACATATCTATCTATTCCCTCTCAAAATTATTTCTATAAAAATCTACTATATATTTTGATTTTTTTATTTTATTTTGTTTGGATTTCTTGTTATTTGTTGATAAACAATTTTTGTTTTTGGCTGACGACGTGAAGCTTTTTTCACTTTTGTGTATTCACTACACACAAATTCACTTTTATAAAGAAACGTATACAAAGGTACATACATATAAATGTACATATTATGTATATTAAGTTAAAAATAAGAAAAGAAAAGAAAAATTTAAGCAAAAAGCCAAAAATTTAATAAATTTAAAAAAAGTATAAGAGAATGAAATTATTTAATTAAAAATATTTTTTAAAGAAATAAATATATATATTATTTAATAGTTAATCTTAAACCCCTTCCCCCTTTTGTAAAGGATAATCGATTTTTACGCTAGACCAGCTGGTATATTGTCATATATTCACTCTACATATTACATTCATATTGTTTACGTTGCAAAGTGTTTTGTTCTGACACTGAAACGACTCATTAAAAAAATAAATTTCTTAAGCTAAAAGTGGAATATTGTAATCATTAAACCATTATTTAGGTTGGTTCCAATAACAGTCCTTACATTGGATAATAAGATTTGTAATATTGACTTATTGACCACAAGATACATTAAAGCTTTTAGGATCATTGTATGGATAGAAGAATGAACAACCACTGTTCACAAACATATATTTATATAATAATGGAATTAAAAGCTGCTCTTAATATGATGCACAATCTGCTATCATAAGAATGATACATGAGTGGGACCATCAAGAACAGAATTTGTACTCAGCGTTCTGCATTATTGGTTCTCCATAACCAGTCAGTATCTTTACGAAAAGATATAAGCGATCATAAACGAACATTACCAAGATCTCCTTGGTCAAGAGTATAGGATCCAAAGAAGGTATTTATAAACTCTACAAATACTGTACAGTAAAATAGTCAGTGAAAAACTGTCATGACTGCTGCGACAGAAGCCATTATGGGCTATACCCATCCTACTTGCATGGGCTCTCAGACACAAGAAGTCTCGTATGCTTCCTATTGAAAGAAAATAACTTTTTTGTCTTCCGAATATAGTTCATAGGTTCATAGCATACCAGAGTAAGTCCAACCAGTCGATCGATGCAGTTATCTCTTACCAATACCCAATGTCTTGTTGGCCATCTTCAATGTCACTCTCGAAATAGTTACTTTATCCAGGAATCCAAATGTGCCTAATAACAGAATATCGAAGTCGTTTAAACATCGGCTAGAGATCTGATTGCCTGTTTGCTTTCGGTAAGGATCCTGATAACTCTCGCCAGTTTTAAGCCCTCTTAAAGGCAGAAATCTGTTCGTGTAGGATACTGTAGTCACAATTTACCCTAAAGAATACTCTAACATCAAAGTCCTCTATCAGAAATCCCCTTCCTACTCTCCCACGCCGCTTGGAACCATCATTGTAAACCTTTTAGTTTCTGACGTTGTTGTTGAGTTCCGGCTTTACTCCGCCTACATCAGGTATAATCCAAAACCAAAAATCCCACCTAGAAGCATAGTTTCTAAATGTATTGGTCGATTTCAATCTAAAATTTACTAATCTAAAATGCGATAATGCCCGTAATCGCATCTGTTACACTGATTTTTAGCCAACGGCCTGTTGACACATTAGCCAATGCAGAGCTGGGATTAGGGTCTTGCAGGCGGAAGGCTTGGGTATCATTAGGGCGACCAAGCTGGTAAGGGGCACTCCAGCGTTGCGATCTATGTTAACAATCAGACAACATTGGAGGATAGTTAGGCTGAACTAAAGAATTTTTAAGGCACTACTAATGTGTAGCCTTATATCTAACAGTGGCATCAAGTTCTGCAGGGTAACTTACAAGGCCTGGGTCGGCGAAAGTTTTGATAGGAGTTTTAACGGGTCACGAATATTTTAGGCGCAGGAATCAATTATCTAATTAAGATATCCCCGACTTATGCAGATTGTGTGGATAGGCAGAGGAGACAATTGATTATGTTATGAGCCAGGTACAACTCTTTTTTTTAAGTTCTAAACTTTTTCTATTAGTTCAATTTTTGTTAATTTTTCCCCTTCTCTTTTATTTACCTTGAAATTATCAGAATGCACCATAAAGGTCTTCGAGTGGCGACGTCTACCCTACAGCATTATATATCAAGGCAGTTCTTTAATTCTCGAAAATAGTGTGCTTAACAGTCGTTTATGAATCATTAACATAAGTACATTCATATATTTGTACACTTGTTATTTTCGTGTTTTTTTTTGTTTTTCTGTTTTGATACTTTTATTCTTCTTGGCCTTTGTTTGCTGAGATTAACAACATAAATGTACAATGAATTCAGTTTTGGCGCAGCAGTTCGTTAGACAACTACAAAAACTCATAAAAAAATAAATCCCAAAATATAAACTTAAATAAATACATAATTTATTTTTTTATTTGTAGTTGTCCATTTGAAAAAATAAACTAAAAAAATAAAACATTCAAAATACTTTAAAAAGAATTTATCAACAAAAAGTGTTAAAGTTAAAAATACTTAATTAAAATTGACATCAAACAAAATTAAAAAAAAAATCAACAAATCAAATCAATATTAAATAATTTAAATTAAGGTAAAAATAAAATATTTTAAATTAACGTACATAATTTAATATAATCATGTTTGTGCATGTATGTTTTTTATTTATTTTTATTTTTATTTTTGGTTAAAATACCTTTTTATTATGACTTTAAACATAATTGCATATTTAAGGAATAAATGATGTGTGTATATATTGGTCAAGTTATTGTTATTGTATGTGTGAAGGGGGCAAATGCAAAGACAACAACAATCCCTATCTAAATATTGTTTCTTTTTTATTATTCCGTTTGCTTTCAAGGTCATTGCAAATTTATTTTTCTCTTTTTCTTCACTTTTTTGTTGTTGTACCGAACAAAAACTATTGTTTTAAGTTTATTTTATTCCATTTTTTCTAGTCTTCTTATGCCAATTTTTTAAGAGTTTGTAACAACAAAGAGGAAGGATGTCTTTGTTTACAAAAAAATTTGTATATCACACCTACATACATGCTGTTGATATCTATCATAATTGTTTTTATACCCTCCTCTACCACTACAAGTGGTGAAGGGGGTATATAAACTTTGTCATTCCATGTGAAGAGCTAAGAAGGAATCATCTCAGTCCCTATAATGTAAATATTCTTGCATCAAATCAAAATCTAAGTCGATTTAGATTTTATGTCCATTTGTCTTTTGTTGGCATGCTCACATTCACAATAATTGACAGAGCTCAATGTAATTTCGCCTGAGTATTTGTCATAGTCCTCAGAAGTTTCCTATTTAAAACCAGCAAAATCGGTTCAGTATATTAAAATATGTAGGTAATTATATAAGGCAGCCTCTAAAGTCAAGCTAAGAACTTTCATAAAATTGTCAATTATAACTAAACAAATTAGTATTTAATTATGTTATATATACTTCGTTACCCTAATGATATTGTTAATGTCAAACATATGAATGTATCTGTTAATCTGATTAAAAGGAGAGACCTGAAAAAAGTGTGTACTAAAATTATTAAATATTTTCAACAAAACCCAAATTGCTCCTACAAAAAGTTGGCCAATCATTTAAAGGTCTGCCATCAAACTGTTTCCAATGTTATTAAACAGTACCGGGAGCACTTGTCTGTTGATATAAAACCTGGTTCAGGTAGAAAGGATGTTTCATATAATGTTTCTAAAGTCCAAAAAATTTATAAAGCATTTTGAAATGAACTCCTAACACATCCAGTAGGAAAGCAGTCTGGTTAGCACTGCTCTCGGGGTATTTGTTACGAAAAGTTAAAACTATTACAGGTTTAAAAACATACAAGGCTCAAAATGTTCCTAACAGGAACGCCGAAAAAAGATCAGGAAAATAAAGACCAAGTTTTCTTAAAAAACATATACATGCATGCATATTGGATTTATGTTGCTGAAGCTCGAAAGAAAGTTGAATAGAAGTTTAGGTCCAAAAAGTGTGCAGTTTCGGCAAAAGAAACCAATCATTTGTTACAACAGGCTCTAGAAATACCGAAATTTACATCAAGGTATGTTAACAAAAATGGCTTCTTCCATTTATAGGACTTCATAATGTGTCCTCTTATTTTGGCCAGACTAGACATCCTGACACTATGCTAAACAAACACTTAAATGGTACATGAATAATAATTTAGTATTTGTACAGGAGCTATGCCAATAGAGAGATCACAAAAACGGTCTCCAAAGTGTTTTAGATTTTAAACGGAGATGCAGTGCCAGTTCGAACAAAGTGAAACGATAATTGAAGAGTTTAAAATTTCATCATTAGTGATTAAAATTAAAATATTTGTTTTTGTAAATTGTAATAATAATAATAATTTCAATTAAAGTCGATTACAGCATTCTTACTTGATGTTAAATAATTTTTAGATTAAAAAAATATTTTTCTTTTTATTTTTTCAGCTCTATATTAAACAAAAAAAAAAACACCAATGGACTCTTTTCTGAGTCTTTTTGATCCCAATCAACCGGATGATGGTTTTGATGAGGAGCCCGATATACGCAATCACAATTCCAGTGATTCAAATACAAACACCAGCGGACAAAGTGGTAATTCTGGCGGAAGTAGCAGTGAAAGTGAATTAGACGGCCGTAATAATAACAATGCAAATAATAAAATCGTTATAGACTTTGATCAGGGTATATTACCGCCAGAACCACAGCTCGGGAATATTGAATATAAATTAAAATTAATAAGTCCTTCAAAGCAAAGATTTGAGCATTTGGTAACTCAAATGAAATGGCGTTTAAGGGAAGGTCATGGTGAGGCCATCTATGAGATAGGAGTATCTGATTCTGGTCATTTGCATGGTCTTAATGAAAAAGATATGAATGCCTCTCTATGTACGCTTAAGCAAATGGCTCATAAATTGGGAGCTAGTACATCAGTATTAAGGCGAAAATATGTAGCTGGTCGTAGATCAGTAGCTGAGGTATTGGTACGTAAAATACCAGATGATCAACATAATATTGAGGTGAGAGTAGCCGTTTTGGGAGGAGCTGATGCTGGTAAATCAACTCTACTGGGAGTACTAACGCAAGGAGAATTTGATAACGGTCGGGGTAGGGCTCGCTTAAATATGTTTAGACATATGCATGAAATACAATCGGGTCGAACTTCTTGTATATCGCATGAAACATTGGGTTTCGATGCACAAGGCAATATAATTAATTATAA
Organism: Cochliomyia hominivorax; assembly: GCA_004302925.2. Taxonomy (NCBI): domain Eukaryota; kingdom Metazoa; phylum Arthropoda; class Insecta; order Diptera; family Calliphoridae; genus Cochliomyia; species Cochliomyia hominivorax. The sequence goes on from PYHX02000467.1 coordinate 79,847,647, forward strand.
GTATAATGAAATGATGACGGCAGAGGAAATAAGTGATCGTTCCACCAAGTTAGTGACATTTATGGATTTGGCTGGCCATAGGCGTTATATGCGTACCACAGTACAGGCTTTATCCGGTTATTCACCTCATTATGCCATGCTCGTGGTCTCAGCTGGTGGTGGCTTCAATGGCACCAGTCAAGAACATTTATCGATTGTACGAGCTTTAGATATGCCTTTTTTCGTGGTCATAACAAAAACAGATATCACATCGCCGGAACAAACTATACAGGAGTTAAAAAATTTACTCACCTCAATTGGTTGCCGAAAAGTACCGTTTGTTGTTACAAACACCGATGAAGTTATATCGGCTGGTTCGAATCAGTTTTCCGAAAACATTGTACCCATATTTTGTGTATCAAATGTAACCGGTTCTGGTCTAAATCTAGTCACTAGATTTCTATATGTACTATCTCCGGGTGTAAGTAATTCCGAAAAGGAACGCCTAGAACAAGAATCTTGTGAATTTCATATTGATGAAATATTTCGAGTATCTGAAGTTGGTCCTGTGGTTGGTGGTTTATTGGTGAAAGGAGTTCTTACAGAGAATATGCCAATGAAAATAGGTCCATTACCTTGTGGCAGTTTTCATTCGGTGACTGTACACACTATACATCGCAATAAGGCACCGTGCCGGGTAGTGAGGGCTGGCCAAAGTGCGTCACTCTCATTTACACCGAATCAACAATTACCACCTTTACGCAGCGGTATGGTGCTGTTAGCCGACTCGGGAAACAATGATGATGAACCATGTGGTACATTATTTTTCCAGGTAATTGAAAAAATATACTTTTTTCTATAATAATTACTTGAATTAAGAATATACGGCCCCAATGGACATTACAATTCAAATATGATATTTTTTGTGCAAAAATGATTTATTAAAAAAATATTCTAAAATTCCCACAATGAGAGTTCACAAACCAACTGACCAAAGGGTTCAGCTGGTTTGAGATCAGACTTGCGTTGCAATGCAGTCTCTTCCCCTGCACCATCGATCGTTGACGTAGAAAAGAGTCTGTTGAAATATGTGACTGGTTGGAGCTACTTTTCACTATTCTTTCTCATTATTCTTACGAAAAGTTAATGACCCGTCTTCTAAGAAATTCCACAGTCGAAAGATATTATCTTTACGACCAAATATTTATATAGGAATTCATACCATAATACAAAGCCATGTCTGTTGTCTCCTCAAATGTATCGTTGGACAGGAGCATAAGCTTATCAGTCTCGAGTACATCGCGAATATTGTCCGCATGGTCTAAAAGAGTTTCATGCTGATCGCATCTGTTGTCTTATCGGTTGGATTAAAATCCCTTTGGACATTAGCGTCTTTGTCGGAAGTCATGTCATCTCAGTTTTTGTTGCCCGTTCCGCCATCAGTATCTATCAAACGTTTTTCATTTTTTTCTTTCAATATGTGTCAGTAGTATGCTCGTAAATTTTATAGCATCTCACACAGTGACTAGGCCTAGTCACACAACCAGCCCGTGCCAAAGGCATTGGAGGGCAGTAGTTTGCGATCACTTCTTTAAAAATGTTTTTATTTCGGTTGGTCCGCGGGTATCTATAGGATCGAATGTAATTCCCACCTCACAGTATTGTCGGGCCTGAAAGCCCTCATTACCAGACAAAACTGTGAATTGTGTCTTTTACCCGAAAACTTTATCCGCCACATGGGGACGCCCATAAGTTGTTTGCTTGTGCCCCATTGTGTAACGTTGAATTTTTATAGAAAGGGGATGAAACGATAAAACTTTACATTAAGAATTTTTTCTTAATGGAACTTTGGAAATATTTTAATATTCTTTGTTTTATTTACTTTTCCAGGCTAAAGTATCTGTATTATTCCACGCCACGGCCATTTATGTGGGATTTCAAACAACAGTACATATTGGTAGCATAAGGCAAACCGCCATTATACGAGGTATATTAGGCGGAGAGAAAATTGGCACAAATGATAGTGCCTCGGTGATGTTTCAATTTGTTGGCCATCCGGAATATGTGCGGCCCGGCATGAGAGTACTATTTCGTGAAGGATCTAATAAAGGCATAGGCGTAGTAACACAGGTTTTTCCACTCAACAAAACCATAGGACAACGTTCACAACGGTCACAAAACTAAAATAAAAATCGTACAATTACTACACAAAATACATTAACTCTAAATAGTAAAAAATGTATCCATATAAGTTATAAAAAATGCCTAAAATTTCGGAATACCCAAAAGAAAACAAATTGTACCTCAGATATTGTAGACAAAAGCAAAGTAAATAATTTTTTTTGTTTCACTTTGGACTTAAATATTTAAATTTTTTAGTAAATGTATAAATTAAAATCTAGTTTTACGTTAAAAGAAATTTAAACATTTAAAAAATGTTAATATTTTCTTTAAAATACATATAGAAATATGTATATAGAACCTGATAAATATTTAATATTTTATGCAGTTAATTAAGAAATTATTATTTTTAGTTTTCGTTTTCTCATTATATATATATTTTTTTTGTTATTTCAGTTTATACTGTGATCTTGTGTTTTAGAACAGACAGATAAATAGCACGTAAACAAATTGAATAGAATAATAATTCTTATTTTAAAACATCTTCGATGTTTAACATATCATTTCATACTTCTTAAGATTAATTTAGTTATTTTAAAATGAATTTATATTTTCTTTTTCTTTTATTTTTCTTCCAATTTTGTTTATTAATGAAATCGTACTTAAATGAATTAAGTATTGTTTGTTAAATTTTTCGCTTAACAAAATTAATATTTTACAATATTTAATTGTATGTATATAAGAAAGATTAAATAAAAATAATAAATTTTAGAATTATTTTTAAATGACTCTACAATATTTGAATTTTTATCGTATTCACTTGATAATGCTCTCTCTTTCATTTCTTTGTGTTCATAAAAAACAAATATTTTTAATTTAAATAAAATTTTAAAAATTATATATTAATAATAAATAACAATAGTTTTTAACTATTACAAAAATAATTTTTAACACTTTTGTTTGTGTATTTATTTTAGTTTGGCCAATTGTTGTTATCTTTGTGTATTATGTGTAGTTTTGGTATTATCATTCGTTGTTGGGGTATTATTCTCTTCGGTTTGTCCCTCAATTTGTTTGGCTTTTTCGCCAACTTTTGAATGGAAACGAAATAGTACTGGTATTTCACCTAATGAGGGATTACCATTTACCTCTAATAAACGTATCCACGACAGAAGTGAATCTTTTGTTGAAGTTCCAGTAGCACAAATGGCAAAAATTGTACCATCATCTTGTTGGTGTACGGAGCGTACTTTACCTACTTGATAGGATTTTTTTATAGTTGGTCCACCAAATATGGGCACATTTAGGCGTGTAACATCTGTAATAAAAAAACATGAAAAGTTTGTTATATTTTTACAACTTTTTGGATGTAAAATGTAAAGTTATAAATTCAGGTACAAATAACTTGAAAACTATAAGATATAAATAACACATGTAATGAGAAACCAAATATAGTAGACATGTTAAGAGGCAGAACTAATGAATAGAGTCTAGAAAACAAAGTTATAGTTTTGCGACGGTTTGAGATAAGTCTCAGGAAGGGGTTTAAACAATGATGTCAGATGAAGGGAATTGTCCCTTTTGAGGGAATTTTTAATGATATTTTCGTTCAGGGGAAAATGGGAGGGAATAAGGATTTTTCCTCAAAATGATATTTTTTATATCATCAACCTCTACAAGCGGTAATGTATATTGGATAAGATTTCTGTGACCAAGGATATCTCCCTTACAAAACGAAACAATAAATTTAGCATAAAGCTATAACTAATACATGATATCGACAACGCTTTATTCTAGAATATAAAATTTATGGATGAGACACGAGGAACAGAAATCCCCCTACATATCATATTCGCTAACTGAAAGAACCTCTCTCCATGATCCTACTTAATTTGTTTTCAACAATTTTTTGAAAAAGTATTTTTTTGAGAAGTGCATTTAAATTTTAAATAAAATTTAAATTTTTTAAAGAAAAAAAGTTAATTTTACCAAAATTTAATATTTTCATAAAAAAATAAATTTTAATAAAAAATTTAAGTTTTTTATCAAAAATTAAAATTTTCATAAAAAATTAAATTTTCTTTCAAAATTCGATTTTTTATTAAAATTTAAATTTTCATTATAAACTGAAATTTTTATAAAAAATTTCAATTTTCACTATCAATTTAAATTAAAAAAAAATCAATCAAAAGATATTCAAAATTTCTCTATAAATTACAGAAATAAAAATTTTATTTTCTAAAAAAATTAAAAATTTTACTATGGATTAAAATTTTGACCAAAAACCCATAAACTTTAAATTATTCTTTACTTACCATCTTCATCCTCATCTTTACCACCAAGACTTTTCAAAAATTCTATATCTGGATCGGCTCTTAAGGTAAAATAATTTATAGTTCTATTTCTCAGCCAAATTAAAAATGGACCCTCTATATATAAAGCCTTATTACGCGGATGTTCTTTCAATAATTGAGCTTGATCAGGACTCATGCCGCTTACAATCCACGTTTCATCCAAAGCATCTTTTACCTCTTTCGTATCAAAAACAGAGATCTGTGAACGACTGTCAACAGTACACATACGTTCTACTGCTAACTTTGCCACTAGAAGTGTATCATCTGGTACTGGATTGGGTAGTGGCCAAGGTGATGCATTTTTAAATTTTGGCATCCAATACATCATACGCCAATATTTGCGTAATGGATGTCCTTGACGACCAAATACATTTAATAACATAGCTTCCATTTCATAATCGGGCATAACTCCCAAATCTTCCATTTGTTCGAGTAAATCAATAATACACTGCTGTTGTTTGGGATAATGCATAAATTCAGCTTGGAAAATATTTTTTGGTATCATTTTTCCTTTGGGCATAACATTTATTAGAGCTTTATAAACCTCCAAATCGTGTTCAACCCCAAATTCGGACATATGTTTCATGGCAGCATATATAAATTCTACATGATTACGTCTATGAACATCACGTTCGGCGAATATACTAACCATGCTTAAATAAACATCTTTAGTTTTTTCAGATGCGACAGCAAATGGATTTTTAACAGCTGGCACAAAAGTTCGAGGAGGTGCTCTTTTTCGTTGTTGCTGTTGATTTTGTTTATCGCTGTAATCCTGCTTATCTTGGGTTTCATCATCTTCTACTTGTGATGATTTCTTATTAGCAGTACAATAGTTTTTCCTCTGATTTTCCACTGAGCAGTGCAGGCCGCTAACACCGGGTGAAGTTAAAGCTGTCACATTGCGGGGATAACGTTGTAAAATAAATTTCAATTGCCTTAACATTTTTTAAACCTAAAAAGAATTGTTGTGTTTTAATTCAATAAAATTTTCAGTTAAAAATATTAAAATTATTTACGAATATTTTCCCTTAAATAAAATTTGTTGCAAAACAGAATATTTTGACAACTAAACAGCTGATCAGCAGAGATCTGAGCATATTATTTTCAACGCCGTTGATTTCTTTTGTACAGTTTGGCGGCAGAGGCTCTAAATCGTTTGCCAAATATTCAAGTTATTTCTATATACCTAATCAAATTATTTACAAATTTACTTACCACAATAATTTTGTATCATTAATTTTATAAAGAACTTTTTTATTTTCAGTTTATTTTCATTTATTGTTGATTTTAAATGGCACCGATAAAAATCGCTTAAAATATTTGCAATTACAATAAAGTTAACATTACTAACACTTACACATACACGAAAAAAGAAAATTCTCTGCAAAATAGTTTCACTTTTTTATTTTTGAATTTAATTATATTTAACTTAATATTTATAACTTAAATTCCTTACAAATTGATAAAATTATTGTTAATTTTTATTAAAACAATAAAATGTATTTTAATAAAAGCAATAGAGTTAAACGTTTTTTTAATATTGTGCAAAATTTCAAGTGTTAAATAAAATATACAAAAAAAAAGGAAGAGAAAGGAATATAAAAAAGAAAATCACTTTATAACAATGAGACATCAAAGAAACACTTGTGCAAAAAAAATTTCCTGTGAAAACAAAACAAAATTTTGCAAAGATTTTAAAGCAAAAATGGGAAGTAATTAAATAAAAAATAGAAAATGAAACAACAAGTTGTTGTAGAACAAATATAAAGGACTGCTTTTTTATATAAATAAATTTTACAAAGTTTCATTTAGAGTATAATAACAATAAAAATGCAGTGGTATTACAATGTTTTAGTTCGCCGACCATATCTTATGGTATTGTTTATTGCCGTTTTTTGTATAGCTTGTATTATTGTATCATTGACTACAAATAATTTGCCAGACTTTACGGATCCAACATTGGTAAGTTCTATTATTGATATATTAAAGAATTACACTTATATAAAAGATATTTAAATATTTTATTTAGAAAAAAGGGTATTAAAATCAGAACAAATTAATCATATGAAGTGTGAAAAAAGGCAAAACGCATAATATTTTATTATTACATTAATTGTTCATTTAATCAACTATTTCAATAAAAATTTAAATAGAATTGAACCGGAACTGATGTACGAGTTATCTAGAACTGAACCTGAATGAAACAATAACTATAACAAGATTTCCAGGTATTAACTAGAAGTATTCAAGAACTGAACTAAAATAAAATAAGAAATGAACTAGAACGGAACTAGAACTGAATTAGAACTGAACTAGAATTGAACTAGAACTAAACTAGAACTAAACTAGAACTAAACTAGAACTGAACTAGAATTGAACTAGAATTGAACTAGAACTAAACTAGAATTGAACTAGAACTAAACTAGAACTGAACTAGAACTCATCTAGAATTAAATAAAAAGTAGTGAGATCAATAAATTCTTAACACACGTTCCTCATTAAAATATTTAAAAAATCAAAGCATTGCTTGATTTTTTTGTTTTTTTCCATCAAGTTTCTTTTGCAAAACATGTCAGTTATTATAATTAGTATCAATTTTATTTTAGTCACTCATTTTATCATATTAACAATGTATTTAGTTAATATGATTAAAATGAGCGACCAGAGAACTATGCGTACTATAATTATAAAATATTTTCAAGAAAACGAACTTTGGTCCCCCAAAATGTTGGACAAGCCGTCGAACAGTTTTTAGTGTTATTTAACAGTACTGGAAGAACCTGTTTGAGCAAAGTGACGGAAGGCACTATAAAAACGTTAATGTAAGGTTTCCCTAAAATACTTAAAAATTTTATTACTTGTGATTAAAATTAAAAATACGTTGTTAATTGTTAATTGTAATAATAATTTCAATCAAATAAAAATATTAAAATTTAAGGTAAGTGATTTCGGTTTTATTAACATGTGTGTATGTATGTTAAGAATTTTTCGATTTCACTCTTTAGTAATATTTTTAATTCCTCATTCCCTTAATTTATATTAACTTCTAATTAGATAATGTTTACACAATTTTAGGGTTTCGAAACACGCGGCACCGATATCGGCAAACGTTTAATTGCTTGGCATAATTTACTACAGGAAACTGGACCCTCTAATTTATTAGTTTCAGATCCTAATGATCTTAGTCTTATGAATAAAGCTCATAATATGTATCGTAATGATTACGATAATTATCCCACAATAACGAGGAGAAATAAAAAACGCAAAAATCGTAAACCTAAAAATCGACACAAACAAAGAAAAGAGAATCATAAGAAAAAATCCAATGCTGAACTAACAAAAAAATTATTAACATTTAAGGAACGTTTAAAAGGTAAAACATCAATAAGCGATCCTAATAATGGCGAGAAAAATGTAACGTCATCGGCTACAGTTTGGCATGGAGATAGTGGAATATTTAAAGATTATGAAATAACAAATGATTCCTTGACGTCATCACCTACCTCTTCTATAACAATGAATGATCATGAAATAGCATATGGTCGTAATATGACATTTGTTGATGAAGATGATCAACGTGATCTTATACATGCTAAAAAGAATAAATGGAGCGCATTACTTAATGGTAATTTAAGTGAGAAAATTCGGTTGCCCATAGAGGGTTATTTTTGTGATTCACCAGCAAAGGAATATGCACATTTTGTTGTAGAGCGTATAGGTCCAAATTCTACAGACTCATTATTCGATCTTAATGGTTTATTAGCCATGTGTCAATTGCAAGATCAAATTACAAGGATACAAGATTATGAGGAATATTGTGAACGTGAATTAATAAGTAATAATTGTTGTCGACCCTGGTCTTTGTCAAATTATGCAGCTTTACTGGCCAATAAAAGTTCATGTTTTGATTTAACGGTATGTTATTGTTTTATAAAAATCTAAAGCGAAAAGATTTTTAAAAATATATCAATTTTGTTTATTTTTAGCATGAAGATGTTTTACTATTAAATAATCTTTTATCGACATGTTTTGAATATTTTCATGATTTAAAGTTGAGCAATGATTGTAGTGAAATTAATAAATGTTATGCACCCTCAGATTGTACGAGAAACAATATTGTTTTTAATATACTTCATTATTTAACCGATTATAACTTTATAAAGATAAATGTAAGTATATAAATAAATGAAAAAAATGTATTTTAAATGATTCTAATTAAATTGATTTTTTATTTAAAGGATTCCAATATTTTTCTCAAATACTCGATGATTTTTGTACCAGTTTCACATTCAACAAAAATTTTACCTTTATTTCATGAATGGGAAAAAGTGTAAGTATTGTATTTCTCTTCATACATAAACATAAACTAAATTTTTCTCAAAGTATAACGATCAATTGGTCCTGGTACTTTTGTTTTTGCATATAATTTACCCAATACAGATATTTCATCATGATATGTGGAGCGACTACATTGTCGTACATTTTTTAATTCATTTCTTAGCAGCTCCTTGTTTTCCTTAAAGCATATACCTTTTATTATTTCTTTCATATCCTGTATTTGATTTATGTTATGAAAATATGTACGATATGTAGTCTCTTCATATTTTTTACACACTGGTTGTGTTGCCAATTTAGCAAATCGCCTCTTTTCGCTACGAGGCATAAATGTATTAGGAGAAAATACTTCTTGATAAGTAGTTTTGTTGAAATTTTTATAAATTTTTTCGACTACATCTTCATTTACTGGCGGATTTTTAAAATACATATTAAATATATGTTCATTAGACTTTTCCAAACGTTTTAGAAAATCTTTATAACTTTCAGTTTCTTGTAAAACCTCAGGCCAAACTTTAGTTTTAATTTGTTGTCTATTAATTTTCAAATTATTACCAATATGACCACTTATAAGTTCTATATCAAATGGTTTTTGCAATTTAGCTCTAAATGGTGATTTAATAATTCCATATGGTAAAAAATGTTCATGATGTATAGTTGTAGTTTGTACCGGACAAGAGCACAATATTTGATTATTATTTTTAAGGGATTTTTTCATTATTAAAAATAATTTTTTGATGTTTAACAAATATTAATTGATATTGTGAAATGAATTGAAATAATCTAATAAATTTCAAACTTCATAAATTCAAATGATACCGAAAGTAACATAGGATATAAAAAAAACCCGATAGGATCAGGGGAAGATTTACCCTCTTATACAAAGCAAATATTGATTATAGGATATTTAAGATCTATTACAGCGAGAGTTTTCAATTTTGATCCTAACTACTATTTCAAGGAACAATTTTACTGGAAAACGTGTAAGGCGTATAGGACCAGGGGAAGGTGTAGAGTCACTTTCTCAAGGATCTGTTTTACAAGACCAAATGTAGGACGGATAGGACCAAGGGGACCCATACAAATCAAATATTGATTATATTATATCTAAAGAACTATAACAGCGAGAATTTTCAAATCTGTTATCATTTAACTTTTTATTACACGTCGTGATTAGTGAAATATCTTTTGAGATCTAAGATTGAGGAGAAATTGCAGCAATGCGCACCGGGTAAAAGTATCTGAATAAAAATGAAATTTAAACTTTTAAATATTTTATTTGATTGAAATTATGTAACTTTGCTCGTTTAAAATCTACCACACTTTTGGACATCTTTTTTGTGCTCTTTAATTCTCTTTTAGCAAGAGTCCAAAACTTTTCCATTGGTCTTAGCCCCAGGCATTTTGGAAATAAATCGAATAATATTTGGCTTAAAAGTTTTAAAAAAAAAATATGTCTTAAGAATTTTTCGATCACACTCCTTAAATAAACATTTTGACCTTTTTTGTCAAGTTACGTGCTGTAAAAAAATTTTAAATTTCACATTCCGGTGAATACAAGAGTTATTGTCGATAGTCAGGCATCACTCAAGACTCAAGAGATCACAACGGACTATAAGATTCTCCGAATTGCGGCTTCAAGAAGTCTTTTCCATTAACAAGAATCTTGAGGTCCAACCTTACTTAACCAAACATAATCGTAAGGGTATTGCTTATAGGTTCAGAGATATTCAAGATATAAATGCTTAAACCCATTTTTAACCAGCTTTTTAGTCTCTTTTATTTTAAGTTAGTGGACTTAAATTAGGTCATGATTATTTTATCCCACGGAAACTAGACTTCTTCTATTCAAATTTAGCTATTTTCCATTCATTCAAAATTATAAAATTATTTCATTTTTAACCGAAAATGATATAAATAATTAAATTTATCTCTCTATTTTATATTTATAATAAAAATATTTCTTAATTTTCAGTGATTTAAGCAATGAAATTGTACGAGTTGCAGCTATGGACTTGGGTTTGGAAAATGAATTATTCAATGAGTTACTTTTAACTGATGCATGGTTGGTGGCACTTGGAGGTGTTTTTGTTATGACCTGCATGTGGTTATATACCACTTCAGTATTTGTTACTTTAATGACATGTATCGCTGTGATATTCTCCTTAGGTTTAGCTTATTTTATTTATACATTAGTTTTTGAAATGACATTTTTTCCATATATGAATCTTCTTGCTGTGGTAGTAATTATTGGTAGGTATTATATAATATATAATTTTAATTTGTCTAATATTTAATTTTATTAATAAAATATTTATTAATCTTGTCTAGGTATTGGTGCTGATGATGCCTTTATTTTTGTTAAAATATGGCAATGTGTTTTAATGGAAAGATTTTCAAAAATGTCTACTGTTACCACAAAATCTCTGACAAATGCTGCCGACTCTGAACAAACTGAAACATTGCAAAATTTGATGGCTTTAACGTTAAAACATGCATCGATTTCAATGTTTGTTACATCGGTAACAACGGCTGGAGCATTTTATGCTTCCTACACTAGTTATATAACAGCAATTAAATGTTTTGGGTAAATTTTTTTATTAAATATTTTTAATAATTTTCTTAAAAATCCAATAATAATAATGATAATTTGAAATAATATTTTTAGAGTTTTTGCTGGTACTGCTGTGATTACCAATTACATACTAATGATAACGTGGTTGCCAGCATCTATCTCAATTATGGAACGTCTTTCTTCATGTAAAACTTGTAGCAAATTACAAATTCAAAAACTCTTAATCATGATTAATAAGTCAATTAATAGTTTTTGTACAAAATTGGAATCATTTATAACAACAGCAATTTTAAATTATGCTCCCTTATGGTTTACAATATTTGGTAAATATCAATAAATTTGTTATTATGTAAAGCTACTAATACATTAAACATTTTAGGTATATTAGGTATTTGTAGTGTTGTAATGGTCTTATATAAACCTGGATTACAGTTACCCGAAAATTCTCATTTTCAATTATTTGTTTCGAATCATCCATTTGAAATTTATAATTCAAAATTAAAGAATGAATTTTGGTTTGAAAAATCTATGATGGTAAGTTATTATTATTATTATTATTATTATTATTATTATTATTATTATTATTATTATTATTTTTATAATCCTTCACCAGACAAAGTCGGAGGGGCATAGAAACGTTTGTCATTCCGATATGATATGTATATCACACAATAAATTTATAAATGGCGTTTCATAAATGCCGGTTATATGGAGTGATGGAAAAATTCTTAACATATATGTTATTAAAAAGGAAACCACTAAACTAATAGTTTAGATTTCTGAATTATTTGATTGAAATTAATATTAGAATTTACAAAAAAAAAAATAATAATAAATATATTTTTTTATCTTAATCTTTACTGATGCAGATTTGAAGCTTTTTCTGAAAACTTTACATTAACGTCACATTGCTCAAACAGGTAGTCCATATCCGTTTAAAATCTACCACACTATTGACACCTTTTTTGTGCTCTTCAATTCGAATACCTCTCTAGTTATGAGGATTTGCCTCTCTAGGTACTAAAACCTCATCATTGTTCTTGTACCACCCAAGGGCTTGTTTACCATAGTTAGGCCACCAAAAATAAGTGGAAGTCTTATGAATGAATGCAACCTTTATTGTAAACATTCCTTGATGTAAATTTCGATATTTATAGAAGCCCTTGTAACAAATGTTTGTTATCTGTTGCTGCAACTGCACAATGACTTGTTTTTGGCAAATTTTTACTACTTTTGGGTCCTACATTTTTCTTCAACATTCCCTCGAGTGTCAAAAACATAACATTTTCGACCAGGAAATTGCAAAAATTCTGCCAGAACATACGTTTCGTCATACATTATGCAGCAAGAATATTTTTCTTAGAAAACTTGAGTTCAATTTCCGTGCTCTGTTTTTTAGCAGCGTTTCTCAGAATAATTTTGAGTGTTTTATATTTTTAAACCTTCATTACATTTAACTTTTCATGCCAAATAATCTGAGCACTGAGCTAACCGGACTGCTTTCCTTCCGAATGCTTGGGAGCTCTGCTAAAAATGCTTTCATTTTTTTGTTTTAGAATCGTCATTTTATTCAGATTAACAATATATTAATTTGCTTGAAATTAAACATAATAACTGACATGTTTCACAGAAAATCAAATAATTCTTAGGTTGGAAGTTTGAATGAAAAACGTGTGTTAAGAAATTTTCGTTCACACTTCTTATTAGCATAAAAATTTAGGTATCTCAATTTTTTTCTGGGAGGTTTATATACCTAATCTTTTTGCTGAGACATGGAATGTATCATACCATTAGGTTTGGTTAGGAAGGGTAGACATCAAGATCCATGTTAATAATAAAAAGTAGATATCCGCCACTTAGAGACCTTTGTGGTCCATTGTGATTCTTACAAAGAATCTTAAAAAATTAAAGAATTGGAGAAGTACAAGAAAATAAAAATTTAGAATGTATGGGAAAAAAAGGATTAGAACATGTGGATGGTTGCAGAACTATAAGCTACAGAGAATGTTTCTTCTATAGGATACTATGTACGTCAGATCCATTAGTACCTCAAACTATCGTGTGGACTAGATAAGTTATGGCCAAAAACTAGTTGCATAGCCGAATTTAACTCTTTTAACATGATATTTAATTCTTATTAAACATTTTGAATTTTCATTTTTTTCATTTTTTTAGAATTTTGAAAACTATAAATTCTCCTTACGTTTTGTTTGGGGAATACAACCAGTTGACGATGGCGATTATGCCAATCCTTATGCCTATGGAAACTTACATTATGACAATAATTTTAATGTATCGACAAAAGCAGCTCAAATTTGGCTTTTAACATTTTGCCAAAACATAAGACAACAACCATTTTATCAATTAACTTTTGGAATGCTTTTACCAAATTGTTTTATTGAAAATTTCATAACGCTTATGCAAAGAATGTAAGTATATTCATCACTCTTTGTTTGAAGATTAAAATAAATAAATAATTATATGATTTCCATTTTAGGTGTGTCAATAAAATGGATTACTCTGATCGCACACCTTGCTGTGATATTTCGAAATTTCCCTATGAACCGGAGGTTTTTGATTTATGTTTACCCCAAATTATTTCCTCACTGTATGCCACACCAAGGGAGTATTTTTCTCCCGGTGTGGCAGGGCCAAGATTTATGGCTTCCACAAAATTAGATGTAAATTTCAATAATACTTTAGGAGAAGACTATGTCAATACAACTTTAGAAAATAACACTAATTCTACAGCAACAATATCATTATCATCTTCGCCACCACCTGTAGTTAAAGCTTTAGTTATAGAATTTGAATCAAATGTTTCCTATTCCACAGTATATGATACAGTAAAGGATTTTATTAAAACTGTAGAAGAATGGTTTCAAAATGAATTGAAATCAGCACCACCAGAAATGCAGGGTGGTTGGTTTATTAGTGAATTAAAATTCTACGATGTACAAGATACTTTGCCTTCCGGAACATTGGTGGCTATAACCGTAGCAATGACTGCATCACTTATAGTTTTATTGTTGGTTACTTTAAATATACTGATATCATTTTATGCAGTCATAACCGTTTTACTAACTATTTTTGTTACGGTGGCCATATTAATTGTACTTGGTTGGAAATTAAACATTTTGGAAAGTGTAACTGTGAGCACAGCAATTGGTTTAGCGGTGGATTTTAGTTTACACTATGGCATACATTATCGTCTCTCACCTTCCTGTGACCGACTTGCCGCTACTCAATTCTCTTTATCACGGATAATAGGTCCCACAGCTATGGCAGCTATAACAACGGGTATTGCTGGAGCTCTTATGTTATTTTCTAATGTCTTGCCTTATCTACAAATCGGTATATTTTTATTAGTTGTTATGTCCGTCAGTTGGATTTATGCGACATTTTTCCTCATGAGTCTATTAAAACTGTTTGGTCCCCAATATGGTTTTATGCAATTTCAATATCCCCGAGTTAAAAAACGTTCCAATTCAAATGGCATAAAATTCTATGAACGCAAACAAAATCATATTACACGTGAACAATTATTAACACCTTGCAGTTCAGCAGTAGGTGAATTAATTAATTCCGAATCTCATGAATTAGAATCTTTAACCTCAAATTCCATGATAAAAACAATATCAGGTGGCACAGAATGTTCAACACAAAATTTCCCCTTAGACTATGAACATTTGTTTAATACAAAATGTAAACCGATTACAAGTATTACATCTCCCATTACAAATCATCATCATAAATGTCCAGCATTTATTAAAGAAAATACCACCCAACAAAATTTAACAATTAATACAGATGCAACTACAACTACAACAACTAACAGAGCTGCCGAAATGGATAATATCTCAAATTATAAATTAACTGAAAATCAAATTTGAAAAAAGAAAAGAAAAACAGAAAAATTAAATACATAAATAATTTTTAATTAAAAAATTTCTAAAATTCTGCCTATGGTTAGTGCTTCTCCAGAAATGTTATGTTCCTTTCTTTGATACAACAAAAAAATAAAAAATAATAATTATAATTAAATTATAATGACAAACACTGTATGTAACACAGTGGTTCTAGAATGATTTTTTCCTCTGCGAAATAAATGTGTAACTTTTGAAACGTTGAAGTTATATAAACAAATAGCCAGAGCTTTAAGGATTCATTTACGATGCGACAAAAAATAACCCAGTGGAATTGTTTGGAATACAACTTCGATGAACATTTCATCATCATCATTGAATATATCAAAGATTAGTTATCAGCAAATGTTTCAACATTGTATATATTATAGATGACAGTGACCTTTGTCCATGTGTGTAAATAAATATGTAATTTGAGGAGGGGATTTGGTGGAACTTTTTGGTGTTTATATATAACAATTCATAAAACTTTTGGACAAAATGCATCATCAGGTTAAGTTAATTAAAAACGTTTATTATTTTAATATGTATGTATGGAGGTATGTTTTCCTTTAATTTCTCTTTAAGCTTATTTTTGGGATTAATGTGATGTTTTCAAATCCCTCCATAGAAAGTGATTCCATTTATGCTCTATTGAGTTAACGTCGGTTGACTGTGGAGGATATTTAAGAGTGTGAGATGTGTTAAATAAAATCCATAATCGAACAATTTCCGCCAGACGCTTAGGGTTATTGTGCATTCTTATGAAAGTTATTCTTAAGGATATTCAAATAATTGTTTTTATCCATTTCTTCATCAATAAATACTAGAGTGCGTGAGAGCCCGGCTAAAGGCAAACGAATACCGCTATGTGACGCTTCAACATTTACCTATGTGTAAAAGTGAGAAACAAAACTCTCGAAGACAAGTACAGCCTTTGAGAGATAACCACGATGATACGATAAGTGCTTACCCATCCATAGCTGCTTTACCTGATGCTTTCATATTTTGTAGAATTTTATAGGGAATCTAGCACATATTTAAAAAATGTAGGACCTACAGTAAATCTGCTTTCTTAAAAAAGAAAAAACTAAAAATAAACTAGACTCAGAATTTGTAAAAAATTCCTTTCGACTTGAATATCTCCGAAACCATAACAAGGACTTTCTCTTCTCTCAGCTCAAAGATTGATTCAACATACCCGACAAAAATAAACATACTCAAAAACGCCTCAGTTCTGACCATATGAAATTTCAATAACGATTAAAAAGTTAGAGAATTATTTCCAAAAAAAAAATCGTTTTGGACACACTGTGTGCTTGTAGGTATATTATATGTATGTTAAACAAGTTTAATTTAAATTTTAAAATATTTATAGAAAATTATAGTTTTAAGTAATTAGTAATAATATGTAAAGAATATATATTAAGCTAGATGATATAAGTACATGTCAAAAGTACAAAAAAAGTTAAGTTATAATTTAAAGTTATTAATTTTTAAATGTTGATTTTAAAAATTATAACCTAAATTATGTAATATTTTATTTATAAGTAATTAAAGTACAGACAAAAAAGAATGTGTATTAAAAAATGCATACATTTTGTATACCCTTTGCCACCACAACTGGTTTGTTATGTCGTGAACAACCCCAAAAAGAAATCATCTCAGACCCCATAATATAAACATATTATTGCATTAAATAAAAATCTTAGTCGATTTTGCTATGTCCGTTTGTCTGTGTCAGGCACGCCTGAATATTTCTTACAGTTTCGAGTGGTTTTCTATTTAAAACCAGCAAAATTGGTTCGATACATTAAAAGATGTAGACCGATATCTAAGTTCAAGCGAAGAACTCTAGTAAAATATTCAATTATAAATCGAAAAATTAGAATAAACGTTTGCCAATATATGAAGTTATAAGTACTTCATTACCTTTCCAACAATTAGTAAAAAAAAAAAATAGTAGAAAAATACGAAAAATATAACTCATTTAATGATTTATTAAGTATTCCGGTGTTTTATTAAAGAAAAAAAATTTATATATTATAGACGTCTGTGAGTGTGTGTGTGACAGTGGTATATACGATTTCAGAAAACTGACCGGTTTTGAATAATTTATATTTTCGAATTGTTGACATGCCGGTTTTTTTCAGTCGGTTAACCGGTTTTAAACTTTTCACTAATATATTCAGCTTCATTTTTTATATTCCGCCATGATTGAGAATATATAAAATTTTTCATTTCATATGTTACACGAGCAAAGTATCGTATGCTTTCTTAAACATCATATTCTAAATCGATTTTGCTATGTCAGTCTGTTTTAGACATAATCACGTCAATAAAAATAATTAAATGAAATTCTGCAAGATTTTTCAAAGGAGATAAAATAGTATGGACATATTCGATTTTTTTAAATACACTAGTACGAAACATAATGTATTTACTTCACAGGCTTTGGTGGTGGATGGTATCAATATTCGGCATCGTCGAATATATCATTCTTACTTATTTTTTATTTAGTTCATTCCCTTCATTGTGGTTATGTATAAATAAAACTTTAAGATTGTTTATTTTGTGGACTTCAGAAATGAGTGTTAAATTTCAACTCAACAAAAATATTTTTTTAAATTTAGTTTTAATTTGATGTCAAATAATTGTTAGATTATAAAAATGATTATATACTTTATGTATGTATATATATGTATAAATCTAATATAAATAAAAACTGTGATAAAGTTGTATTAGAAAATTTATATGTGGCAATTATTTGTTATACGTTATACGAGTATAACACTTTATACATTGGTATATTTGAATAATTTAATGCAAATAAAATTTTAAAAAATGAAATTAATATAAAATTAAACAATAAAATTAACTAAAAATTAATTCTATATACATATAAAACTAAAAGAATATAAGATATTTTAAAATGTAATAAAATAAATTGTAATTGTGTTGAAACAAATAAATCATGTGTTTGATATAAAAATAAATAATACTGTATAGACGCTCAAGTCCAACTATGTAATACCCAACATCACATTGTTGATTGACAATTTATAAACAACCCTCGGACAGGTAGTCCATCTCCTTTTTTCTCTTCAATTCTCTGTTGACAAGAGTAGTTTGGTGGATTTGCCTCTATTCGTACAAATACCACATTATTGTTCTTGTACCATTTAAGGGTTTGCTTACCAGAATGCCTAGTTAGTTAGGTAAAAAATAAGTGGAAACATTATATCGATATTTATAGATGCCCTTATAACAAATGATTGCGGAACTGCATATTGCTCGCCATACCAAAACTTTTTGAGAGTAGTTTTTTTTGCCAGGAAGTTGGAAAAATATGCCAGAACATACGTTTCATCTTCCATTAAGCAGCAATAATGTTTTTTTACCGTGATCTGTTTTTTATCTCTAAAAATTAGCAGGGTTTCTGTCAGGAACTTTTTGAGCCTAATTTGTTTTGAAGCCTGCATTACATTTAACTATTCGTACAAAAATTCAAGCACAGAGCTATTCAGGCTGCTTTCCTACCGGATTTGTTGGGAGCTATTTATATAATGCTTTCGATTTTTTGGCTATAGAAACATTATGTGGATCATACCTGAACCAGTTTTTTTGTTATACACGGACAAGTTCTTGACAGCAGATCCTTGAATGCTTGGGAAAATTTTTGTAGTACCAATCTTTGTCTTTTGCACAAACAGATTATACCCCAATCTACTATGTTGGTGTAGGGTATAAAAATAAAACACATTGGAGTGATTTGTGAAGAGGTATACGAAATAGTTGTACTACTATCCAAGTCTGAAGTCCCGTTGGTAGAAGTGGTTAAGCGGTCGGTATTTTGATGGACTAGTTGAACTCATTGGCTATAGGTTTGAGAATCCAATAGTAATGATTAACCATAGGCGAACACTTCTCTATAGTTTATAGTTCTGTAACTAACCACATGTTATGGTCTGCTTTTTCCCTTTCAAGTCCTAAACTTTTCTATTACTCCTTCACCTTCTTGTCCTTCACCTTCTCTTTTATTTTCCAGGTATGTGCCATAATAGATCATAAAGAATTCCAGTGGCGACGTAAGCACGCCTTATCTATTCACAATTATCATAGATCTTGACTTTTACCCTTCCTAACCTAATCTAGTAGGACTGGGAGATGGTGGGTGAACCTACAAAATTGCCACTTCGCGTATTTAAATTTCAAAAAAGTCACCAAATTTTTATTTATTTATTAAATCTCCACTAAAAATACTTTTACTTTTTATTTTTATTAAACAATAATTTTAATTTTTTATTTAATTTATTTTCTTAGATTTTAAAACATCAATTTAAAACTAAGTATGTTTAGTTTATAGTTTATTAAATGTATAGGAAATTGCATGCATTTTGTTAAAATTTATTTATTTATTTATTTTTTTTACTATTCGAATACTTTTTATTCAAAAATGATAAAAAAAACTTTTGAATTAAATTCCATTAAAATTAATTAAAAATCAAATAAAAATAATAATGTTATAGTCGGTCCCGACTATGCAATACCCTATACCACATCGTTTGTTGAAAATGATAGCTACGAAAAATTTATGAACGACCTTCGTGTTATTTTGTTTTTCTAAATTAAGTGTGATCTAGTGTGAAATACATTGTTATGATACTAAGATTCATGTGAAATTGATGCGTTTGAAAATGATTTTTAATGGGGGTTACATCGAAGCTAGAAGAAATGATGAACCGACTCCCGTATATTTTAATTTGACTAGTTGATATTACAAAATTTTATTCCCTTCAAAGTGATATTTGGAAGTGGTTTGTGTGTGACTAATAGGAGGTTCACTTCGATTTAGAATATTATAAGAATTATTTTTGTTGAATTGAAAATCGCTTAATATTCAGAACTATTATGAGCATAAAACCCCATACCGGGTGGACATTTGTATGCAAGCTATCTGAAATATTAGACCGAATATGACCAATTCCAATTGGTTTCGTCCTTAATCAAAGAAAAAAACAAGATACACCGAATAACATCAATATATCTTAAACCATGGACAGCAAGCTGGACAGACGGACACCTTTAAATTAACTCAGAGAGTGATACTGTGTCTAAAAGTAGATGTTACACCATTTTTTCTGTATATTTCAAACATCTGCACAAACACATAATACCCCAACCGCCTACAATGCTGTAGGGTATAATAAAAAACAAATAATAAATCATGTCTCATTTTTGCCATCCATTGACGTTTACAAATATTCCACAATATCGCATTTAATTGATATATTAGGACAACTCTGTCCTACAACATTGCGTCCACGATAATTTGGACTTTTTTCTGTTAACAATTTACGGAATATGGGTAATATTGCCGTTTCACCATCTAATAATTCCGTTTCCGAACTAGCACCATACATGGACGACGAATCGGTTTTCATGCCTCTATGCTTGCTGGAGCGTTGTTTTTCCGGTGCCACATTTGGCGATGAATGATGATGTGCTGCATGTTGTATATTTGTACGATTAACTTTACGTTGTTGCATACATTGGGTACTGGGTGGTGTTGGTTCACGTTCACGCTCACTATCCGTTTCACTTTGACATACGGTTCCCTTTTGCGGCTTATGACGATGTTTATTACGATTCTTTTCCGATACGGAACGTTGTATGGGCGATGTCATTTGATCATATGTTGTGGGTATAATATGGCTGTGTTCCGAACAACGTTGTGGGCTAGCATAGTTACGTGGCGATTGGCGTGAATGCTGCTTGGCATGTGATAGAGTATGCGTGTCCCAGAGATCACTTTGTGAGACAACAAAATTTGATTTTAATGCTGATCCCATACTAACACGACGGTTGTCTGATGCAACAGGTGCTATTGAAAAGTTTAAATAAAATCATTTAATTTATGAAAATTAAGATAAATTTATTAATGTCTTACTTTTCACTATATTATTGTTTTTTCCATGACCTCCATGTGGGCAGACATTATTAAGTTCACTCTGTGAAGTTGATATATTTGTCGATGAATTGCGATGATTATTATTCGAGTATTTAGTTCTAGACGTTGGAGTTTGTGTACCATTTTCATGATGCTTAAATAAAAAATATTTGATTTTTTTTAATATTTTGTCTTAATTTATTATAATAATAGCTCTGTTCCCACAATTGTGGGTCGATTTGGTTTTAGTGCAAAGAGCTTTCATAATATTAGATTTTTTTTTTAATTTGAACCAAATTTTTAAATAATTCCAATTGTTATCAGAAAAAATGGATTTACGAATATGTTTGGTTTTAATCGGTTAAGTATTTAAAATGAAAGCTGGAAGTATTATCTTCAATGAAAATGACATTATAACGATGTCTATTCGTGATATCGGTATTTTTATGAAAAAAGAGGTGCAGAAATTCATAGAATTGTATTTTATGTTTGCAAGAGTTAATTATATAACAAATTGTTTTTATATTGTTTATATATATACCCATAGTGTAACCATATAATAAATAAGAATCAAAAAAAAACTTCAATATATCGAAACTTCAGATTTTTATATTTCAAAAACTATCAGAGAGTAGAAGAAATTTTTTCATGAAAAACAAGCGCAATTCTTGTATTCAATCAAATAAGAGATAAGTTACCGTTAAAATGCACATGACCCAAAGTTAATTTTTTTATATTCTCTATTGTATTTTAAATATTTTCAATAATTTTAACATCCCTGTTTAAAGAGCTTTTTACAACACTGTGCTTTTTTTCTCATAAAATTAGTTTACGCGGATTTTTTATACGGTTTGTTTGTTAAATACAATTGTTTTAAAGAAATTTTAATTTTACATTAAAATAATAAGAAAATTTAAACAAATTTTATACAAAATTAAAATAAAGGGGTTATTTAATATGTGTGTATAAATATTTGTTTGAAAAAAGTCAATTAAACAAAAATAAAAAGTGTTTTAAGATCATAAAAATCAGTGTTAATATAAGAAATATTAATTCGTTCCTTTTTATGCCGTTGTCCGTTGTGTTTGTTTATATTAATATGCAAGTGTTTGTGTAGATGTGTGTTTGTGTAGATTTTGAGTTGATGTAGTATTACAGCAAAAAGAGTTAATATTGAAAGAAATGTAAATAAAGTTTTTTTGAGAGTAAAAGGAAAAAGAAAATTTCAGAAAAAAGTAATTATAATTACCAAAAAATATAAAAAAATAAATGTGAAAGAAAAAAATAAAGTGATCAACCGATGTGCATATACAAATATAAATAAACGATATAAATACAAAATTTGCAGACTAAAATAATAAACGGAAAAGGAAATATTTACCAAGTAAGTGCATTTAATGTTTCTCTCTGTATGTTAATTAAGGAGTGCGATAGAAAAATTTTAAACATTTGGACAACTTCTTTGTGCTCTTCTTTTCTTTTTTACAAGAACCTAATATCTCTCCATTGGCCTCAGCCCCGGGCAGTTTGGAGAATTTGTCTTAATTGGTACAAATACCACATTATTGTTAACCTCTGGGATAAGATGCCAAGTCAGGCCAGAAATAGACGGAGACATTATGAAGTCTTATGAATGGAAGCAACATTTTTTGTTAACATTCCTTGATGAAAATTTCGGTATTTATAGAGCCCTTTATAACAATTTATTAACTGGTTTTGACGCTAGTGAGTTTCGCTTGCCATATTAAGAACTTTTTGAACTTTAACATTTTTTCGAGCAATTTATATTGATCAGGAGGTGCAAAAAATCTGCCAGAACAAACATTTCCTCATACTTTTTTAACTTTACTTCAATTTCTAAAAAAAAATTAGCAACGTTCCCGCCAGGAACTTTTGTTTTGGTAGCGATTTCGAAAATGCTTTATATTTCCTTATATATGATCCAGGTTTTAGAAACATTGGAAACAGTTTGATGGTAGACTTTTGAATGCTTGGTCAACTTTTTAAAGAAACAAGTTGGGGTTTTGTTGAAAATATTGAATAATTTTAGAAGTCATTTGTTTGATATTAAACATAATAAGTGACTTGTTTTACAAAAGTAACTTGATACAAAATCTAATAACATTTGGGTTTAAAGTTTTAATGAAAAACATGTGTTAATAATTTTTTGTAAAGTGTAAAAAAAATTATTCTAAGTGTAATCAAATCAATAAAATATTGTTTTTACCCTTGACGATGTTGTGGATTGCCTTCTTTCTCTTATATTAGTTTCATCACGATGTATGTTATTACACTCTTGTCTTTTTAAACTGGACATGGAACCAATACTAACATCGGTCTGAGCCGATACAGAATTTCGTTTATCAACATGACGTCTGGTATCATTACAGATTTTAGCTTGTTGTTGCTGTTGTTGAAATTGTTGTTGTTGCTGCAGTTGTTGTTGTATTTGTTGTTGTATAGGTTGTTGCATAACTTGTTGAGGTTTTATTGTTGACGATTGTACACCAACACTCTCTTGACGTTTTACGTTCTTTTTACTAAAATTAAAAATATTAATTATTTTAACTGTATTTTATAAATAATTAAATGATTTTTTTAAAGAAATATATTTATATTCTGCACAGTAACTCTAATGAAAAATAAAATGGAAAAAAATCTGTAACTTCCGAAAAGAAATTTCACACAGTGATAGCGAAAGTTTTTGATATTTTTTAAAAACTAATGACGAAATTTTGTCAAAAAAATTAAAAAATATCTTGATGGAACTTAAAGTCATAAACCTTAAAATATGGATATTTTTTTCTATGACCCAGATTAGTGTGAAATTGAAAAATTCTTAACACACGTTTTTAATTTTCATTTGTTCCAAGAAATGCAATCCCCTGTACTGCGCGGATCTAATTCATTAAAGAGATTTTGAGCTCTTGTTAAAAGATAATTAAAGAGCACAATCAAGATTTCCAAAAGTGTGGTACATTTTAAACAATGTGGCAGAAAGCGCTATAAAAAATTAATGAAAAGGTTTCCGAAAAAGGTCCAAAGTTTTTTTTTGTAAATTGTAGTAATAATTTCAATCAAATAAAAATTAAAACTTTAAGTTTAGTGGTTTTGTTTCCATTAACATATATGTGTGTTAAGAATTGTTCAGTCTCATACAATAAATTAAAATTCCTTTTCATTTTGCTTTGAATTTCTAAAACTACTAAAATTAATTTTATTACTTACGGTGGTAAAGATGGTGCAACTGTTGTTGATTGCACTGACAACACTGAGTTATCCATTTCCACATGGGTTGATGTAACACTATCTACCGAAGTTAGTTCCGTTATTTCTATTTAAGAGAAAAAATATATATTAAAAAAATATATTTTTTTTAAATTGCATATTTTTTGTACCAGTTGTACTTGGCATTTCTCTTCTAACAGTTGGTGCTGACAATCTGGATGTATCGTTTATACCTCCACCATTACTACCACCCAAAATTGGTTCTGTATCACCACCAATACTACCACCACCTGAACCACAAGTAACACCATCAATCCATTTTCTAGCCTCAGGTCCTAATTTCTTAATAAGAGCCTGTAATTCATTTTCCTTTTCCATTAAAGCTTTCCGGAAACGACAATTGGTATTTTTAACATCACGCAAACGTTGTTCCAATTCACAAACCGAAGAATCTCGACGATTTTTCGACATAGGCCTTAAAGTGGCTCTTACTCTTTTATCAACCACTCCTTGAGGATTACGTTTCATTTCAACGAGCTAATAATTGGGAGGCAGGGTAAAGAATATGTTGTTTTACAAGAAAGTTTTTTTTTTAGAAATAAATTTAAAAAATTTTATAGTTATATGATGCATGAATAGTTATTATAGTTATAATTATTTAATATAATTATTATTTTAAATAAAATACAAGCATTATTTTAAAATCATTTCATATTGATACTAAAAGCTAGTAGTTACTATAACACAGACCATTTTCAAGTAGATTACTAATTCGAATTTATAAATAATATTATTAATAAATAATTGTTGTTTACTAAAATGTAGGTGTGATGTAGTAGCAATGATGAGTTCAAGTTAAAACGATTAAAATTCAATTAAAAGATCAATGGATGATAATTTAGCAAAATAAATGAATTTATTTTGGATTCATAACTTTTAATCGTTAAGCTAAGGACTAGTTAAAAAAGAATCAAGTCGGGACGCTACTCATACAGTATTGTTCAAAAAATAAACGATTTTGTCCCCGCAAGTACTCGTAGACTTATTTATTGTCTTTAAATGGATTAATTATTTATTAATATACATACACTAGTGTTCTGGCTTGCTTCGCCTCGATTTGCATCTAAACGTAGGTTCGCAAACTTCTGCAACTTTCAGATCAAAAATTTTATGTAGCTGATGCAACGGGATGATGCAACGGCTTCCAATTGCAAGACTTTAATATGTGTACACTTATTTTTGGCCTGACATGGCCCTTATGTGGTACAAGAACAATATAGTGGTATTTATACCAAGAGTGAAAAATTTTCCAAACTGCCTGTAGCTAAGGCCAGTGGAGAGATATTGGGCTCTCGTCAAAATAGAATTCAAGAGCATAAAAAGGATGACCAAAGGATTGTTAGATCTAAAACGGAGACGGACTATTTGTTCGAGCAAAGTGACAGAAAATTCTATAAAAACATTAATGGTAGGATTTCCGAAAAGGAAAATTTCGTTCAAAAATATTCATTAGATCCAAATTTACGGAACTATTTTGAAAAAAAATTGTGAAACTGAAATGTTAATTTTTAAAATAATTTGTCGATAATAGTGATATTATGAGACATATAATAAATAATGAGTCCTTACTAATGAAAAGTTGCTCATTTTTCGAACAACACTGCATATAGGTAACAGTTATATACAAAAATAAGGTATTTCTTAAGGTTTCATCACAATTATATATCATTTAAATTTTCAACACTCATCGGTTTTATAATGTTTTAACTATTCATGCAGGTGTATAATGTATTTCATATTCTTTATCATTCATTTTCTTTTCAATGTGTTTTAAATGTTAATTGCATACGCTTTCGTTCCAAAGAAAAAAAGAGGATTATGTACAAAAAAAACTACAAAACTTCCTTACTACCAGTCTTACTTTCGGTACGAACACCAAACACAAAGTTGCTGTCGTACAAAAAATTATAAAAAATGAGAGTAAAACAAAAACCAAATCCTTGCGATCCGATAATACAAGCGATATTGCGGCCCCGGCTATACAGGTTATGAATACATTATAAACCGAAAAACCAATATGTTTTGAATCATTTAAAGCGGGTATAGAAACATGTCGTGTTTCCCAAGCTAAAAATGCTCCAAATACCTGAAAAAAGAATAAAAAGTTAAATATGATTAAAATTTCTTTAAAAATATTTAAAATTATTCCGACTTACTAAAAGTAAACCTTTATAGGCATAAATAATACTAACAAATATTGTCATATGCTCCGATTGACAATATTCATTTTCTGGTATAACCAAAACATCATCTATATGTTCATGGTGCTGTAAAAGGAAACATATTAATATATGAGATAGAAGTGATTTAAACAATTAGCTTCTTACCCTGGGTTCTAATTGTTTAGTATCACGATAGAATGGATCTGCTATTTGCCAAGTTGTTATAATGGCTATATCTATTGCCAATAGCACTCCTACCACCATAAATAGTTGATAATCTTTTATGACTTTTTTATTGAGCTTTAAATCGGTAAAGATGGAATGAACACGCCAGGTTTTGGAGAACATGGCACCAAAAGCTAAACTAAAACCTGCCATTAAAATCCAAGCTCTTGCTGTGCAAATATAGGGAAATGCAGCCACACTACTTAATGTTGTATCGAGGCCCAAAAATATAACACTTAAATAGGTTAAAATGCAACCCACTATAATTAAATTATTCAAATGGGGACTTGACATTTTTATATATCTGAAAAAGAAATAAAAATTTAAATTTTTTATAACCTATAAAAATAATATTTTTTCCGGAATTGGTATTTTAAAAAAATTTTACTGAAACATATTTTACGGAATTCATGAATGAAAATCTCACGATCTTGCAGCTAGTGAACTTTATATCTATAGTGTTTTTTTACCTTTGATTACGATATTTTATGTTGAATGCCAAAAATACACAAGCTATAATAACTCCAATGACAGAAGCACTAGCCGATATTATATATATTGTAAGATTTACTTGACTATGTTCTATATATATTAATGTACGATCTTTTGGAGGCGTTTTTCCAACCTGTAGATAATAAAGAAATTATAAGATATATTGAAGAAGTTTATTTTAGAAGATTATTTTACTTACCCATTTAACCGGTTTACCCATGGTTAAGTCCAGATGACTTAATTGTGAATGATATTCACCAATTTTTTCAACTATACCCAATTGAAATTGACTAATTAATATATTGGCCTTACGTTCATTATTATAGAAACGTACTGGTCCCTTAAAATATAAAATAAAAAAAATAAATTTTAAATTTAAACAAAGAGAATTCTATATTCAGCTGTGCCGAATCTTAAATATTCCCCAACACATGCATTCTGGAAAGGAATCTTATACCGATATTTACCAATTATTTATATTTTGGACAGAATTTCAATAAAATTATTCGATATTTATTAGTTTTAAAAGCTTCATATCATTTGCCGGGAAGGAAAAAATTGATAAGAGCTGTAGCAAAATATGGACCGATATTCGCCAAGTTACCTACATTAAACACAGTTTGAAAATAATTGTACCGAATTTCAATAAAATTGGTTTGTATTTAACAGTTTTATAAGCTCAAATCCCTGTTCCGGGAAGGGGTGTTATATGGGAGCTGTAGAAAAATATGGTCCAATAATCACCTAAAGAGTGAAGAAGAAAGTAATAAAAATAGTAGCCGAATTTCAATTGAGTTGATCCATATTTTTGAGTTTTAGAATCTTTAAACTCTTTTCTAGCAAGGGGCCTTATAAGGGACCTGGGTGGAATAATGGTCCCAGCACAATACATTCATTTAATTCATTGTTATAAGAAAATTGTCTTTAAAGTTTTTATAATGAATTTTGAGGTTACCTCAGATATCCAATTTTGGCAAATTTCATTAGTATCGGTTCATTATTGTAGACGTGTGATTTTTTTCAATAGACGGACAACTCGAATGAATACCTAAATAAAATGGATATGTTTGAAACGAATTTCTATCTTTTGTGTAGACCTTTAACACAAGCTCCTACATATGAACCACACAATTGGTTTAGAGAAGTACAAGTTTCTTACTACTCTCGTCCTATTTTCATATCTGAAAATTCGTCAACATTTTCATTTGGTCTAGTTATCGTTTAAAATACAATTGATATCCCACACACGTAATCGGACTTTACAACTTCATGGTGGATATTGAAATAATTGAGAATGACATCCAAGAGGTATATTCGAAGCTCAAAAGGTAAAATTTTCGGAAAAGTTATCGAAACTGCGAAAAATTCTTAAACTGGAAAGTACAGAATTGCAAATACGTTTTATTATTAACATATTCTAAATCAAAAACCTTTCCAAAATTTCTTTTGGTCAGTTCTATTAAAAATTTAACTTCCCACTTACCGTTACACCCTCAAACGAGGTATTTCTTAAAGCTTCCAGAAATACACTCTCCCACTCTTTGACACGATAATCGAAATGTGTTAAAAAGTCTTCACGTTTTAGAGCCACATATTGTATAGCTAATGCGGCAGCCCAAATACCATCATAAGTATAGCCATGAAAACGAGAATATTCATTACCACGCAAACTATCATATTCCGATAAATATTCATCTGCCGTCTAGAATTATAAACATGGATGACAACTACCCTTACAAATTTAACAAAGAAGAACTTACTATTCCAGCAATTGTTATGTCGCCACTGGTAGATAAAGGCAATAAATCTACCATAATTGTACCATCTAAAGCCATAGATATTTCCTCAACTGTACAGTCGGTATCTAAAGTAGTATTCCACCATTCTCCAGAATATGTGGCCATAATTAACCATTGATATGCACGACCAAACATTTCCAATCTAAATGCAAATATTTTTCTTTATTTTATTAAAAAATTATTAACTAAAATCATTAATGTGGACTTACTTATAGGCTTCACAGAAAACTTTTCGAGCAAAGTGTTCATTAAAATTACCCAATATGATACGAACATCCTTTTCCCTTAACTTCTTTAGTGATTCACTTACATCATTAACAAAACTTTGTGTTTCGACCACATCCAATTCCATTGCATCTAAATCCGCCACCATGTGATTATGAGGCAAGGAATAGCGTGGTTCATTTTGATATAACGTTCCAACACGAGTCCAATTAAATTCTTTTAACAATGCCAAACGTGGAGCATTAAACGCATTCTCTGATGGTACCACACGAAAGAAATTGGGAAAAGCATCTTTAGTAAACATGGGATGGGTATCGGCATACGAAAGTTGTGTCAAATGCCAATGTTTACTGGCCTTGGCTATCGGATCGGTAACATGTGTACAGGCAGCACCAAACAACATCAACTTATTTGGTCCCGAATGCATCATATCGAAAAAAGATTTTACACCAACCGCTGCATTACACTAATTTTAATAAAAACGAATAATTATACGAATAAATTTTTGAATTAAATTAAATTGAAATTTTCATACTTCAGTATCATTCCACCACATGTGTAATCGATAATTTGTCAATATCCGAGGATGTTCATTCACATGTGATAGAGCCAATTTGACACTTGGCATAACACCACGTCCTGTATCGGAATTTTCCACACCATCTCCATAGGGAAAAAATCCAGCTATATACACATCTGAACGTTTAGCTGTTCGAGCATTTGTGACATTTAAAAATGTCAAACTTAGTAAAGGAATTATTAATGTCCAAACATGCATGTTGTTGGTCGATTATGTATCTAAAAAAATTATTTAATTTTTTTTTAATAGAAAATTTAAGTTAAGTTTAGATCCCAGAAAGATTTGATAATATTAATTCTTTCCTCTGCAAGAGGTAAACAATTTACATTTTTTTAGAAATTATTGGAGAAGACTCTTTAAACTCTTTCAAATATTACTTCTTGCCCCTGCAAGGGTTTAATGGTTTAACACTTATTATACATTATTAGAGTGGTCTTTTTAAATCCTTTCTAATGATATACATATTGAAGACATCATAATATCTATAGGTCGAAAAGTACAAAAGATCGGATAATGATATGAAAATAATAAAAAGCGATTTCATTATTTTTATTTTGCCAACAACAGACAGACAGATTTGATGCATAAATATATGTACCTTTTTGGGTTTTAGATGATTATCTCTTGACCATAAAATAGGACACATTTTTTTCAATAAAATGATTATTAAGAGCGTCCTCCAGAAATTATTTTATTATATTTTTTAAAATTTATCCAATTTTGATTAAGGCTTTGGGGCAGATCTTTACCCCCCTGAGCAGAGTTTCGTTCCTACATTGTTTAAAGTTACATTGCTATAGTATGACTTATTATTTTTATGGATATAATGTGTGGTACAAAGGCTTGTATAACAATCACTGGTGCATTTCGGATCAGCCCTTCAGAGGCTTTGAATGTCGTACTGCATCTTACCCCAATTGTTCTTTATAAAATGTCCACATCTGTAAGCAGCTCAGTGAGGCTCAAAGCAGTAATTGTAATTGTTGGAAATATAGAACACATGGACATGCGAAGATTTTGAACACATTGCCACAGAGGTAATTATGGCCTCGGATTTTGTTATTTCATATATGATAAAACATAATCCTCCAGAATTGAGTGAAATCTTATCGGGGACCATAACACTAGGAATGAATATTTCTGAAAGTATAGGCAATTCTGTTAGGACTTTTAAGTTGGACAAGTTGACACGGACATCTGACATTGAACTAGTTTAGATTCCTGCACATGGCACTTCGGTTATGAACAGGCCGATGAGCTAACGAGAAAAGGTTCAACGCAGAGTCTGTTGTAAACCCGCTTGGTCATATTAAAACTTTATTTTCAAATTATTTCTCGAATAGGCCTAAAATAGATGGTATCTGTTCCAAACCTGATACGTACAAGGCATTTTCTGAATAATGGTCACATAGATATATTTAGGTTGCTCTTAGTTATCACAGATCTTTGCATGCTAGGAAGACAAGAAACTAGTCTTTTATTGGCCTTTTTATGACCATTGTCGCAGCTGTATTATTTGGAAGAAATAGGAAAATGTTTTTCATCTCCTATGTGAATGCCCAAATTGGAAATCAAAAGGAATTGATTACGGTATCTTCAAATTAAAGACATACTTTGATCACTTACAGAGACGGTGCTAAAAATGTACAGGCAAAAAACAAAGCCCGGACACTGTAGAGAAGTTAACTAAAAATATTCTTTCTGCATGATAGATGAAGAAACGTATGTTCGAGCATATTTTTCGCAACTTCCTGGGCAAAAATTTTATGTTTTAAAATAGAGTTGCAGCAAAAGATGCCAATTTTTTGTTAAAAGACGCTCTATAATACGGAAATTTACATCAAATTTACATCCTGTCACTGTAGTAAAAAAGCCCTTGTGGCATTTGTACCAATCAAAACAAATTCTCCAAACTGCCCGGAGCTAAGGCCAGTGTTCAAAAAATTGAAGTGTACAAAAAGGTATTCAAAAGTGTGTTTGATTTTAAACGGAGATGGACTAACTGTTTGAGCAAAGTGACAGAAAGCACTAAAAAAAAACGTTGATGGAAGGGTAAACCATATATTTTTGTTTAATAATACCCTGGAACCCCGACTTGCGTCGTCCCAATTGTCGTCGTTTCTGTGCCATGGTGTAGGACATTATATAAACTGCCTTAGCAGTGACCTGTGAAGTGTCATAATCGTTAAATCTGAGTAGATTTATATGCTTTAGTGTGGGTCGTAAAATTATTTTTTGCTGCGTTTCAAACATCTGAACAAATACCTCATCTGAGACACCTCAACCCACTACAGTTGGTTGGTTGGTGTAGGGTATAAACATAACCTTTTTGATTTTATGTAAATATATATGTTTTATTGCAAAACTGAAGGATATAAAAATTATTTCAAATAATTCTATTGATTTTTCGCAACTACAATGAGTAACTTTCTACTTAAACAATATTTTTAAAAAATTAAACTTATTTAACAATTTAAAAATAAATAATTTATATTTTTAATTCTTATTTTATAAATCTAAAATATTATTTACTCACCATAATATTATTAAAAATAATTTAAAAACATAATTTTTATTTTTTTAACTAAAATAACTTTAGTGTTGAATAAAACGAAAAATTTTGCAATTAAATGAAAATTATGTATCCTGACAAAGTGACAAGTGTGACAGTTAAGAGAAAAAACGTATATTCCTTGACAGGATCTTATTAGCATGCGCAAAGTTTTGACATTAGCCACAGGTTTTTTTGTTTACAAACAATGTTTATAAAATGTGTTTACTTCAAAATTTGTTTTTTGTGTTATTTGTTGTGATAACGGTAATTGGTAAATAAATAAACATAAATAAAAAATAGGGGTTGTTTTCCTTTGCGAAGGTCTTTGACCTGAAATTTTGACATTTCCTTTTATACCCTCCACCAGCATACGTATTGAAGAAGGTATATTAACTTTGTCATTCCATGTTCTCAAAGATGGAATCATATAAAACCAATAATGTATATACATTCTTTCATCAAATCAAAATCTGAGTCGATTTAGTTTTGTCGGCCTGTCTGTTGTTGGTAAGCTCTCATCCACAATATATGACGGAGCTCAATGAAATTTGGCTCAGTATTTTTTACAGTCCTGATAAGTTGCCCATTTCGGTTATATTAAAGGATATAGACCGATATCTGAGGCAGACTCTATATTAAATCAAAGAACTTTCATAAAATTGTCAATTATAATTCGACAAATTTGAATGAAATTTTGCATTAATACTTCATTACAATTCCAAAATTTATCAAAATCGGATCAGTAGTAAAAGTTATTATTACATTATTGATTATTAATTTGTGCTTAAGAGTGCAGTATATTATGGTACAAATATTTAAGTATGATTTGTGCGCTTTAAAAGAACTTCCTCTAGACGGATAATGCGAGAGCTAGATGAATTCAGGAATTTTTTGATCATATAACCCCATTCCGGAGGAACATTTATATAGGGGCTAGGGAAAAATATGGACCCATCATCAACAATTTCAATTGGCATCATTCTTGGGAGAATGATCGAGAATTCTCAAAAATTGCGACTGCATTTTGTTCACAAGGTTTACATGGACAACCAGCCAGGTGGACGAACATAGTTAAATCGACTTAGAAAGTGATTCTGAATCGAACGGTATGCTTAAAAGTGGTGGTAGCAATATTTTTCTATGCGTTACAAACTTAAGCACAAACGAATTATACCCTAACCAGCTATGATAGTGCAGGGTATAAATATAATTCATGAAGGGTTCCGGTGTTTTATTAACGAAAAACTTTTATATGTTGTATACGTTTGTAAGTGTATGTTTGAGAGTGTGTAAGTACGAAACATATCGAAATACTTCACACGCATTTGTGATGGAGGGTATTGTAAATACGGCATCGCCGAATATAGCATATTCGACTTGTTAGATTTGTTTTAAAAAAATTTACCCTTAAAATTACTAATAAAGAAAATACACCGGTAATTTTAATTTCGTTTTGTTTATTTAATATTTTTCGTTCCGTTACCCATGACAACTAAAAACTTAAACATTTTTATTATCAATAACAAATATCAGCAAGTTTAATTAACTTAAGTGAATTTTATCTGTTGTAAAATTATCGTTTTTTTTTGTATTAAATGGAAGATTATGCACCAAGTCGTTATAAAATGTTGGAAAAAATTGGCGAAGGAGTTCATGGTTGTGTATTTAAAGCTTTAGACCTTAAACGTAATCGTCCAGTGGCCATTAAAAAAGTCGCTTTAAAAAATAAGTTTGGCAATATTTCTCTCAATACATTAAGAGAAATAAAAACTTTACAATTATCGAAATGTGAATATGTAAGTTTTGAATGTTTTCTTTTTTTAATTGTATGCGATATTTAATAACAGACTCTTTTCTTGTACATTTAGATTATAAATATAATAGATTTATTTCCGGATTTAATTGGTTTGTCATTAGTGCTGGAATATATGCCAGAAACTTTGTATGGTAAATTAAAGAATGATTTAAATCCATTGAGTAGACAACAAGTACGAAAATTTTCTTTAATGATGTTAAAAGGTATCGAATATCTACACAGTTTGGATATTATCCATAGGGTTTGTATATTTAAATATAATATTTTTATATCTTCTGCTCATTAGTACAGTGGTTCCAAAACGATTTTATATCCTCAACCACCACAAGTGGTGAATATACCCTATATTAATTTTGTCATGTCCGTGCGTAACGCTAAGAAAGAATCTCTTAAGACTCTATATACTTGCATCAAATCAATCTGAGTCGATTTAACAGTGTCTGTCTGTGTTTTGGAAATATTCTCACGCCTAGAATAAATCTTCGAATTCAATGAAATTTGACCACATTGTTTGTTACTGTTCTTAAAAGTTTTACCAACTTTTATTGGTTTATTAGCCAAAAAGCTATAGACCCATATCTGAGACAACCTTAAATTCCAAAAAAATAAATTCTAAATTTCCAAAAAAAAAAACTCTATTTAAACAAACATTTAACCATAACAAACAATTATATATACCTCATCGACATACAATAAATCATTAAAATCGGATTAATAGGAAAAGTTATAATCTGAAGTATGCAAAATGTTGATACACTCCAAAATCTGTGTGTCATATGGATCGAAATTTTGAATTTAATTATCTGAAATTGACCATATACATTTATTTTCATACCAAAACATACTAAAGATACTAGATTGTGCTGGGGTCATTATTTGATCTAGCTCCCATATAGGTTCTATATTCCCGGAATATGATTTAGAGCTTATAAAACTCTTAACCATTGAAATCTTGCACCAATTCTATTGGTCTCAATTATTTTTCTGTATTAAATATATATTAATAATTTTATCAATATTAGTCCATATTTTGCTATTGCTCCCATATAACGTCCCTTCTCTGAAACTCTTTTATGAATATGAACCAATTAAATTTAAAATCGTTAGCGATTTTCTTCTGTCTTGAATATTTGTTAATTTCTTCGCGAATTAAAATTATAAGACTTTTAAAACAATAACTGATTTTACGAATTTCCGGTTTGTTTCTTTGTTTTGTTATAACTTCTGCAATTAGTTTTTGTGTTCGTACTAAGAAGGTTTATTTGTCTACTGTAGCTGGTTCTAGGACGTTGGGAATTCCATTTGTTCTGTTCTTACTGTTGTATTGTTCTTCTTTCCATGGGGTTTCTTGGTTGAATATTTTTGGAAGGGAAAAAATTAATTGAGAATTCTAAAAACCGATCCGTTGCTCGGCTTGTAGATTAAAGGAAAAAATCGTATTGGACCATCATTGACGTAAATTATAAAAACGAAACTCTTTTATTATCATTGAATTATACTAAAAACAGAAATTACTTAAAAATAAATTAATATATATTTAGGATATTAAACCGGCCAATTTATTGATAAGCGAAAATGAAGTACTTAAAATATCGGATTTTGGTTTAGCAAGATTATATTTTCCGGATGAGGAATCTAGACTATATTCACCACAAGTTTCTACACGATGGTATCGTGCCCCAGAAATATTATGGGGTAGTCAAAAGTATGGTCCTCCAGTCGACATGTGGGCTGCTGGATGTGTTATTGCGGAAATGTTAAGAGGTGTACCGTTATTTGCAGTGAGTTGTTTTTTTTCTTTAATATTTATCTTATTAAAGAGAATTATGTTGTAAAGTACCTATTCTCTTAAATAGGGTACCACCGATATTGAACAATTGGCTTTAGTTATACGTACATTAGGTACACCACGTTTAAACGAATGGCCAGAGTTAACATCGTTACCTGATTACAATAAAATTAGGTAAAAAAATGTTATTATTATTTAAATCATACAATGATTTCTTTTCATTCTAAGATTTCCTAACGCAGTTGGTGTATATTGGGATAATCTCTTTCCCAGTTGTACGTATGCAGTTGAAATTAACTTGGTAGCCAATCTTGTTGTTTACAATCCCAAAAATCGTTTAAAAGCTTCTGAGGTATATTTCAAAATGATTAACATTTTTAGTAAATTAAAAAATTCTATATTTTTCAGGCTACAAAGCATGATTATTTTCATTAAAGAATAGGATTAAGAAGTGAGATTCAAAAATTCTTAACATACATATATGTAAATAAAAACGAAACTACTTTACTTAGAGTTTTATTATTTTTTATTATTATTTTAATTTTATTTTTTGAAACCCTTCATTAACGTTTTAATAGTGATTTTAATAGTGATTAACGTTTTAATAGTTAGTATAGTGATAGATAGTGAATCTCCATTTAAAATCAACAAGAGCCCAATATAACTCCACTGGCCCTAGCCCCAATCAGTTTGGAGGATTTGCATCTCTTGGTACAAATACAACATTATTGCTCTTGTACCAGAGCGACGGGATGCCAAGTCAGAACAAAAATAATTGGCAAATATTGCTTGCCAATTATTTTTGAACTTTTTTGAAAAATTTGGCTGCTTTTAAATTTTAAGCACCGTGTCTGTCATAAACTTTTTGAGCCATGCATGTTTCTAAACCTGCATTATCTTTAACTTTTTGTACCAATAGTCCCAGTAGTGAACGAAAAAGTTTTCCCGGTATTCTTTAATATCATTTTTTGTAGGACTTTTTCTATGCGACAAGCCTTTTCATTTCAATTGAATAAAATTTTAAGTTTATCAATTGCAAATAAGGAAAACTTTTAATTTTTGTTATTCCATATCATTGAAACTAAGTGGGTAGAGAGTATGATAAGGGTAGCAAATGAAAGTTTAAAGAGTTATCTTTAAGTTTTGATATGAATGAGGATGCTTTTTGGTAAAAAATGATAAAAATTAGTTTTGTCTCCGTATAGGTTAATAATATGATACCTTTTATAAATCACTGGAAAGATTTGTTCGACACATTTCACACGATACTCATATCATATATATTAACTGCCAAACGAGAAAATAGCGTACTATATTTTGGAAACTATTAGAGAGCGAAAGAAATTTGTTGTTGTTGAGCTGATAATTGTTATTATTCAGGTTCTGGTTTAACTCCAGGCCTAAAATGTGGATGAGAGGCATGCTCCTTCCCAAACGTAGTTGTTTTAGTACTACTCTTGTAGATCTCGACAGATTCTGTGGCGTTTCTGTGAATGTCGTTCAAAGCTGCTATATGTGAATCCTAATCTTGCACAAATCTATGTTTGCTATGTTCATATATACGAATATCTTTTTAACTCCAATTGAATTATATTGAAGTTAGGAAAATGGATTTTTTGGAATTTTTTATTGTCAAATATTAGTTTTTTACAATAGAGCACCAAAAATAAAAATTGTAAAATTTTTGACAAATATATTTAAAATATTTAGTTTAAATACTATAATTTTTCAAGCAATTAGCTTTTTAACGATACTAAACACGTATATTAAATTTTACACCACCTTTTAAATATTGTACGAAGTGACCAACATTGAAAATCCATTTCCCGACTTCAGAATGCATCAGAAACATGTCCTTTTCCGAATCAATTGGACTACTGTGCACTGTTTGATTTTCTTTAAAGTATCAAGTGTTAACCGGTGGTAAATAAATAAATTTATTTATTTTTGCTAATATGGCAATACTACAAAAATTATTAAAAATTTGATATGGCAACAATATGATTTGTTTACATTGATGTTTACATTTAATTTGCCGCAAAATTATTCGTAATAAAATATTCACAATTTGTTTACCACAAAAAAGAATGGATAAAGTTAAAAAACAATTATTGCAAGCTGCCATAAATCATGGCACTATGACAATGGATACACTCAAAAGAATTATTGCTACACTCTGTGATGCATGTAAGTCATCTCTTTAAGTAAATAAAACATTGCTATATGTGTTTTGTACAATTTACAGATGAAGTTCATCAACCTGATGATATTAATACCCTGAAAGGGATAATTATTGAAATCGATACTGAAATCCATAAATATGATCAAACTTTACAATTTGTTAAACATCCTTTAAATAAAGAGGAATATTTAGTATTTGCATTATTAGTAACAAATCAAGCGTGTAAATTTCAACCAAACTATACTGATACAGAAAGAAAATACTTTTATAAATTACTAGAAACATTAGCCAGTAGAGAGGATTATGGTATAGAATGGAATAATATATATGCCATAGCCAATCAGTTGCCTGCTAATGCACAACATCCATTAACAAAAGAACGTATCCAGGATTTGGAAAATATTTGGGTGGCTCAAGGGTATTTTTTATTTTTGGAAGATAAACTATACTTTGGTCCACGAACTATGCTCGAATATGGCAAATATTTAAAAAGTAATTTTTCTGATGTTATAACCGATTGTATCTTATGTAGCAAAATAGTTTATTGGGTAAGTGGTTGAAAATTATATTTTTTTAAATATTAACTTGAAGATTTTTTTCTATAAGGATGTTAAATGTTCATCGTGTGAAGTGAAATTACATCGTGAATGTATACGCAAGTATTTAATAAAAAAGTCTACTTGTCCAAATTGCAAAGTAACTTGGAATACTCGTTTAAGTGTTTAATACACAAAAATTTATATATTTTTTGTTTTGTTTTTTTTTCTTTTTGAATAGAATTTAATTTTTTTTTAAAATATATACAACGTTCAAATGTTATTATTAAATTTTAATTACTCTATGCACGTACATACATACAAATGAACTATTTCTAAATCTAGGCTGGTTTTCAAAATTATGAGTTTTCAGATTCCTTAAACCTGTAAATAAAAAAAGAATAAAATGTTTTAAAATAATAAATTAACATAAAAATAAAAAATACAAACAAAGGTATAATAGTCTGTTAGGAGTGACCCTAGGAAGACATGGTAACTCTTGAGCTTTAGATTTAATTGTTTTTCTTTATTTTAGTAGCTCCATATCTTTGGAACTAGGCGGGTTAAGGATATGAAGTG
Source organism: Cochliomyia hominivorax (assembly GCA_004302925.2). Taxonomy (NCBI): domain Eukaryota; kingdom Metazoa; phylum Arthropoda; class Insecta; order Diptera; family Calliphoridae; genus Cochliomyia; species Cochliomyia hominivorax. Next base: position 79,887,096 of record PYHX02000467.1, read on the forward strand.
TTGTCTAAAATTAATTAATATGAATGAGAGAACTGTTATATAGATGCATTTTCCAAATATTGCCACTTTGATAGAAATGTCACTGGGTTGACAATGTTTGGACGAGTTTGATTCGGGTCGTTCAGCAACGAAGATCCAATTGTCTTGGGAATGCTAAAGTCGGTCATGCATGACAAACTACGAATAATTTGGTATAATTTGGTTTTCTGATTTTAGCTTATTATAACACCAGCACATGTCTGAAATTTTCTGGGATGATTATATGGATGCTATAAGAAATTGTGTATCCTATGTTTCCCTTACTTTTACCCAATTTCAAAACGATATTCAGACAGAGGTTGTTTGGGATCTATGATATTTAATAGACAGATACTAGTGTTATTTGGAACATTTTTTAGTATATCTTGGGACTTATGTGCACCTAATTACTTTATATTCAACACTTTTTTGAGTTTAAAACCCATTTCGTATTCACAATGTTTACATGGACAGCTATCCAGCCAACCGCCCAGACGTTAAATAAACTTAGAAATTGATTTCCAGTACATAGAAGTGGTAAGTGGAAGTGATAGCATCGATTTTTTGGCCGTTACAAATATATGAGTTGACTTGAAAAGTGGTGGAAGCAGATTTTTTTCTGCCCGTTACAAACATCTGCATAAAAAGATAATACTGCAACCACCTTTGGTGATGTTTATAATTTTTATTTTATAGGTTAATAACGCAAAATTGTACAATATTGGATACTTCTCTCAAATGATACACATATTATTGACATATAGCTTATGAGAAAAAAAAAGGATCTGTATAGAGAAAAAAGGATCTGTATATCGAAACTTCAGTTCCCTTTATTATCAAAACTATCACAGGGCCAAAAGAATTTTCTTCAAACTTGATTACACATATGCCAGTACCTTTGTCTTAATATTTCCTGTTATACTAAGTTCACAAACTTACTTGCATTTGAGACATGTAAAGAATACTGTCTGTCCTTCATCGGCAGATCGTAGTTGAAGTGTAGCATATGACATTTTATCGTGACCACATTTAGAACATTTACGCTCCACAATTGGACCATCCGGAGTTTCATCTTTTTCTTCTTTTGTTTTTATCAGCTTTTCTGGATCATAGTTGTTGAAATGAATTGTATACTCAACAACTTGGTCTCCAAAAACTATAAAACAAAGTTTTTGAAATATTAAACAAAAACAATAATATTTTTATTAAAAAAATACCATCAGGTTTAAATGTTTGTTTGCAATTGTAGCAAACAACATCTTTAACACTATCTAAAGGTGGGAATATCGAACCACAAGTCGGACAAAATCCTGGGGTAGAAGCAAATAATTCCATTCTAATAAACACAATGCAAAATAAATAAATATATAAAAATGTATGCACGTGTGATTTATGTTAAGAGATGCCAGATCTGTGAAATTAAAAAAAATCAACATTTAAACCTACATTAGACGGCTTCGTTTCTGTAAATAGATGAGAAAAATAAAATTGACAACCAAAATAAAGAATAAAAATATAAAAACGATAGAAAGAGTACGAGAAAGATAAACGTTTGCTAATCAAATTGTGGTTCCAATAGCCAACTTACTCTTAGAATTAGTTTAATACGACTTGTCATATTAATTGAATGCCAAGTCCCACCCATATATTGCTGCCTTTATCGCTTTGTCCTTGTCTGCTCGAGTCGAAGGTATCTACAAAGTTGATGTTCTACTTTGTAGATACCTTCATGCCCAGGGCGCCCATCTCAATACATTGGAGTGAATATCTCTTCCATTGCGAGTCTCCGTTGCCTACCACTAAAGAGAACATAGGAAAGTACTGACCATCCAGTACTGTAAATCCAGTTTACAAACTTTGGCTTAAGTCCCCAGCACTTACCAATAGAGTTCCTGCATGCGTAGTTTACTTCGGGACTTCATTAAGGACATTGTTTAAGATATTTTAAAGAAGCCTATTGAATGATGTATAATACATTTTACATTTTTAACCCATTAACAGATAAGAGCTCATCTATTGTTAACTAAATTGTTGGTATATCTTACAGGAAGATGCAATAATATTGTATATATTGCAAACATATTTATTCAAATGCAACTACAAATATACAAAAAATATAAAAACAATTTCTTCTAAGAATCTTGCATAATAATGGCAAATTATTTCTTTTCTGAGTTTTTAGTGTTATCTTCAGTTTTTTCCTCTTCACTTGCTTGCAAATCATTTTCATCTTCATCATCTGAATCGTCCTCTTCATAATCGTCATAGTCTTCATCATCTTCGTCATCGTCTTCCTCGTCGTCGTAATCTTGACCATAAGCAGATGTTGAAGCACCGCCACTATAACCATAATAGCCTCCACCACCACCGCCATAATCATCATCACTATCACCATAAGCACCGCCTTGTTGTTGACGTCCAAATTTATGGGAACGTGTAGACATACTCAAGTCTTTTGTCACCGATGTTTCGTAGTTGCACTTTGGACATGGTATTGGCTTGTTCTTTTCATATTTGAAACCTTTACGCTTTACATGATCCTCACAATAGCATGTCTTGCAACGCAAACAAGAATATTGCCCAAGACGATTACATGATTGACATTTGTAATTTTCACTCTCTAAAACTTGACAAGATGCTTGATGCTCGAACTGGTCGTCTTCACAGAGAAAGCCATTGCAAAATGAACATTTAAATATTCTACCACCATGATCCCATACACCTCTTTCGCACTCCAAGCATACAGCATTCTGCAGTGGACATGTGCAAGCGTGTGTCTGCAAACATTTCCGGCCGTGGCAAACCCAAGCCTCACAAAAATCACAAATTGCACCCACCATTCCTAAACCTGTTGTAAAAACTCCCGCATGTTTTACGACACAGTCTCCTGTTTTTAGCATACATTTAACTTTGCCGCACTGTGCACATATGGGTAAACGTTGCAACGATTGGCAAAAATAACAAAACGCTCTGGATTTTTGCTTACGTTCACATTTTTCACATTCCATAGGGGCATTACACGGTAAATCCGCTAAAGAAACTTCTCGACTACGTATTTCCTTTAGCCGCAATTTTTGTTTCTCGGCTTTCTTCCTCTGTCCTGTTTTTTTCTTGGGCATATTGCTTCACTGATATGCTAGAGTTAAGGAACACTGAAGAGATGACAATTACGTTGACAATTACAAAATACTTAAAACAATTTCAGAGATGTGAAAACTAATACCATTTAAATATTTTTGGTATAATTCTCAAAGTACTAAAATAATTCTGAACCATCATAACTTTTAACAAAGTGTGTTGATATGTTTTTTACGAGTGTATGTTGTATGTTAAACTACATGTTTAAAAGTATGATTTCTGTTTTGTTAATGTTCCGTTATTTACAGAAAGAATTTTAACATTTTTAATTATACGGTCACCTTGTTACTTTGCCTTGAATCGTTTTTTATGAGAAAACATTCACTGTTGAATGATAACATCATGGTGAATAAAAGGAAACTTTTTAACAGAACAAATTTCGTTTCGGACACAATGAAAATTCGGACATATAGTATTTTTACAGTTAATGGCGCCAACCATGATGATTGAATTGAACATATAATGAAAGTGTGCTTATATTCGTATCCAATTGAAGGTGAGTTAACTTTGATAAATATTTATCCAACATGAAAAGATGTAGTGTAAGAAATTATATTTATTACATTTACAATTAGAGTTGATTCTATTATAAACTTGTTCTGAAATTTGCGATTCGGGCTTAATAGAGGTCCTAACGATATTGAATTCAAAGAGTGTAAAATAAATTAAACAGCGTAGTAATTTTATTCCGCACTCCGGAGTTGCGATGTGCGGATCCAGTTTATATATGTAGCATTCCATATATAAAATAGTCCATAACGAAGGTGTTTGAAATTAGATTTCAAACACCTTCTGCCGTTTATAACTAGAATGCATAATGAATTATAGAGTATGGCCTAACAAACTGTAACACACAAATTGTTATACCCTACATCGCCGTAGGTGTTTGGGGTATTATGCGTATGTGCTGATGTTTGTAATATAGGGGAAAATTGCGTAGCACCACAGATGTTCGTATTCTACAACAACAGTAATATTATTATAACTTGTTTTTAAAATTTTTCGTTCTTAGTTTGTGTTTTCATAAGCGATGATTATTAGTGCGTCTCCTGAAGTACATAAGAAATTTTTATAATACCTTTTTAATAATAACTTTATAGCTTTTGTAAATACCTTGAAGTAGAGAATTCTTTACTAAAATGAAACTATTTATTTAGGTATCTTGAAAAATGTTTTTTATTATATAGAAAAAATAGTTTTATTCTTGTTCATGGGAAGCTCATGTACATATTGCATTTGAAATAAAAGGAATGTATGTTTTATTTAAGTATTTTTTGTATGTGTGCAAAATAAACTATTTAGCTTTTTTATTTTTACTCGAATTTTCCACAGTTTTACGTTTTCCTGACATACATTTAATAATGAAACCCAGTACAACAATTGCTAACACACCAATTGTTGATAATATTACATATTGGGGAACATTTGATACAGTTTCCACATAACCGCTAAGGAAATCATTCCTAAAACATAAAAATATATGAAAATGATATATTTTGTTTGTACATAAAGTATATAACTTACATGAAATGTAGTTCAGGTGGCACACTTTCAGGATTAGTTTGTTTTAGATAATCTTTTTCAACAAATTCAATTAATTGATGTGCTTTGTATTCTTTGGTCTTGTAGCGATAAACTTTACCTTGTCGCAAACTGAAAGAAAGTTGATAGAGATAAAAAAATAACTCGTATTAATTAAGAAAAAAATTAAACTTACAATATGAATTCGGGTGATTCAACGATGCCAAAACGTTTAGCAGTTGCAATACCAGCAGCTAATCTATCGATTCTGGCTACATTTAAACGATGCTTAAGACGTGCTCCAACGGCTTCCCAGGTAGCATGAAGACGTAAACAAAATACGCAATCTGCGGAATAGCTAAACAACAAACAAAATAAATTGTACTAGATATTATATATGAACGTGTAGGTAATTAAAAAATGTATACTTACAAGAAAACAAACCAATCTCCAGTGGTTGCTCCAGTGGCAGCTTGAGTTAAATGCTCAAAGTTTGCATCAGATAACTCTTTCACAACTGGTTCTCTATTTTCACTAAACAATTGTACAATTTCCTCGGCATTAGGTTTACCATAATATAAGAGAGGCATACCACGCCTGAAATATATTAAAGCCGGCTCTTTTGTTGGATCGTACAGATTAACCATATGACTGTTATGAGCCTTCACTACAACGGCACCAATTCCATCTTTTAATTCATTCTGTATATTTTGCAAAACTCTTTCAAATTCATCACAGGCTGCACAATTATCTTTGGCTAGAGATAAATTATTTATTATTTTTTTAATTAGAATGTTAAGCCCAAATATGTTCATTTGATGAAGTCACTTACTAAATAATACAACAACATTTTCTTCACCGGTTAGTAAGTGAACAAGATCTGAATCATCCACTTGTTCAATTACATTTTTTGCATCCAGAAAGCCAATGAATAAAACAAGTAGGAGTTTTAGAAATAATTTATTCATTTTTATTTTACGAACAATACACACATAAAGGTTGACGTAAACTGAAGAGTTTCTTTAAAAAATACCTGTTTTAAAATCAACAAAAACCATAAGACATCACAATAACAACATTTAATTCATATTAAAAACAGGGTAAGATAACAATCACGTAGTAGAATATTTCACGTGTTGGGAATTTTCAAAAAAAAAAAAAAATGCCCAAATATGAGGAAAATTTTTCAATTCTTTGATATTAGAATTTTGAAATATTAGTTTTATTCATTTTAACAACTATTTATCGAAACTTACTAAGGAGCAAGATCGAAAAATTCTTAACTTACATATATGTTAATAATAACAAAACCAAAAAATTACAGTTTTAATTTTTTATTGAAATTATAATTAAAAAAATATATGGTTTTAATCACTAGTGATGAAATATTTAACATTTTCGGAAACCCTTTCATTAATATTTTTATAATGCTTAATGTCACTTTGCTCGAGCAGGTAGTCTCCCTTTCTCTTTTGGAAATCTTTTCTTCACTATCCTTAGCTCCGGCAGTCTTCCTCTCTTGGTTCACATTATTGTGTGAAAGGATGTCTAGTCAGGCCAAAATAAGTGCACTCATTATGAAGTGTTATGAATACAAGCAGCGACAAATGATTTGATTCTTTTATCACAACTGCATATTGCTTGCAATATCAATAACTTTTTGGGAAATTTTAATAGCTTTCGGTTCGAAGCTTTCTTTCGAGCAACATCAACATAAATTTTTTGCCTAGAAATTTGGAAAAATCTGCTAAAACATATGATTCTTCATCCATTATGCAGCAAGAATATTTTTTAGAGAACTTGTTTTAAATCTGCAGTAGCTTTAACTATTTGTACTTAATAGTTCTACCCATTCCCACCAGTTGTATTTTTGGCTTTAGAAATATCATGTGGACCAAGTCTGTCACTGCGAAAACAATTTGACGGCATACCTTTGAATGCTTAGCCAACTTTTTGTAGGACTCTAATCAGTATCAAGAAATAAATCGCCTAATAGTCTTGCAGTACTGAATTCAGGAAATGAGTCATTAGACAAACATGGGCGTTGGAGATGAGTAGTTAACGATCAGTTCTTTTATACATTTACAGATCATCCAGCAGCTCAGCAAAATAAAAAAATAACACTTGGGTAAAAAGTTTTAATGAAAAACAAATAAAAATCTCACTCTTTATTTGTTTCTGATGTGATGGACTGCTTGGCATACATAGATAAAGTTGAAGTACTACATGATGTTGTAAATTTGGAATACAGGAATGTCTAAAGATCTTAGTTCATAACCAGGTCCAACTCCTGATAACATCAGTTATTTTGCGAAATCGATGGAGTCTGCAGAATATATGGCCTCACGTTTTACTTCCATTTTAATTTGATGTTTTTGACTGATAATGAATTGGTTAGATTTACAAGTTCCAATTTAGTTACTTGATCCCCTGACCAGATATATTCCTCTAAATCAAAAGCACTTCAGCTCTAACCTTGTGAAATTTTACTAAGATATCTCTGTGGGTTTTAAAGTTAAAGAATTATTTCCAAAAAATAGTTTTTAAAAAGTTGAATTAAAATTTAGTTACTTTTGTACAATTAAGTTTCAAATAGTTAATATTTTCATTAAATCCACTTAAACAAAAACAATAAATTTCAAATGTATTGTGATAAAAAACATATTTATTTTTAAAAGTAGCATATTTTTTAAATCTATTTATGATTTCCTTTTAAAACATTTAATTCAGTAGCATGTTCAGCAAGTAAATCTAATAACACTTCCACTTTCAAATCACACATATTATTTTCCTCTTCTAAAACTTTTAAGCGACGATTTAAACGCACCACATCATCAACATCACCTTTACGTTGAGCATAAATCCAAATGCCATCGGCAAAATGCAATTCTTTATTTCCCAAATTCAAAGAAATCTGTTTGTAATCATCTAATTCCTCATTAACCATTGGACAATTATTATTATTTCTGGATATACGAGGTGGTATAGGTTTTGATTCAAATTTTTTATTAAATAATGGCATTTTATTTAACAAATAAATCCTGTAAATTATGTTTTCTTACAATGTGACGTCAAACGTTTTATTTTAACTTACAATTACAGATATTTCAAAGTTTATTTTTTAATTCTATACCCTCCACCAACGCAAGTGGTGAAAAGGGTATATTAACTTTGTCACTCTGTGTGTAACGCTAAGAAGGAATCATCTCAGATCTTAGACGATTAAGATATGGACGTCTGTCGTCTGTTTTTGGCACGCTCACATCCAAAATAATTGACAGAGCGCAATCAAATTTGGCCTGAGTATATGTTATAGTTTAAGAAGTTTCCTATTTAATACCATCAAGATCGGTTAAGTATTTTAAAACGTATAGATCGATATTTAAAGCAACCTCTAAGTTCAAGCAAAAAATTTTTGTAAAATTGTCAATTATAATTCAAATTAGAATGAGAATTTGCAATAAAAATAAGCTACGGTTCAGTGGAAAAAAGTAATAACCTAAATATATCTAATTTAAAGTATTCTGTCTAATGTTTAAGAATAACTTTTATATGTTGTAAGCAAAAAATTTTTGTAAAATTGTCAATTATAATTCGACAAATTAGAATGAGAATTTGCAATAAAAATAAGCTACGGTTCAGTGGAAAAAAGTAATAACCTAAATACATCTAATTTAAAGTATTCTGTCTAATGTTTAAGAATAACTTTTATATGTTGTATGCGTTTGTGAGTGTATGTGCGAGAAAAATAACGCATTTATTTCACACGCAATTGTGGTGGAGGGTATTGAAGATTCAGCATAGCCGAATATAGCATTCTTACATGTTTTGTTTAAAATTTAAGGAAACCATGGCAACGTCTTTTATGAGGCGCTTGTCTAGTTAATGTTGGATATTACAAGCAGGTGTATTTGTCCATTTTATTTCGTTTTAAACTATATTTTTTGGAAACAAATATACAAATATTTTTCTTTGGTGGAAAATATGTGGAAGATTTGCAATAGATTTCTCTTTATTTTATTTTTTTTAATTAATAATGGAACAGTCAGAAGCTACCCATTATCTCAAGTATATATAGTATTAATGAAATTATTATCCATTTTCATTTTTTTAATTAAAGTTTTAAACTTTTCAATTGTGTAGCAACATAAATGAAATCACAAAAAGCTGTGAGAAATTAATTACGGAAACTCAATGTGACATAGAAATTTTTCGGGTGCGTTAATCAATAAATAATTATTGAAAATATCTACGTATTGCATTTTTTGTTATAAATAGTTTTATTTTGTGTTTTATTTTTACTAAAAATATAAAAAAATACAAATCTCTTGACCTCATGCAGAATGAACAACAACATTTACAAAAGCAAATTCAAGAAATTCTAGTAGAAAATAGTCTTATAAATTCTAAACTGGAAGTTTTAAAAGGAGCTGCCACATCAAATATAACATCCTCAACAATAAGGACGGTGGGAGAGTCAAGAGATGATGCTACTAGAGAAAAATTGACCAACGAAGCATTTCAAAATGTGAAAAAGCAAATCGATTATTTGCAAGCGGTATATATTGGAATATTTCGAAAAAAATTAAACTTTTAGAATTTTTTTTTAGGAAAACAATGATTTGCGTTCACTTAACAAGAATTATCAAAAATCAATAGAAAATCTTGAGCAAGAAATTCAAAATTATCGTAATCAACTTTTTAATCCGGCTGCAGTTTGTGAAGTAAGTTTGAATGTTTACCAAAATTAAGAATTAATTTTTGGCAGAAACCCATAAATCTAAATATTTTTACAGGTCAAACATAAATATACTACAGCAATAAAACTTTTAGAAAGTACTATTATTAATAAAAACTCTGAACTGAAAGAACAATCACAAATAATAGAAAATTTATTTTCTCAAAAGAAACAGTTTCGAGATCATATTGAAAAAATTGAAAAATCTCTTGAAGGTAATTACGATTTTATTTATGTATTCAAAATGTTGGCTTTCAATTAATATTATAAATCATAAAACCGGTTTTCGAGTTATTCGAAAAATGTGATTTTGAAAAAAATCGTTTTCGAATGAGGTTTTATGTCAAATCGGTTTTTGGTTGATTATTAAAACAAATTTAGAAAAAATATTATATAATAGAAATTTAGATTTTACCCGATAAAATCATCTTTATAAGGAATGAAGATGAAATATTGGTGTATAATTTGTTCTTTACTATTTTGATACCATTTGTAATAAACTTCATCAAATTACCCCTGCACTGTATAATGCCTTTTATGAGTGGGGTATTTTTTGATTAATGAGTCTAGGTACCATGGTTTTATTTAAATCCATTATTTTTCCTTAAAAGAAAATTTAATTTCTAAATATATCTAAATTATAGGTTATACCTTTTTACTTAAAAGTGTATATTGCTTGCAGAATATAATTTACTTATTTTGGTTGGCTCTGATTTGTCTAAAAGGGAGGAACATAGCAAAATCGAATTAAAATATGATGTCTAAAAAGGAAATACAGTACTTTGCTCGTGTAACACACACAGAATGAAAATTTTTATATATTCTCAGTCATGGCGGAATATACAAAAATGAAGGCTGAATATTTAAGAGAAAAGCTTAAAAATGTTTTCCATTAAAAATAATTTTAAACCAATCGATGTTCTGAAACTCAAAAAAACAGTTTCCGGTTTCGGGTTCGGTTTTCGAGTACACTAGGTTAGAGCCAAAGATACTTTGACTTTCCGCTCAGAATTACAAATTGTTTTGTTTGAGTTTTTTGCAAATAATTCTGTAACTATTGCACCTAAAGGAATATCGCAAAAAAATTATCATAGATAAAGCTGGAGTGTTTTCGAGGTGATTTGGTCAGGAATATTTTAGTCGAAACAAATTTTCGATAATATTCTTATTAAAATAAGTTTTTAATCTATTTTTTTCTTAGTTTCTTCCACTTAGCAGTCTCAATATGGCTTCTATATGTTTTTAAATATGTACCAGATTTCCTATAAAATGATAAATAATATTGCCTATTGAAATTGATCATGATAAGTCCATTATTTCACCTAGCTCTCATACAAATGTTCTTCTTGGAAAAGGATTTTAATATCGTAAAACAAAGATATTTTAGCAAACTTTGCACAAATAAGTCTTAAAACATTCAAAAATCGCCGCTTTCAAATATCAATTTGAAGTGCGAAAGTCTCACAAATGCGTTGGTATTGTATAATTATTTGATGAAATTAAGATAAACAAATGTTCGAAAATTTCCAGCCGGAAAAAAATTTTTTTGTAACGAGCGAAGTGGCAACAATTTTTTTCTTTTTTAACAAATTCTCTAGTGGTAAAAATACTACATTATTGTTCTTGTAACCCTCAAGAGCTTGTTTACAGTAGAAACAGATGCCAGGAGTGTTTTATGTAAACATTTCTTGATGTTTTGACCGTTTTTGAGTCCTAAAATTTTCTCCAATATTCCCCGAGCATCAGCAACATAAAATATTTGATAAGGAAGTTTCGATAAATTTGTTACTGCAAATATTTCGTCATCCATTATGCAGCAAGAATATTTTTTAGAAAACTTGACTTCACTTTATTTTGTTGGCTTTAGAAACATCATGTTCACCATTCCTTCTACCTGAACCATGTTTTGTATTAACGAACAAGTTCTCTTGGTATTGCTTAGTGATACTGGAAACAGTTTAATGGCAGACCTTGTTTAGTTTTGTTGAAAATATTTAATAATTTTAATACGCATTTTTCTTTCGTCATTTCTTTAAATTTTTTACAAAAATAACTTGATCAAAAAATAAAAACAGTTTTGACTCCTTATCTATTATCATATTTGTTTAATTTAGAAAAAAATAGAGAACTCGAAAAATTAGCTGAAACTAAAGAAAATATTGAAAAACTTCAAGAACAACTTAGAGAAACCGAAGCTCATAATAAAGAATTGCAAAAATCTTTGAAAATTTCACGACAAAGCATTGAAGAAAGACATAAACGTGAACAAAGTGCTTTGCAAAAAGTACAAGAAGCTTTAAATATCGCAGAGGCAGCTGTAGCTGATAAAGAAGAGGCTTTGAAAAGAGAACGAGTTTTTAAGGAGGAATGTGATAATATTGCTTCCACCATAGGACAAGTTATGGATGAGGCAGCACGAAAAGTTGAGAAGGATATGGAAGCGATAAAAAATAAGTATACTGAAAAAGAAAAGCTATTAAATGAAGAAAAAGAAAAACTAAATGCAGAAATACAAAATCAAAAGAAATTTATACAAATATTAGATACAAGATGTAATCGTTTTCAACAAAAATACCGAAATGCTATCAATGATAATGCAAATTTATCACAACAAATTGAACAAACAACGAAGGAGTTGGTATTAGAAATATAAATTTCATATTTTATTATAATTAAAAAAATGTATCAATTCCTAATAAATATAGGGTTTGATGGAAGAAAAACTTAAACAATTGGAATATGAAAAAAATGAAGTCATATTACACAGGTATTTATTTATACAGTATTGTTCGAAACTTAAGCAACTTTTTCCCAGTAAGTACTTATTAAATAGATTAATCAAAAATATCCCTTTAATTTAATATTTCATAATCTTCTAATAATCTAAAAATTACAAGAACAATAAAGTTTCATTTTCTAAGAAGTTATAAAAAAATAAAAACAAAATTAACCTACAGATTTGCTGCTCAAAGCCTAAGTAACTTTGTATATTTATGATTTATTTTGTTCCTTACGATCTTTGTGTTCCCTTTTTCGTCGTAGATTAGTTAGGCAGTTAATCAGTTCCAGATTATTTCTTAAGCGTTTCATTGAAGCTGCACTCTTTAAAATGAAAAAGGGGACTGTGGTGGCCAATACATGACATGAACTTTACCATCTGATAGTTAATTTTTTTTACCAACATCGATGGAATGTTTCGGCCATTATTGTTCTGAAGCACCCATCTTAGTTTTATTTCTCACGAACTCTGCTGTTCAATAATTTTCAGATTCAACATCTTTTCGAACAGAGAACGCCTCATATGCATTATTTTTTGGTATTAATCAAATCTTTTGGAGGAAAACCTGCAACAACTGTGTCTCCCAAAAGAGTTTTTGATCTTGATTAAATATTCCATTTATCTATAGCGCTATAGCATAGAACTCATTCTCTATATGTTTTTAACAGACGCTTATTAGTTAACCACATGGATGATCAATGTCCTCATCTGTGGGGTTCGCACAGATTGTTCTGATTGTTCAGGTTTCGAACAATACTGTACTCTATACAAAGCTTTTAATTTAAACTTGGATTTATTTATTTTTAGACGTTCAATTGACCAAGAAAATGAAATTCAACAATACGTTAAAAATAATCGTGTTTTAAAGGACAGGTAAACGAAATTTTTATACTTCTTAATATTTGTTTTTAATAATACATAAGTATGTATTTATTTTACGTAGGTATATCACTATTATTAACGATTTAACGGAAAATTTTGAAAAGAAAATTTATAATTTACAAGATGAAGTGGCCCGTTTAAAAGCTGAAAATCAAGTATTAAAAAATCAAAAGTCTAAGTTATAATTTAAATTACAAATTTATAAAGGAAGTGTTATCGACTTCATGATAAATAATTTTGATAAAATTATATCTAAAGATTATTGTATATATAAATTTTGTTTATTGTTTTGTATATTATTTGTTTGATAATTACATAAATAAATAAAAAAATACTAGAAAATTATTATTAAGTATTTGTAGTTTGTGTCATGCGTGATGGAAATAAACTAGGAAACCAATAACTTCTTTCATCGTCTTGATCGTCAATCCAACAAAGTCCTTCACTAACAACTTTTTCCAATGATTGTTTAGCTCGATAATCAGGCCATCTTAATTCAATTTAATAGTTACATTTAAATGAGCTCTCTAATGTATTCGTTTATTTGAAATACTTACCCTAATTGTTCTATAAGCATTGTTAAAGTTACAAAGCCTTGATCGTTGTTCGAAGCCACTGTTAAAATAGTTGTTTCTTCCATACTTAATTCGCCTGGTATTGATTGTACAATATATTTTCCTTTGCCAAGTTTATGAACTACAAATCTGGAAATAATACATATTTTTTACATTTTTATTGAAGTCTTACTTCAAGATATAGTCGGTCAATTTTATACGTGTAACACCCTACATCCTATTGTTATAAATGATAGCTGCGAAAAATTATGGACCGTTTTTCGTATAATTTGGTTTTTTACCAGTTACGAAAAATTAATAAAGGACACTTGTATAAATTTATTTATTTTTATTTAATCTTAATTGTGTAGTACATTACGGTGAAACTAACATTTATGTGAAATTTAGGAGTTTTAAAATGAATTTTTCTGGGGAGTTATATGGGACTTAGAAGATTTTCACATCGATTTTTGCTTTGTTTTAATTTGACCAGTTATTATTGCAATACCAAACTATATGTGAGATTTATGTCCTTCAAAGTGATATTTGGAAAGATGCTTGTATGGCACCTATGAGAAGAAATGGACCGACCCTCGTATTATTTGGCACAGTTTTTTAGAATGTCATAACACTTATTTTTGTCAAATTTCCTTAAAACCGCTTTATATTTAGGACGTTTATGAGTTTACAACCTCATTTCGGGTGGACATTTACAAGGGAGGTAACCGAAATATTTAACCGAACATGCCCATTTTCAATAGGCTTCATCCATTTTCCAAAATAATATGTACCAAATTTCATCGAGGTGTCTCAAAAATTGTTCAAAACGTTTACATGCACAGGCAGCCGGACAGACGGACGGTCGGTCATCGTTAAATCCACAACGACCTAAAAGTGACAAGAAGTGGCGTTTTCTGAAAGGAAAGAGAGGGGAATAGTAAAAATAATTAAAAAAGAGCCTAAGACATGTTATGACTGGAAGAAGAAAGAGGAGGCTTTACAGAAAAACAGACTCAGAGGACTATTTAACATTGTGGTACTGGCTGCCTCCTAATACGGCATTCATATGGTAACTTGAAACCGCGGAATTTGAGGCGTCTCTGTGAATGTCGTTTACAGCTATCATATACGAATTCTGAACAAAAGGATCTCGCACATATATATGTATGCTATGTTCGAATATACGAATATCCTTTCTTACATGCCTCAGCGGTAACTCCAATTGTGTAATATTGAAGTTTGGATGGTTTCTCCGATGATATCCTAAAATGAACTGCTTACTTAGCATTTCATTATGTTCCTTTGTTGGAAGGATCTTTGTTTCCTCATTAAGGCTGCATTTTGACAGGTTTGGATTCATATTCACCTCTTTTGTCCAGGTGGTGAAGAGTGTTGCAGTTGATTTCGCTGGTTTCAAGTTTGGTGCCAAACCACATAGGTCATCAACTCTATGGCCCGTAGCCGTTATCGTACAGTCATCTGCATATGTTATCACGTCTACTCCGGATGGAGACTCTGGGAATTTCGAGAGTTAGAAATTAAACGAGAGTGGTGGTTTATTTACAGGTTCTTCATTGACAAGTTGAAAACCATTGTCAAATACTCAACACTCCGCTCGCTAAGATTCTTTAAAATTAGCATTGATATTCCGTCGGACCAATCGCTTTAGATGGTTTAGCCGCGTTGATGGGTTCTACAACTTCAAAAGGTTCAACACTTCGTTTTGACTTATCTCTCTCCGGATGCTCAATAAATTATCGGCAAAAAGCTCGCGAGCAATCCTTATGGTCGGAAATGGTTTTGATCTGCAAACTTAATCGCAACCCTATCAACCTTCATCTTGGGATTAGAGAGAGACTACAGTTTATTTACACCAGTATTTAAGTTGCTTGTGCTATTGTATATGATATAGTATTGTATGTCGTCGGCTGGGGATGCGGTACTATTACAAAAACTTGGCATTGAATTCGACTACTTTTTGCAGCAGGACAATGACCCTTAGCACATGGCGGAAATTATTCGATAATGGATCTTATATAATATACCCCATACTCTGAAAACTTTCCGCCAATTAATCAACATCAACCCAACAGAGTATTTATGGGACTATTGGATAGTCGGTTTTGAGAACTTTTTTCACTTGTCTGTTAAGATATTTTCTGGAAATCCGTAGAGGAGATGGGACCATGGTAATTTCTGTATTCTGGGCAACTTAAAACTTCAGTTGGACTATTCGAAAAGATTTTCTAACGCGGACACAGCTCCGAAAATGGTATCCATAGGACGTACACCGATGGATCCAAGCGATGTGGGAGAGTAAACATCCCCTTCCACATCTATTGAAACCATTGCTCTTTATAAAGAACTTCGATGTTTAAATTTCCTTTACGGCATCCAACAGGCTAAAATTTCTGATAACCACCTGGTTGAACTACCACTGACTTGCATTAGGAGAAGCTTCTTTTGCTATTTGGCCTGATAAATCGCCTACACTGACTTATGTCGTAGTTATCATTACGAGCTACAGAAAGAAACTTTTTCACATACTGTGTCACGGTCCAGCACTTAGAGAACTTCAGTAAATCACTCTAAGAACCTAAAATATTGAACAAATTACTGTTCTTAGGTTAACAAAATAAGTGATAAATGTACCCAAGTAAGATGTCAGTAGGACGCGGCTCTTAAAACCAAC
Organism: Cochliomyia hominivorax; assembly: GCA_004302925.2. Taxonomy (NCBI): domain Eukaryota; kingdom Metazoa; phylum Arthropoda; class Insecta; order Diptera; family Calliphoridae; genus Cochliomyia; species Cochliomyia hominivorax. Next base: position 79,903,418 of record PYHX02000467.1, read on the forward strand.
ATTTATGTGAGATCTATACACTTTAATAAAATTATATTCGAAAAATTAGATCTTGTATAAGAGTTAAGAAAATAATGGAAATTTCCTTGTGAAATTTCATACATTTGTTTGAAATTTTAATGCCAATTTTTCTTAAAATCTCTATTTTTAGGGTATTTAAAGGTTAAAAACTCTATTTCGGGAGTGTATTAAATAGGTGTTTGGTGAAATAATGTACTTCATAAATACAATTTTGTAACTTACCCATTGCCAAAAATATTAAGTTTTTTCGTTGCCATTAATATATCTTCATTAGTGATTTCCTGATGAATTGAGTTTTGACCTCTAGCAGCAATTAAACGCTTTCTAAGTTCATTTAATTCCATAAGGCCACCTTTAAAGTAAGAATATACATTTATAACAGATAAATTTAATACGTACTTTTTAACTTACCAGTCTTGTGATTAGCCGCTAAACATACTTCCACAACTTGTACACTTAGTTCATAATAAAAATCACCCATACCAAGAACACTCCAAAAACCTTTACCACTTGCTAATGGATCTACACCAATAGCAGCACACATTTCTTGAAATTGTTTACGAAATTGTGAATTTTTTTTTATGTCCTGTTTATGTTTAATGGCAAACTCTTCTAGTTTCTCGCGAAAGACTTCCATTTGTTTGGACATTTGTTCCAATTGTGATTCTTGTATATCAGTACCTTTGTCCTTATACTTTTCAGCGGCTAACTGTTGCTGTTGTATAGCACCTAAACCAGCCCGTCGTCTCATAATTGTTAAGTTTTATTGTTTTTAATAAAAATTGCTATAAAAAAAACTCTTGTTATTTACAATTATTAATTATTTTTTTTTTTCATTTGTTGTCTCCATCAGGTGCCAGAGACCAGAGCCTAAAGGTTTTGACGGCGTAAAAATGAAGTCTTTACGCTAGCAATGATTGACGCATGAAAGGTGGTTTCATTTAAGGTCGCTGTGTAAATACACAAGTACAATATAACAAAATAAACGTTAAGTCTCACTTATAAAGCAATCGCCAAACACGTAATGTAGCATAGAACAATATTATATATGTATATATGTATATATGTATATATGTATATATATATATATATATATATATATATATATATATATATATATATATATATATATATATATATATATATATATATATATATATATATATATATATATATATATATATATATATATATATATATATATATATATATATATATATATATATATATATATATATATATATATATATATATATATATTTATTTATTTTTTTTATTATTTTTAATAACTTCTTGCAAACGTTTCTTTTTTGTTATTTCCGAATAATTTCTTTCCTTTTCCTCCATTAGTTTATCTTTAAGCATATTTTTTTTAATTAATGTAGTATTCAGGAATCTGTCTATCCAAGTGGTCCTATATCTATTGGGTTGATGTCGGTTGATTACAGAGGAGTTTAAGATAATCGTATATGCAAAGAAATGAAAGATCGAAACATTCAAAATAGGTTGACTAATGAAAATTTCATTTGAAAATCAAATTAACAAAATTTGCAAAAAAACCCTTACGAACTTTCTAGAGATGTAATGTTTCGATCATTATTTAAGACACATCGGGCAGGGTTGTCAAGGGCATTGTGGCCGATAATTAATCCAGCACCTAAGACACATCGGAATAGGCATCTTAAGTTACAGATTTATATTCATTTATTTCTTATTTAAAACACTGAAGGTGATATTTTAACTGTAAGATTCATTGCGATACCCATTCTTACCAATTCAATACCAAAATAAAGTTCAATTATACAATTGTTTTATTAATCATAATATTTATTATAAAGATATCATAACATAATCGTGCTTTAAAGTTATTTTTATAACTTTACAAGTAAAATTATAAAACTCTTAAATGTACGTAAAATAAGTTTCGATTTTTAAGCAATTATGAGAAAAATCAATATTTATATATTTATTTCTTTGATTGTTTCCTTTTCCTTTTCGATTTCCCTAGCAATTTTTTCAATTCTTTTGACATATAAAATGGTTTTTCAGCAGAACCATCATTTTCCACCGAGTCTTCCAGGAAACAGAAAAACAATGTATCTACAGCCATTCCATATGTACTAAATATGAAATGTGCCATGACATAGGATACAATTGCTACAAGTATTACAGGTACCAGAGCGTAATGAATATCTGCAATTTTCGGATACTTCTTCAAAATTATATAGGTGATATAGGAAGTACAACCTGTAACAAGGAGTTTTGACAAGAAAAATAGAAAACTGGATACTCTATCGACTGCATATACTCGTATAACATTTTGGGTAATAAGATTAAAAGCTTTCCGTGAGCTCTGGCAGAAACTGGTACTGTGTATGGCGCACGTTATATAAGCATTACGATTAAGAAATCGTAGAAAATTTTCAAGTAACCAATATAAACATTTCATACATTTTAATATGGCACGTGTGATAACATTACTTTTTAGTTTAAGTTTTCTTTCGATCAATTCCAAAATATATCGTATCATGCGGCATATGGTTAAAATTAAAGAACCAAACGCCAATGTACCAAGGTGATATACAGTTGTTATCCATATAGACTTTAGAAGCGGTAATTTTGGTAAATTTCTTTTATCAAAAGTCCAATACCATAGCGAAAATGTACATGCTAGAACCATATCTTCATAAGCCGATAGAAAAAATGTTACCCATAAAAATCCTAAAATATTAAATAACATAAACCATTGAGTTTTTTGAGTTTTCACAATTTCTTTAAAACTACAGGATGTATTGACACATGGTTTTTCTATATCATCTTTTAGGTGACAATATTTCTCAAACAATTCGGGTTGGCAAGAATCGCCTATGGTATATGTTTTATTTTCGGGTCCATTACAAATGCATTGTTCGGTTGATGAGATAGATGTACTACTGGCGTTGCGACGAATCATGATAAAAGAAAACTCACCAATCGAATTTAAATGTAACATAATAATAAGTGAAATTATGGTAACAATTATATAGAGGATTCCCGGAAATATTGGAAAAAATATTGACGATTTTATTTGCATTATGGCCTTGCTGGCTTCCTTTATTATGGCTACAGCAATTTTAATACGTTTTCTTATTACAAACACTATTAATACTACAATAGTAAGTATGCCTCCCTGTACAATGGTGGTGTACAGCCAAGTATTACTATCTTGGAAAACATTTTGAAAATGTGCTTTAAGATTTATGGCATGATTTTTTACATGGGGTTCAGACTTCCAGTATCTATACTGTTCAAAACTGTAAACAAAAGAAACGCTTAGACCCAATATTACACCAAAGATAGATATCCACAACAGGGGCGCAGCCAACCAACGCAAGAGTGTTATAAACAATAAAACTATTAAAATATGCAAAATAAATGCAAATATTATAATTTTCCAAGACCTTTTTAAATCATGAGCTACATTCTTAGCAAAATTCTCATTTTCACTATCGTTATAATTAAATTTCGAAACAATAGCTGCAATTATTCGGTTCACATTTGAATTCGATTCGACTATTTTTTCTTTTAACTCGTTCATAGCCGTAGAATTTTGCGAACACAAAGATTTTGTATTATTTATAAATTTTTCCAATTTATTTTGTAAATCCGTCAATACGATGAAGTTCTCTGGAGGCAATTCATTTGATCTGCGAGTACGTCCCGTTAACATTGTTGGTAATATATCACACACATTTTCCGAAAAATCCCATACGCAATGATTAAAAAATGATATGCTTTTTAAATACCAACCGCTACAAGAATTGTTATTAATCGCCAATTCTATTTCGTTAATACTCTTAAACTTTTCTTTATCAATATTTACATCACAAATGAGTTTTTCTTTTAAGGCATTTAAATCGTTCCTTAATTTCATATTTTCAGACCAAACAAAAGTTTCTTGTGGGCATGATTTAACACATATTTGTTTGGCACCACATCCTGTTAATGGAGTCATTGGATCAAGACACGTGTTTAAATTAAAGAAAAACAATTTTTTCCTATCCCGATACCCGGAATCTATACCACATTTTGTATTCAATGAGTCAGTGGGCATTAATGCATTATTTAGATTTCCTTGAGAAAATGCATAACCAGCGATATACGCCCAAGCAACTATAAAACACATAAATATTATTAAACAATGAACGTCGGTACAACTGTGTTTTTTGTGATTTATTTGCTTAAACTTGGCACTTGGTTTTCTTTGCAAAGGAGCTAGTTCTTGTTCCAAATTCTCTAATCCTATTACTTGTGGTGGTAACTCCTTCTTTACCGTAGATATTTGCTTATGATACGTTATATTTCTAGAGTTTCTATCAATCAACCCAGAACCTCCGGGTTCAATTATAGAATTGGTAAATGAACTTCTTACACATACTCTAGGTTCAGCCGTGTTTTCACATTGAACCATAAATGTCCTTGGATCAACATATTCATTATCCATTATTTTATAAAATTTTGCGAGTAATTTTCTTTAACGCTGGCGATCTTTTTAAACGATCATCTCAGACTAATTCTTTTTTCATAAATTATTTAAATTGAAATAAAAAACAAATAATTGTTTTATTTTTAATCTAGATATTGAAATCTGCGGTTTTTCTATTATTAATATTAAAAACTATATGTGGTAAAAATTTTCAATAATTAATCATTAAATCCATTTTTTAAATTTACATTTGCACTGTGATTCCAAACTTTAAAGGATATTTTTATGAACTTTCACATGGTTAGATCTGCGGTGTTTTCGAGTAGATTTAGAGATCTGATCAGGGTCATGGTCGGTAACCCTTCAATGATGACAACCTCGGGGGTATGTAGATTTTTTTAAATTCATAAGAAATTAATTTTTAAAATTTTGTATAAAGATTGCCCTTGTAAACTTCAGTTAATATTTTTTATTTTTCCCATTTGTTATTGTTTTATAAAGAACCCTGAGAATAAAAACTTTAGAAAAAACTTTTTTATTAAATCGTAAAGCTGGAATTATTTACAAATTATCTTAATATAAAACTGTATATGTTCGATAAACACCAATAAGTATTTTTCGCCAGACCGTTTTAATGGCAAAAGTAATTTTTAACACGTCTTATACGGATTGGGTTATTTCTAAGTGGAAAATAATAAAATAAAAACGAAATATACTTAAAAATTCGTTTCCAAAAAGACATTAATTTTGGAAACAGATTCTATTATAATAGATTCTTTAGAATAGATGTTGGCATCGGTTCCCACTCTTGACCATCGGCATTTCAGTTTTAAAGCGTCGTGCTCCAATTCTTCATTTTTAAATCCAGACAAAGAAGTTCAAATCAAATGTAGAGGCTTTTCTTTGGTATTCTTACATTATATTTTTAATTCGAATTAAATAAGATTTGATTCACCACTAAATATAATGGTTGTTGTAAAAATTTCGCCTTTGCTGTAGTTTCTTCCCTGGGAAAAATTGCTGATTGATATAGCTGTTGCTAAGTTGACAATCTTTGGACGTGTCGATCCGGAGATCCAATTGTCGTGAATATGAAATTAAACGGTTATTCATATTTATCTAGCAAATCCGTTGAGAAACTCAGAGAGAATTAAGCTCATTTATTATATCTTTCGATGAAAAAATTTGATTTTTAAAATATATGGAACTTTCACTTAGAAGTTCTTCGAGGTCGCCAACCAATATTATTTGTACTACTTTTATTATTAGACTTTATAAGAAAGACTATTTAACGAGAACAAGTTGCTTAGGTCAGACAACACTGTATGTGCATACTGTTTATTTGAAGTTGGTTCTGAATAAATTCAACCAATATGTTCTATGCAATTCCAATTTAAAAATAAAACAAATGCTTTGACCCAATATCCTACCCCCCCTTCAAAATTCTACGAAAACAATAATCAACACAGTTTTTATGTTTTCTTTTAAAGAAATTTATTTATATTAAAAAAGAACATTATCTGAAAAAATATTAAAATAAATATAAACTTACCACAAATAGATGGTTAATAATAAAAGATTTCTTTTGGCCCACAACAGGATATACTGATATTTTCATATTGTTAACGATGTTGAAAGCAATCACAGGAATCAGGAACAGTCATTGTCAGTCTTGCAACAAAACAAACCAAAGATATAGAAATTATTAGAAATGCTCTGTTGATTGCATTTATAGAATATTGATTTTTGGCTCTTGATCATTTTCTTTCACGATCCTCATCTGCAGTTGTACTTTTTATTGGAATTGATTATATATTTTCTTAAACTATATTACTTTTCTAAATTATTTTTATATGTGAATAAATTTGTTCAAGTTTTAAAAACAATACATTACCACTTCTTCCTTGATATATCTGATTAATTTTGGTTAACTTAAATTCATACATATTCAAAAGTTTATAAAAGTATTTTTTCCAAAATGTGTATATAATTTTTAATGTTAATTTTCAAATTAAAAACCTTGATTTTTTAATTCGCCAAGAATTCGTTTATGAATTGATGCAAAATTAAAAAAAGTTATACCAATCTGAATTATTTTGCAATTTTTTTTTTTTTTTTTTTTTGACAATGTATGCACTCCTAAGCACATTTTTTTATACATATAAATGAGGAGACGTAGAATCTAATTGGTTAAGAAACATAATGAAATGCTTAGTAAACAGTTTCTTATTGGATATCATCGGAAGCATCATCCTTACTTCAATGTAACACAATTGAAGTTACCCCCGAAGCATGTTAAAAAAAGATCTTCGAATATATGAACAGAGCAAAAATAGATAAATGCATTATCCTTTCGATCAGGATTCATACATAATAGCTGCTTTGAACTACGTTCACTGGAGCCACAAATTACACGGTATCAAGTTACCGTATGAATGTCTCTAAAATCCTTTTTGAAGCCATAATGCGCTATGTAAATTGTTATCGGATTTGAATGAAAAATACTTTTATAAACCAAAAAATAAATGCGATTGTTTTTTTAAATAAACTAAAGTTTTTAATATAAGATCCTGTATTGTAGTTTAAATTTTTTATCATATGCTAATATCCTGTTTACATAATTTATGAGTAATTTTCATAAATTTTAATAGTGTCCGATCGAAATTAATCTAATTCAACAGCACAATCAAGAAGAATACAAATTTGTTGTTATTGCATTATAAAAATATTGAACAAATCATTTGTAAATATGTTGTAAAAATCCACTCATTATATATTCAAACCTCATCGGATAACACATTAAAAAATGAATGCTTACTAGTTTTAAGTAGGAAACTTCTCAGGACTTTAACAATATAATGAATACCCAAGGCCAAATTTTATTAAGTTGTGTCAATTATTGTGAATGTAAGCGTGCCAACAACAGACAGACATAGCTATATCGACTCAGATTTTGATTTGACGCAAGAATATATACATACATTATGGGAACTTAGCGTTACACTCGGAAGGACAAAGTTTTTATACCCTCACCACCACTTGCGGTGGTAGAGGGTATAAAAAACATATCTAAAATTGTTTACACTTTGACATAAACTATCGAACTACATCGAAGTAATTGTTGTTACTGAACTTCAATCTACAAACTCTGTTATACACTCGATCGGGTACCATATAACAATCCCTTTAGTAACACAGTAATGACATGTGTATTTTTAATACTATAATAAAAATATACATAAAAAATGATAGTTTTAATTTTTGTTTTCTTTTTTCTCTTCCGTTTTTTTTCTTTTTTGTTTAATGTTAAATATATAAAATGTCTTAAAATTAAATTATGATATATTTTTTAAATCATTTTTTAATATAAATACACTGACAAAGGGACTGATCATAAAACTAAGCTTTGTTAAAACAAATTGAAAAAACAAATAAATTATTAAAAAAATAATATTGATTGGAATTACTTAAAAAATCAAATTAGTCTGCAAGTTTGCCTGCTAGATTTTATTTACTATTTTATATAATTCGATATATTTTTTTTTTTGCATTGGAAAATTCGTATAGTAAAACATTTTTTTAAACAGCAGGAAACGAGTAGACTAAAGATATTATTGATTTTATTATTTAAATTGGGTACACACAAATAGGTACTACTACATTTCTTACATACAAAACAAGTACTTCTTCTGACCGTGTTGGTTGCTTTTTCTTAAAAAAAAAAAAAATTGATTTGTTGTCCAATTGTGAAAGATTGCTCTTTATCTTTTTTAATTATATTGTTTTAATAAATGTATATTTATATAAAAACATCTCATTTTAAAAATAAAAATGAGTACTTTGTTTTCATGATTGGTGGTTTTGTTTGTGGTTTTAACATTGGAATCATCAAATGAAAAAAATGTATACATACTACTACATATTTTTGTTTATATTAATTATAATTCATGTAATTTTTTCTTTTTGTTTCTATATCTGAAGAGTTGTTTTTATGATATCTGTTATAAATAAAAGCTTATTTAATCTACTAAATATAAGATGCTTAAGAGCCTAAAAAGCAGGGTTCATTAAAAAACAAAGTTACACACATATATGCTCATTTTCATTTTTCGTAATAGCTACAAGATAGGGTAACATCAATTTTAGTATTATTTATTCTATACACACAGGCTCTGTTTCAAATTATTCGCTGTGTTTTTGTTTTTTCCTTGTATCTCCCTCGTTATAAGATATACGACAGACAGATACATTTTAAAATATAAACTTTTTGTTAAGTTTCTTTTCTTAATAAAATTTGATTTTATTGCCTGATAAGCCTGCCTGCCTGAGCCTAGCGTATTTCTCTTTCTCTTCCTTGCTTTGCTTTTCCTTTTCCTGCCTGCCTCTCTCATTTTGTCTGATAGTTTTGTTTTTATGCTCTATTTTTACCTATTTGCGAAGGAGGAAAAAATTTATAAATTTTAAGATTAGCATTAAAAATTAAAATATAATTGATTAATCATCATATTTCAGCGTTTTGAAGACACAATCATATAGTACAACAGAGCGCTGATAATAAAGGAAATACGTATTGTATATACGTATATATATATTAAAAAATGTGAACATATTGTATATAGCCGACATTTCGAATAACATCTTTAGTTATACGATAGAAAAAAATCTCACTTTTTTATTTTGTAAAAAATAACCATCTTAGTGACCATTTAAAATGTTTAAAAATCAAATGGCATATATTTTGCAAAATAAGTTAAGTAAAATTTTTCTTAATACAAATGCAAATAATTACATGGTAAAATTCAACTTTGAATGTTTGAAGTCTATGTCAATATAATGTATGTTTCAGTTTTAGTACCATGTAATTTTAAACGTTCACAATGTCATAGGCAGAGGTGTCTATTAATTTGGAGAGCTTATTAGCACTTACCTTATACTTAATATCTTCGGTTGCCACCACCGCCGCCTCCCATATTACCACCACCGGGGCCACCACCACTGTTGTAGTTATTACCACCAAAACCACCACTTTGCTGTCCACCACTTTGATTACCACCTAATTAAATATTGAAAACACAAAAACGTTTAGTTAATATTGAGATTTTTAAAAGTACTTTTTTATTTTAGAACTTACCCTTATTAAAACCATATGGAGCAGGGCGGTTGCCACCGAAATTATTGCGTTGAGGTCCACCACCGTAAGTTTGTTGATAATCGTTGCCAAAATTATTATTTCCACCACCACCACCACTATTACCGCTATTACCACCCCAACCACCACCTCCGCTGCCACCATTAGTTTGAGGACCACCAAAACCACCACCATTATTCCAACCACCGTCATTTCCACCACCATTATTCCAAGGCCCACCTGCAGGCTGGTTATTCCATCCACCAGGTCCACCACCTTGACCACCACCAAAGTTACCATTGTTTCCAAAATTATTTCCGCCCCAATTGCCGCCGTTTTGGCGATTGCCTCCCCAGCCACCACCACCTTGATTACCACGATCATTGCGGCCACCACCGCGACCACCGCCGCCACTTCCGCGTCCACCACCACGACCACCATCCATGTCCTGTTTAGCAATGGCTTTTTTAACGTCCAACGTTTTATTTTTTATTGTGTGACTCTTTTGCAATATAATTTTGTCCACGGGATCGTAGTCATCAAACTCCACAAATGCAAAACCACGTTTTTTGCCAGTATCTTTGTCTGAAACAATGTTAATACCCAAAATATTACCAAAGTCTTTGAAGTATTCGCGCAAGCATTCCTCATCGTGATCATCACGTAAACCGCCAACAAATAATTTCTTCACAGTGGCACCAGCATTGGGATTATCTATTTCTTGTCGTGGCACCGCCCGTTTGGGTTCAACAGTGCGACCATCAATCTTATGTGGACGAGCGTTTTGAGCGTTATCAATCATATACGACTGTGAATATGTAATAAAGCCAAAACCACGAGAACGTTTTGTCTTAGGATCTTTCATGACGACAACATCAACAATATTTCCCCACTTTTCGAAATGGGCTTTCAAGCCCTCGTCGGTGGTGCGGTAGTCTAAACCACCAATAAACAATTTGCGTAATTGCTCAGGCTCATTGATGGGCTAAATTTGAAGAAAAAATAATTAAAACTGTTAAAAAAGTACAAAGATAAAAAAAAAAATGTGGCACTTAAAAAACTCCATGGTTCAACATATCTTTAATGACCATGAGAAAATAACATGTTCCTAGGTATATTCTTTGATTTAAACCCTGAAATACCTTTCAAAAGTGTAACTGATGTTTTTTATAAACATATCTTGAAATAACTTCAATTCTACATGGCACAAAAAAAGATATAAAAAGTAAGAAGTTGAAGTCAGTTAAGCATGACAATTTTATACCTTACACCTCATTTTATACCACGACCGTCTTATCATTTGTTTTCTAATTTATGCTAAAGAGTGCATCTGCCATTATATATGCATTTTAAATAGATTTTTTCTGAGCGTTATATGAGAGCTTGAAGAAATTAAGTACCGACCTCGTAAAATTTCGAACGTCGATTTCCGTTTATATTTATCTTAACATAATACCAAAGTATATGTGCGTGATTGAAGAAGACTTGCAATGTGATATTTTCTCGATCCTTGTATATACACCCCTAATATTTAAGACTCTACTGTACCTAAAAATAATAATCCTTTTTTTATCAATTTTTTAATTTCGTTTATCATTTTTTATTATTTTTAAAACACTCAACAATGAATTATTTGCAAAAATTGAAAAACGTCAGCGCGTAAGTACGTATGCACTAAATATTGTATAAAAAGGTAAATAACCTTAATTTTTAATTCATTACACGCAAGAGTACTCGATTTTAATATGTCGCCATTTTGTTTTACAAAAAATTGTGTTATACATACAATATTTCCAAAAAAAAATGCAATATGGGAGAATTTTTATTAAAATTATATGAATTCATAAATAACTTTGAAAAAATGTTGAATAAAATCATTTTTTTTTTCAACAAATGAATTGTTGTATATCACAATCATTTATTGCAATACACAATTATAAACAAAAAGAAACTTACCTCATCATCGTAATCGTTGTTGCTGCTTCCATTTTCGACTTTCGACATTTTAATACTCTTTCTTTTAGAATTGTCAATTTAACAAACTTTCTTCTTTAATATTTACTATATTGTTAACACTTTTAAAATAAATTAAGATTTTTTTAGATTATTATTTTAAAAAAATTGCGGACAACTAGAATGCAATCGGATCGGCTTCCCTCAACGAATTGATAAGTTGCGGCCGGTTTTAATATATGTGTTCGTAACACGAAGCGCTCTGCTGCAGCGATAAGTGCTACCAAGTTGATGTATGTTTGTATTTTAATTAAGCAGGGTTGTTTAAATCAAAGGGCTTACATCCAATGTTTAACTAAATTAAATACAATAAAAGTCGCCATTTTTGCAAGAAGGCTTACAGCGTCTACAAACACGTGTTTGTTGCTGGCTATACATAATAATTCTTTGTAAATAATTTTAAGAAATACTCCAATTCAATGGAAGCCAATAGGCTAAAGCATTTTGTTACAATATTATGAAACCTCTTAAGAAAATAATACTGACAATTTCGTGATATAGTGGGTAATATACCACCCACCATCAAAAGTGGTGAAGAATGTACATTAATTTTGTCATTCCGTATGTAACGCTAAGAAGGAATCATCTTAAACCTTATAATGTATATTTATATATTTCCATCAAATCAAAATCTGAGCTGATTTTCTGTATCCGTCTGTCTGTTGTTGGCACGCTCCATCCATAATAACTGACAGTACTCAATGAAATTTATCCTTAATATTTGTTGTAGAGAAGTTTCCTATTTACAATTAGGGAAATTGGTTTAATATATTTATTGATATAGGCCGAAAGCAAAAAACTTTCCAATTTTTTTAATTTTAAATCAAAAGATAAGAAAAAATGTTATTATCGGTTCAGTAGAAAAAAGTTATAGCCAAACAAATAAATAATTTGATGATGAAAACGTTTATATATTGCATGGTGTATATATGAGTGTGTGAATTTACTTTATATGCATTTGTAGCAAAGGATGTTGAAGATTTGACATAGCCGAATATAGTTTTTAAACTTGTTTTTTTTTTTGAAAAGGTCTTATATCTCTACTGAAATATAAAATATTTTATTTGAATTAACCCATTAAGTGAGGTGGGGTATACAGGTCTTGATATGTATGAAAATATTATTATATTGAGAGGCTCTTCAAGGCTTTTTAAATAATAAGCATGTTTATATTGACTAAATATGAAAAAAAGTAAACTTCTGGTATCTATATCTCGAAAAGTGTGTGATCCATTTCGACTTGTAAATAATACTTATATTCGTTGAACTATATAATATCTCTAAAAATAGAAGATCTCGTAAAAAACTTCAATGTTACTTTTTTACCTCAAAATTTACCAACGATTTAAAAGTGTTTAAGGATATAATCGCTTGGAACCTCTAAAATCTTTAAAACAAAAATCATACTGTTAATATTATTTACTAAAAGCGAGAGAAATTAATATGTTTGTCAAAACTTCAGGCTATATATCTATAAAACTAAAAGATATTGAAAAATTTACATTAGATATTTAATTTAATATGAAATTCATTGAAGATGTGAAATATATTTGCATAATTGAAATCTCATATGATCAATACTGTTTTCAAATTAATATTTTTGTTGAACTTCCAATCCTGACACCTTTACTCACAATATCTGTAAACATTTCTTGCGTTACCAATATTTCAAGCATTTTAGAACGCGCTGAATTGAATAGTTTTCTTTCCAAACACTTCCACAAAAACATATTGCCGCCATTTCTGTAGAGTGGAAAATTTTACTTCCGTTTGGTACGTCGTGAGTTTTTATCATTATTTTTCTGTGTGCGGTGAATAAAAGTGGAAAATTTCTGGAGTAATTAAATTAAAAAAAAATATTTGCAATAATTAATCGTTAAGCTAAATTCATTTAGCAAAGGTGAGAAAACGCTAAAGCGAAAAACTACATAAATTAAACAATAAATAGAAGTAAAATATAGAGTGAATTTTTTGTAAAAATTCTGTACCCGGTGACGCCATATTGCAATTTTTTTTGTCAGTTTCCCGAAGCTTGTGAAAAAATGTGTTTGCGCAGAACTGTATTTAACAAGATATTGATTAAAGAAATTGTTTCAAATTAAAATATAAAAAATAATTTTTAATATTTTTTAGTTTATAAACACACAGAAATATAATTAAAATGGTGGGTTCACGAGTGTATGTTGGAGGTTTACCTTACGGTGTAAGAGAACGCGATTTAGAGCGTTTTTTTAAGGGCTACGGTCGCACACGCGACATTTTAATTAAAAATGGCTACGGTTTTGTGGTAAGTAGACTTACAAGAAACAAATAATCGATAAATTATATATTTGATATAATTTTTCAGGAGTTTGAAGACTATCGCGATGCAGATGACGCGGTATATGAACTAAATGGGAAAGAATTATTAGGTGAAAGGTAATATATTGTTATTAAAGTTATCTATAAATTTTGTTATTAATAACAAAATCCATTGCAAATATTTTAGAGTTGTGGTAGAACCTGCTCGAGGAACTGCCCGAGGTAGCCATAGGGACCGTTACGATCGCTATGACGGTGGTCGTCGTGGTGGCGGACGTTACAATGACAAGTAAGTGGTTGTGTATCTTTTTTGTTCATGTTTAATCATATTCATATTGATTATGGCAAATTTGTAATAGTAACAATAAAAGAATAGCCATAAGTATAAAGCATCATTACTATATTCTTTGCAGTGATAAAAAAACGAACAATTTTAACAGAAAATAATGTGCTATCACGTCCTTTATGTATACTATTCTCAGAATCACTTCCAGACTGCTATTGTTTATAATGAAACTACAAGTCGCAGTTTTGAATATATCTTGAAGAAATTTAGCGCGTCAACAATCAAAGCCTCGTATAAACTTCCATCGGAAATATGATTTTAAGTTCATAGAAATCTTAAACATAAGCGATTTTAATAATTCCTCATAGCACCCATAAAATACTCTTCCAAAACTGTTTTAAAATGCGTTCCACTTTTTGCGTATTTTTTCAAATTGCCACTTTTGTCTCTTTTTTTTATACCCTACACCACATTACGTGTATAACGCTAAAAAGTAACATCTCACGTATATATATTATTGCAACAAATTAAAATCTGAGTCGATTAAGTTATGTCCGTCTGTCTGTTGTGGGCACTATAACATCCACAGTAATTAACACATCTTAGTGAAATTTGGCCTTCCTATTTAAAATGAACGAAATCGGTTCTGTAGATTAAAAGATATAGACCGATATCTGAGGTAACCTCTAAGTTCAAACAAATATCTTTCGTTAAATTGTCAATTATAAATCGATAAATTCAAATGAAATTTTGCCGTAATATTTAGTTTGTATATACTTCATTTCCATTCCAAAAGTTATCAAAATCGATTTAGCAAAAAAAGTTTAGCCAAAAAGATAACCAATTAAGTGTTCCTCTGTTATATTTAAGAAAAACTTTATATATTGTATACGTTTATTAGTGTGTGTCAGTGTCTATGCACAAAAAAATGTATTTATTTTGATTTTTTTTCCGCAAATCACCCTTCAGGTGCGACTTTATTTTCATAAATCCCCTTTTTTGTGATATTTTTCCAAAAATTTCAACGGTAAAGCTAATCTCAATGTATTATCCTCTTAAACTGAAATTGGAAATAATTCTGTAATAATTAAATGAAATTTCACATGAAGATTCTTGAGATGGTTTCCATTTGATTTGCAGATGAACATGTTTCTAGTGGGTCCTGAAATCGTGGATCTCCAAAGTAGGTCACTTCGATTACGGCGATTTTTTTTAAATCGTAAAGATTTTTAGTTTTTATACTTTTTTTAACTTGGAGGTCTCTACTCCGGTCCAAAAAAATCAAAGAATTTGATCTGGACTCCGTACAAAATTCTAAAAAAGAATTATATGTACCTATATTGACTAAAAACGGAAAAAATACATTACTTACTATCAACTCAAGAAATCTGTATTAAACAAACGGCTGAATGAGCAATTTACTGAAATAAATAAGTTTTCTCTGGATTCGAATTTTGGGTGTTTTGGACTGAAAAATAGTAATATCATTTTTCTTATGGAATTTACTTCAAATATTATTTTTTTAAAGAGTGCACCGAAAATAAACATGTTTGAATTTTTAACAAATTTGTTAAATATATTTTTAGTTTAAGCACCTTATTACATACATATTATAATCTTTCAAGTAATTACCTTTCAAACGATACTAAATATTTATATAAAAGTTTTACATCTTTTTAAAGTTAACCGAAACTTGGCCCCTCTCCAGAAGTTTGCTCATTTACCATTTAAATATTAAATAAAATAAAGTAAAAAATAAATAAATGTACTAAATAAAAACGAATAATCGATTCATGATTTTTCGATCAACTCTTTTTATTTTTCTTATTTTAGTCGATTAATCGTACCCTATAATGGATTTTTTAATAAAAAATTAATCAATTTTTAAAAGTAGAAATTCATTTTTTTTTCATTTTTCACATTTTATATAATAACTGCAATACAAGAATAAATTTACTTTGTAAAATGCCTGTAAACAAGTATGGAAATATTAATTTTATTATTATTTATTTTAGAAACAAAAACAACAGATCAAATTCCCGTTATGGACCACCATTGCGTACTGAATATCGTCTTATTGTCGAGAATTTATCCAGTCGTGTTAGTTGGCAGGTATGTAAACGTTTTTATGAATAAATTTTTACTCTTAGTAGTTTGATAATTTAACCCGTAGTAAATAGTTTATATGGTTTCAAATGTATTATATCCCTAATTGAATACCAATTTAAAGTTTAAATATTTTCAAAGATTTGAGGGGTATAAAACATTCATTATATTTAAATGCATAATTTTATAAATGGTTTTAAAATACTTTCATTATTTTATTTTTCATAAAATAATTCATGAAAATAACAAAAAAGTTTAAATGGAAAATATATTTGCGTGTGTTATTACTTTTTTAATTACTAACATTTTTAATTTCTTTTTTTTCTTTTCCTTAAAGTATTCTTTAGTATGTCATACTAAATTGTGGAATACTTTATACACAATATTATACATATTGTTAACATACATATGTATATAACCTGCATGATGCAAAAAAATAATTCAGTTTTGAATTCTTAAAAATTAAACGTTTTTATAACTTTTGGTGATTATTTTATTGTTTTTTATTTTTTTTATTTTTTTTTATTTTTTTTTTTAATTTCTTTTTTTTCAACTAACTATTGGTTTAAAAAAGAAAGCTTTAATATATATTTTGTTTATTTAAAAAACATATTTTTTCCAAAAATATTTCCTTGAAAATCCTCTTTCAATATTTTGTATATAATCTAAATGTGTTTGAATTAAAACGAAACTGATTTATCATTTCCCCCTAAAATTGTTTCTATTTTTGAAATGTTAACGACCAAAACACTACCAAAATGCACATCAAATATACTGGGTACATCATCCATCAATCGCCTTCGATTAATATAACAGTGCGTGTCCTAGAAAAACCAAACAATTAAAAACATATAAAATGTGGTGTAATAACATATTAGGCGAACTAAATGCAATACGGGTCAAATGCAGTGATGCACTTACAAAGGCAGCCTACTAAGCTAGAGTAGTAAAGAAAACTATGTGGGTCCTTAAATATGTTATAAATCTTCCCTTATTTTAAATTTGATGTGTGACAATATATCTATATCTATCTATTAAAATCAATGTTAAACATGGCGATGATGAAAAACATTGATATTGAACAAAAGATAAAAGTAAAAATAAAGCTGGTTATCAACCCTATAAACATCATGTGACTTTAAGGAAGAAATTACGATTAATCTATTAAATAACCAATCTATACTTTAAGATGACAATATTTTTTGTCAGAGATGTCACTCACAATGAATATCGCTCGCAAAATCTGTAGCTTTTTGTGTATGAACGAGAAAATCTTTGGATCATGTTTTAATGATCATATAGTATTATAATCCATATAACTACTACAATCTCGGGTTCACTTGCTTATAAAAAAGACAATTTCATCATTCTGATACGATGACACGCCGTGGAAGAAAACAAAAATATAACAATATCATAGAGATAAATCCATCCATCTCCCTTCTCTTTCTACTACTTTCTACTAAAATTATGACGATGGAAGTATATATTCAAATACAAATTACATGATGATTATGACTGGTGGTCATCCGAAAATGTTGAAGTTGTTTTATTTTATACGTTTGTGTTTGTGTGCTTAAGATTGATAATATTGAGAATGATACCAACAATTTAGGTATTTCAAAAATTAATTTCATTAAGTTTTTTAAACAAATTTTTAATATTTTTGAAATATAAAAATTTAATTTTAGAAAGCATATATTTTCGTTCGTTTTTGTCAATTCCGAACACAAGTTTTCGGAGTACTCGATGCAGAGGTCCGTCCAAATGTGCGATTGTAAACTTAATGCGAGATCAATTACACTTTTGGAATAAGATATAGGAATCTAAAGATTCTGTCGGGATCTTCTTAAACAGCCAAAACAAGCGAAAGTTATTGCATCAACCGTGACTTAAAACAAGAAATATAATGTTGAAGGCTTTTAGACTGGAATTACTGGTATGGGAGGCGGTCAGGCAGACAGGCAGGCAGGAAGGGAGGCTAAAATATCCCGAAGAAGTCTCATTTAGTTCATAATACCCGGCTAGAAGTGCGAAAAGGAGAGGGATCTTATCGGTTATATACGAATGACTAAATTTTCTAAAATCTTGTTGATGAATGGCGAAAAACGGTTCATTTCTTTCTCCCCCACTTGTCTGCGTTCAGCGATTTTCTGACTGTAGATGAAAACTACGAAGACGATGTTGTAATTGATGACTATTTTCTAAGTTCAAGAATAGAAAGCTTAAATATTTCATCCAATTTGTGCAAGATGCTTTCACATATTGACCAGCTAAGGCACATACATCAACTTGTCTCCATTTTTTGAATGTGGAGATTTGTTACAAAATTTCTCTTTTTTCAGTAGTTGCAGTACGTTTTTAAAGCGAACTGACCTGATACATAACTTTTCCAGTAAGGTTGGCAAACTACAACTCACTCATCTATCCACCCGACAATAGGTTCAGGCTTAGAGCATTTTTCTGGCAAAAAAACATTTTGGCAGATGACATTGGCTAAT
This sequence comes from Cochliomyia hominivorax, assembly GCA_004302925.2. Lineage (NCBI taxonomy): Eukaryota > Metazoa > Arthropoda > Insecta > Diptera > Calliphoridae > Cochliomyia > Cochliomyia hominivorax. The sequence goes on from PYHX02000467.1 coordinate 79,922,239, forward strand.
AACTTATGTCGCATACTACCACCAATTTCATCACACCACCACTATGATTATCCCCTCTTTTCTTAATAAAAGGCTAATGGAAGCTGACATAAGAAAAAAATTCAGACAGTATTGATTTACGCTGTCTGTTGTGGCAAATCGTTCAAACTGTGATGATTTATATTTCTCCAGTTATTAATTTACAAATATAATTAATAATTAAAAAATAGTGTTGGTTATAATAAACGTACATTTTCCAAATGTGTGCCCCCCAAAAAGACGATGATGATGATGTTGAATTGAAGTGTGTGCCCTTATTTGCGATTGAGTAGAACAGTTCCTAGAAAAATAAAACACGTGTGCATCGTACGTGTTTGAGGTGAAAAGAGAAACGGCCATCTATGTCTCTATGTGTGTACTTCTAACAACTACCTTTCCATCACCTATACATACACATGAACGCACGTGCCACATGTGTAAAATTGGTCACTTGATCTGTCGAACGATCTCCTTCTGGTTCTGGTAGATTGGTTGGTCCAAATATTAAAACAGGCGCCTCCTATGTAAGAACTGTTCAATTCAACCATGTCAAAAAGTTATACTTTTTAAGTTTTCTTTTATATCTCTTATATGATTATTATCATTATTGATCCTCCTCAATATGTTTTCTTTTAATGAAGAGTTAAAACACAAAGAGAATCGAATAAACGTTTCAGCTGTTATTGTAATTTATTGTGCGATAAACATGGTCATATGAAGGTCAAAGAAATCAAGGGATGCGCAAAAATTGTCAGGCTAAGAGAGGATAAAAATAACACAATCATGAGGGTTAATAACAATATCTTACGGTCACGCAGTTGTTGAATTGAGAAAAATATGTGGTTAAGGCTAGACGAACAATGCATGTTTCAGTAACAATAATCAGCAGTTGGATATGTTTATTCATTTTCAAATGTGTTTACTCTATTTTAAACATAAAAAACCTAATGAAAACTAATGATGTTTTCTTTTTATTTATTCTTTCTATGGTGTGTGTGTTTATTGTTAAACATAATAGGATCTGAAAGACTATATGCGCCAAGCCGGTGAAGTCACCTATGCTGATGCCCACAAGCAGAGACGTAATGAAGGGTAAGTTACATTTATATATTTTGATTAAATATTGTATGTAAATTTTTTTACGTTTCATTTGTTATTTTTTATTTATTTAGTGTTGTGGAATTTGCTTCGCTGTCTGATATGAAGACTGCTATTGAAAAATTGGATGATACGGACTTAAATGGTCGCCGTATACGTTTGGTAGAAGATCGTCGAAGTGGACGTGGTGGTCGTGGAGGACGTGGAGCATCTGGTTCGTCCAGCTCTCGTTCACGTTCTCGTTCACGCAGACGCTCTCGTTCTCGTTCCCGTCGTTCCTCACGTTCACGTTCCAAATCACGCAGTCGTTCCAAGTCTCGCGGAGCACGTTCAAAATCTAAGTCACCAGTAAAATCACGATCCCGTTCACGTTCAAAGTAGGTTATTGCTCTTGGGTTACTTTTTTATATTCATCTCATTTTAATTATTTTTTTTAGCAAATCACGTGAACTTTCAAAATCCAAATCCAAGTCTCGTTCCCGCTCTCGTTCTCGTTCAATTAAACGTGATTCCCGTTCGCGCTCTCGTTCACGTTCCAATTCGAAACGTGAGTCAAGATCACGTTCCCGTTCAAAATCTAGAAGAGACTCTCGCTCACGGTAAGTTTTGTTGCTTTCATTTATATTATTTATGTTTATTAATATATTATTGCACATACAATGTAAAATAAATGATGTTTTTTCTGTTTTTTAATTTATTTTCTTTTGTGTTGCAATAACAACACTGTCGATTATTTTCAACATATAACAATGATTTAATTGATTGCAATGCACATAATTATAATTTATAATTAATTATTGGATGGATGTACATACATATACTCATGAATTGTCGTCTATCACCTCTTCTGTTGTCTGATGCCGTCTCTAACACTTCGTGTTGAGTACGTTACAATCTCTCATTTACTCTACTCCATTATTATAATACATTTTTATTACTATTTATTTCTATAAATTTATTTAAAATTCCAAAATTAATTTTTTGTTTGCTAATTACAAAATATTCTCTAAAACAGAAGTTAAAAATTCATTTGGTTTGTCTTTCTTTAATCTCTTATTATTTTTGAAATGTTACGCCCCATTTTCTTATATTTTTTGTTTTACAACTTAACACATTGTGTGGCAAATTACTAATAAATCTAGCCAAAGTATGCAGTTCAATAGTCGACAGACACAATAATTCTGCATCAGTGTCACATTGCTCATTTTCTAATTTTGACGTAAAATGAATTAATAGGTGAATGGACAGGTACGAAGTATATAAAATTAACATAAAGGAAATTTGTGTATGGATTTTTTAAGGGATCTTATGTTTGATATTGTATAATAATATAAATTTTAAACTATAAAAATCAAGTTCATGACGACCTATGGATGGTGCATAATATTAACTTTCATTCCGTGATTAATGCTAAGAGAAGGAATCATCTCAGACCCCATAATGTAAATATATACATTATGGTGTCTGAATCAATATAGCTTTGTCCGTCTGTCTGTTGTTGACACGCTCACATCCACAATAATTGACAGAGCTCTGTGAAATTTAGTATTAGCCCTAAAAAGTTGCCTATTAAAACCACCGAGCAAAATTATCAAAATCGATTAAGTAGAAAAAAATTAGTAGCAAAATTTGTTGATTCATTAAGTGTATTGTATTGTGGTGGAGGGTATTAAATATTCGGCACATCCAAACACAGTTTTCTTACTTGTTTTTATGTTAGTAATAAATGTTGAAAGTTAATTTTGAAATGGGATTTTATCATGATTTTTACATAACTTTTTATGGTTATATATAAATAAAATTTCTCGATGGGGCTGTCAAATAACTCCTCATTTGGTTTCTAGCAATTTTTGTAATAATCTACTCATTTCTTATACTACACAATATTCCCAAAAAAAATCTTCCCTTCATCAAAACTGCTTGTAAGAAATGGTGCGTAAAATTTATAAAATCAATTCCTGTTTTGCATCTCCTATTGCTTTTTAATCTCTTTATCAATTTGATTTACTCAATGTTAATATATGTATTTTTCTCTTCTTCTCCTGGCTTATTCTCTTTGCAGCGATCGTTCTGTTTCTAATGACAACAAATCACGTTCCAGATCAAGATCAGCATCGCCGAAAAATGGTAACGCATCTCCTGATCGAAACAATGAGAGTATGGATGATTAGATTTTAGAGACTTTTTAAAAAATGTAAACATATATCCTCCTTCGTCTTTTTTATATAAAACTTATGTATAATTTCTTCTATTGCTTTTTTGAGTTATATTTTTCTCATAATACAACTATTTTAATGTTTATGTAATTTTTATTTTAAAAAACTACGTAAATTTCTATTAAAATTGAAACAAAAAACAACAAAGAACTTAACAACAAAGAACACAATAATTCAAGATATAAAAAAAAAAAAACAAATAAAATATTTATCTAATAAGAATGTAATGTATTTACTCTCATTCTTATTAAGAATATGTAGCGTAAAGAAGAGCTTTATCTCTATGGAGCTTTTATATAATTTCACAATTATTAATTGCTGCTTATAAATATTAAAATTTTTAAATCTTGAAATTTTAAAATTATTCTTACATTTTAATTTTCTTTATTGTTTTATGTCTCTTTAAAATAAAAAAAGTATGAAACACGTTTCCCGCCCTACCAAATATATACCACACTTTATGCAATACAATACAAAGACATCATTTTAATGATGGGATTGTATGTATTTCAATTTTTCTTGGAAAAAATGTATTAAAGAAAACTAAGAGAAAACAAAACAAAATAAAATTTGACGTTTCTAAATTTTTATTATGCATTAATTTTTGCCGGTATATAATTAAAATAAATACAACAAAAACAAAATACATTTATTTTAAAAATTCTACATTAATTGTAGTATATATTCATAAGAAAACAAAAAACAAAAATAAAGAATCTAATCAAGAAAATTTGGTCATTTTATTGTTTTATTATTGCTTTTCATCTTAGTAATTTTAAATAACTACGCGTTTCACTTGGCAACACTGTTTAATAAACAATTTTATCATATGCCTAAAAGTATGTGAAGAAAAGTGCTTGAATTAAATAAAAATTAGGAAAATGTAGTTTGCTGCTGATTTCTGTTCGCCTGGTATTTTAATAAAATTTTCAGATTTGCTTAAACTGCAAAAAAATGCCACAGTGGGTTGATACAGAATAATAATTTTTGATTTTATTTAAGATTTTCTCAAATTAAACACGAATTGTTTTTAATTAAGTTTTTATTTATTTATTATTTATAAAAAAAACACATTTTTGCAGGATATTATTAACATCGGCAATCTACAGGACAGTTTTAAAACATCAGTTCAATCTGGAAATATATAAATAAAAAAGAAACAATTTATAATTCCTAGAAAATTTGGTAAAAATTAATATATGAGAAAACAACAAAAAATTTTATAGTCGGTAAAGTCCCTTTATGTAGTACTTTCCACCATAATCTTGATAAGGGGATGTATGGTAGCTAGAGGAAATTATGGAGCGATCCTCGTACAATTTTCCACTACGATTTAATTTTTGACTAATTATTACAATACCAACGTATATATAAGATTAAGGCCTTTCAAAGCGATATTTGGAAGGGGTGGTATGTGACCTATAATAAATAATGGAACGATCCTTGTATAGTTTGTAGCGTCATTTTTGAATATCATAAAACTTATTTAGAACTTTTATGCGCTTAACATCCCATACAAGGGAGAATATTTGCTTGGGGCTAGGTGATATAATGAACTCATACCCAATTTAAATATATACTAAAAACTGCAACCTGCCATCCGTCCAGTCGGACGGACATGGTGAAATGGACTCAGGAAGTATGTCTGAGTCGAACGGGATATTTTCAAATATTTTCGTTTGTGTGAGATCTATGCGAAAGAATAGGTTTCCGGAAGTGAGGCTTATATGAGGCCTATATTGGTAAATAATGTATCATTTCTCGTAAAATTCGGTGCATAATTTTTTTTTTAAATCTTAAATATATAAGATATCACAATATACACAATCAACGTGGAAAATGATTTTGGATGGGAGTTTCGGGCAAACATAAACCGACCTTTTAAAATTTTGGCATTACGGTTTAAACTAAATATAAGAATTTATTTTTGCTAAATTTAATTAAATATGATTATTACTATGAGTTTAATGGGCTTAAAAAAGGAGGACATTTCTCATGGGAGCTACCTGAAATATAGGCATATGCTACGTTTTTGAAATTTGGCCTAATTAGGGAAAAATTAAGTCAGTAAACATTGAAATAAGATTCTTATTACATATCCTAATGTGATTTTGAAATACATTAAAAGACATACATTTATTCCTCCCGGAATGGGATTTTAATCTCATAAATCTCACAGCACAAAAAACGACTTGTATCAGTTCGAATCCACATGCTAAAATTCAAAAAGATCTTTTTACAAATAACCATAGTTCCCGTACCCATAGCCACTTCTGAAATCACTTTGCAGTCTAAATAGAATTAAGTATTGCGAAGATATTTCTTATGTTTAAGATCTATGCAATTAAAAAAACACCTTATCAAAATATGTGAGGTTCAGTTCATAATTTCCTATAGCACCCGTATAAACTCCACTTCCGAAAATCACCTCAAATTACATAAATCTCTCATACAAGGAGTGAGATTCTTAATACACGTTTTTTATTAAAACATTTTAATACAAGCATAATTAGATTTTTTATGTCAAGATACCTTTGCCAAATCTGTCAGTTATAATGTTTATTGTGAAACAAATGAATATATTGTTAATTTGATTTAAATGAGTGACCAGAAAAAATGTAATAATAAAAAAATTAATACTAAATTATTGAACATTTTCAACAAAACCCAACTGGGTCCTGCAAAAAGTTGGTCTAGTATTCAAAGATTTGACGACAGATCCGTTGATAGAAGATCTGGTTCAGTTAGAAGGAAAAAGCATTTTCAAAAAAGCTCTTAGCACATCTGGTAGGAAGGCAGTTCGGTTAGCTAAATAGTCAAGATATTTGGTACGAAAAAAAAGCACGAAAATTGAAATCAAGAATTATAAAAAATATTCTTGCTGCATAATGGAACTAAAAAAAGTTTAGGAACTAAAAGTAGTCAAAATATCCCAAAACGTTCTTGGTAAGTCAAACAGTATGTAGTTGCGGCAAAAGAGACCAAACATTTGCTGCATCGGACTCTATCTATTTTCACCTCAATTTTCATCACTAGTAATTAAAGCAATAGAAGTATAATTTTGTAAATTGTAATAACAATTTCAATAAAATAAAAGAATTAATTAAGTTTTTATTAATATACTAGAAGACCCGGCAAAATTCGTTTGCCAAAATATATTTTTAGGGCGTTTCCGACCCTAAGCTGACATTCGTATTGTATTATCATACGATATAAATAGATTATGAGTAAGTAACATATGATTTGTATGGGGGATACCTCTCACCTGATGCTATAAGTCCTATAGTTTTTCCAGTGATGGTGTTTCACAGTAGGATAATTGCTACAAAATTTTAAGACTTTCGCTGTTATAGTTCTTTAAATATTCGATACAAATCAAATATTGTTTATGGTCCTACCGTCCAACGTTTTATGCAGTAAAACAGTTCCTTAAGGAAGTTGTAAGGATTAAATTTAAGAACTCTCCAATATTTGCTTTTTATAGGGGGTATCCCTTCCCTGGTCCTTGCGGAATTTTTTATAGCCTATGAAATTTTATGGATATGTATGCAAAGAATTTTTTCGTTGACACTGCTTAGCTTTGATTAAGCTGTTACTAAGTTTTTAATGACAAGCTGGTGTACGCACAATTATGTAGAATAAGAAAAAGTGTATTTTTAATGCCTACAACATTAGGGTTAATCAAATCAGAAGTAATTATGCTACTAATAATGATATTGTGATTCACACTAAACCACTTTAAAAAATAATTATGACAAAAATAAATAAATAAAACGAGAAAGAGATGAGAACACTTCATATAAGATGAATTTTAACTCTCCTCTTTGAACAGATAGCAGCAAATATAATAATTTTAAGATCAAGTGAATAGTTTTAAAAAGACCCTCGTAATGTCTTTATTGTTTACTAAATAGTTTTATTAATCAAAATGAATTTTATAAATAAACTTTATAGAATTAAAGTGATTTTGCTTTTCGTATATTTGATTATTTGGGTCAAAAATAGTGAATCGTTTAAAACACATGAAATAAATATTAATGTACCAAATAAGATTGGTAATTTAATTAGTAATATACCGGGCATTTCATCAATATTTAAACAACAAGATTCTCAACATCCTTCATCTTCTGATGGGACAGTGCAGCATTCATTTATTCCCTTCAAAATTAATTTTAATCTTCAACGATCACAACAGCAACAAAAACAAGAAGTCGGCGTTAATCAGCAATACAATACAATGCCAACAAATTTCTATAATCCTAATTATCCTCCATCACAATACTTACCAGCATTTAACTATTATTCACCTTCATATCAACCCTATTGGTTACCGGCACCTCAACTACCTTTAATGCCAGGAGGATTTGCGCCTCAATTACCAACACCAACTCCAACATTCAACCCAAATATAAGTGAATATCCTAATCGACCTATATTTGAGGTAAACACATTATCACCTTCGGCATCCTTAATTGAACCAGTTTTTCCTTCAAATCATAAAAAATCGAAAGGTATTATAACCCCGGATTCACCACTTTATGTGAAAATACCAGAAGAAGAAACTATATATGGCATCGAACCAAGACGTTAATGAAAGAAATAAGTCAATAAAATGTACACTATAAAAAGATGTTATATACATACATAAATTAAAAAATATATATATTAAAGATTTTATAATAAAAACAAGAAATAATTCGAAAAATAATTTTACAAAAACTTTCAAACTTTTTCTATTTTGCACTACGCAAAATGAGCAAATTTTTTAAAATGGCTAAAAAATTTCGAATCGTTATTAAATCCAAAAATTAAAGTTTCTTATAAATATTGGTACCCAATAGGAGTGAGCATTTTATCAAAAATTTTTGTATAAAGAGAAAATCGAAATTCACCGTAAATTTGACATGAATTTACATGAATAGAAAATTCATATCGAAAATTTTCTATAAATAGGAAACGTATATCGAATTTTTGTCCTTTTATCTATCATTTTCTATTAAGAGAAATTTTTTTCTACAAATATTTATAAACAGAAAAATTCTCTTTTACATTTTGTTATCGAAAATTTATTAAAAAATCTTATTATTTTATCGAAAATATTTATAGAGATCTGTTTTTAATTTTCTTTTTTATCGAAAATTTCCTATGAGAGGAAATTTTAATCGAAAAATTTTTAAGAGAAAACATTTTAAATTAAAATTTCTATAAAGAGACATTTTTATCGAAAAGGTTTCTTTATTGCAATTTTGTTAAAAGTAAATTTCTGAAATTTATAGAAAAAAATTTGTTTAAATTTTTTATAAAGAAAAAATTTTTTTAAAAAAAGGTATATTTTCTATAACGATTTCTCCAAAACTTTTCTATATATTGAGAAAATATGTCATTTCTGCAAAAAGATTTTTCAAAGATTTTTGCAGAAAAAGATTTTTCATTTCTGCAAAAAGATTTTTCATTTATACAGAGAAATTTTTTATCGAAAATTTTCTATACAGAAAAATTTTTTTTATCGAAAATTTTCTATACAGAAAAATTTTTTTTATCGAAAATTTTCTATAAAGATAAATTTTTTTAAAGAAAAAAATTTTTAAAACGAAGATTTTCTTTAGAGAGAACAATTTTTTTAACGAAAATTTTTTTATAAAGAGAACAGTTTTTTTATCGAAAATTTTCCATATGGAGAAAATTTTTTATCGAAAATTTTCCATAAAGAGAAATTATTTTATCGATAATTTTCTATAAAGAGAAATTTTTTTATCGAAAATTTTCTATAAAGAGAAATTTTTTTTATCGAAAATTTTCTATAAAGAGAAAATTTTTTTATCGAAAATTTTCTATAAAGAGAAAATTTTTTTATCGAAAATTTTCTATAAAGAGAAAATTTTTTTATCGAAAATTTTCTATAAAGAGAAAATTTTTTTATCGAAAATTTTCTATAAAGAGAAAATTTTTTTATCGAAAATTTTCTATAAAGAGAAAATTTTTTTATCGAAAATTTTCTATAAAGAGAAAATTTTTTTATCGAAAATTTTCTATAAAGAGAAAATTTTTTTATCGAAAATTTTCTATAAAGAGAAAATTTTTTTATCGAAAATTTTCTATAAAGAGAAAATTTTTTTATCGAAAATTTTCTATAAAGAGAAAATTTTTTTATCGAAAATTTTCTATAAAGAGAAAATTTTTTTATCGAAAATTTTCTATAAAGAGAAAATTTTTTTATCGAAAATTTTCTATAAAGAGAAAATTTTTTTATCGAAAATTTTCTATAAAGAGAAAATTTTTTTATCGAAAATTTTTTATAAAGAGAAAATTTTTTTATCGAAAATTTTCTATAAAGAGAAAATTTTTTTATCGAAAATTTTCTATAAAGAGAAAATTTTTTTATCGAAAATTTTCTATAAAGAGAAAATTTTTTTATCGAAAATTTTCTATAAAGAGAAAATTTTTTTATCGAAAATTTTCTATAAAGAGAAAATTTTTTTTATCGAAAATTTTCTATAAAGAGAAAATTTTTTTATCGAAAATTTTCTATAAAGAAAAAATTTTTTTATCGAAAATTTTCTATAAAGAGAAATTTTTTTTATCGAAAATTTTCTATAAAGAGAAATTTTTTTTATCGAAAATTTTCTATAAAGAGAAAATTTTTTTATCGAAAATTTTCTATAAAGAGAAAATTTTTTTATCGAAAATTTTCTATAAAGAGAAAATTTTTTTATCGAAAATTTTCTATAAAGAGAAAATTTTTTTATCGAAAATTTTCTATAAAGAGAAAATTTTTTTATCGAAAATTTTCTATAAAGAGAAAATTTTTTATCGAAAATTTTCTATAAAGAGAAAATTTTTTATCGAAAATTTTCTATAAAGAGAAAACTTTTTTATCGAAAATTTTCTATAAAGAGAAAACTTTTTTATCGAAAATTTTCTATAAAGAGAAAACTTTTTTATCGAAAATTTTCTATAAAGAGAAAATTTTTTTTATCGAAAATTTTCTATAAAGAGAAATTTTTTTTTTATCGAAAATTTTCTATAAAGAGAAATTTTTTTTTATCGAAAATTTTCTATAAAGAGAAATTTTTTTTATCGAAAATTTTCTATAAAGAGAAATTTTTTTTATCGAAAATTTTCTATAAAGAGAAATTTTTTTTTATCGAAAATTTTCTATAAAGAGAAATTTTTTTTTATCGAAAATTTTCTATAAAGAGAAATTTTTTTTATCGAAAATTTTCTATAAAGAGAAATTTTTTTTTATCGAAAATTTTCTATAAAGAGAAAATTTTTTTTATCGAAAATTTTCTATAAAGAGAAAATTTTTTTTATCGAAAATTTTCTATAAAGAGAAAATTTTTTATCGAAAATTTTCTATAAAGAGAAAATTTTTTATCGAAAATTTTCTATAAAGAGAAAATTTTTTTATCGAAAATTTTCTATAAAGAGAAAATTTTTTTATCGAAAATTTTCTATAAAGAGAAAATTTTTTAACGAAAATTTTCTATAAAGAGAAAATTTTTTTAACGATAATTTTCTATAAAGAGAAAATTTTTTTAACGAAAATTTTCTATAAAGAGAAAAATTTTTTAACGAAAATTTTCTATAAAGAGAAAATTTTTTTTAACGAAAATTTTCTATAAAGAGAAAATTTTTTTTAACGAAAATTTTCTATAAAGAGAAAATTTTTTTTAACGAAAATTTTCTATAAAGAGAAAATTTTTTTTAACGAAAATTTTCTATAAAGAGAAAATTTTTTTTAACGAAAATTTTCTATAAAGAGAAAATTTTTTTTAACGAAAATTTTCTATAAAGAGAAAATTTTTTTAACGAAAATTTTCTATAAAGAGAAAATTTTTTTATCGAAAATTTTCTATAAAGAGAAAAATTTTTTTATCGAAAATTTTCTATAAAGAGAAAAAATTGTTTTATCAAAAATTTTCTATAAAGAGAAAAATTTTTTTTATCGAAAATTTTCTATAAAGAGAAAATTTTTTTTATCGAAAATTTTCTATAAAGAGAACATTTTTTATCGAAAATTTTCTATAAAGAGAAATATTTTATCGAAAATTTTCTATAAAGAGAAATTCTTATTATCGAAAATTTTCTATAAAGAGAAAATTTTTTTATCGAAAATTTTCTATAAAGAGAAAATTTTTTTATCGAAAATTTTCTATAAAGAGAAAATTTTTTTATCGAAAATTTTCTATAAAGAGAAAATTTTTTTATCGAAAATTTTCTATAAAGAGAAAATTTTTTTATCGAAAATTTTCTATAAAGAGAAAATTTTTTTATCGAAAATTTTCTATAAAGAGAAAATTTTTTTATCGAAAATTTTCTATAAAGAGAAAATTTTTTTATCGAAAATTTTCTATAAAGAGAAAATTTTTTTATCGAAAATTTTCTATAAAGAGAATAATTTTTTATCGAAAATTTTCTATAAAGAGAACAATTTTTTTATCGAAAATTTTCTATAAAGAGAAAATTTTTTTATCGAAAATTTTACATAAAGAGAACATTTTTTTATCGAAAATTTTACATAAAGAAAAATTTTCCATAAAGAGAAAATTTTTTTATCGAAAATTTTTTTATCGAAAATTTTCTATAAAGAGAATTTTTTTATTAAAATTTTCTATAATTTTTTTACCAGAGAAAATTTTCTATAAGAATATTTTTTTGAAAATATTATATAAACAGAATTTTTTACTGAAAATTTTCTATAAAGAGAAAAATTTTTAAGCGAAAATTTTCTATAGAAAGAATTTTTTTGCCGAACATTTTCTATAAGGAGAAATATTTTTTATGAAGAAAAACATTTTTACCAAACATTTTCATTTTTTGCCGAAAATTTTCTTTAGAGAAAAAAATCTTTACAGAAAATTTCTGTAAAGAGAAATTTTTTTGTTACCGAAAATTTTCTATAAAGATGAAATTTTCGATAGAAACATGATTTCTTTTTAGAAAGCAGCGATAGAGTAATTATCTCTTTATAGAAATTTTTCAATAGAAACATTTTCTCTCTATAGAAAAATTTTCGATAGAACAATTTTTATAAATATTTTCTCTTTTCTTTTTTACTGAAGATCGCAAGACTATAAAATTTTAATGACCCTCGCATAAGTTACTTTTTATAGATTTTCTAAGTATAATAAATCTGAACTGTGATAACCTCAAGTGACAAACTCGCGTATTACGTTGTGTACAGTTTTAAATATTTAGTGTCACATTTACATTTTCATTCAGAAAAAATTAGTTTTAATTTAATCCTTCCAGTCGAAGCATCATAATAACTTTTTAAAGTGAAATGATGTTTATTTTAAATTTAAAGAAATCGACTATTACATCTGTAGTACTTATTGTCGTCTGCATATTTACAATTTCGACTACAGAGGCCGGTGGTTACACTAGTGAAGAAATCGACGAGCAGTCAAAGTCACTATACAGGGCAGAATCATCGATATTGGCTTCTACAGAAAATAACAAACATCAACATAAACATACTTATTATGGTTCACCATGTGCCAGTGGTGGTTGTTCAGGTGTTTTCAATCCATGTTCTAATCCGACTGGATGTCCTCAGCCTTCCGCGTCTGTATTTAATAATGGACAGTCTATAAATTCTGGTATTCCCTCTCCTGTTATTGGCATTTATGCAAATGGTGGTTATGATGTTGGTCAGTCTATGAATTCTGGACATGGACATGTTGCTACTCCTCCCCAAACACCCTATGCTGGTGTTTCTGGTTATGCACCTCCACTACCCCATCAAGTTTCAAACACTGGATATAGTGCTGGTAATAATATTCAACTAAGTTCTGTTAATAAACCACCAACACACCAACCATTACAAGTTGGTTATTCTGGTTATACACCACAACCTTATGCTCATTGGAATAGTCCTCCCAGTCATTTTGGTTATCAAGGACCACGTGGTTATAGTGTTTATGATCATTCTTTAAAGTTAAACACCGAATACACCGAAACTGGTACCCACACAGGATCTTTACAACGTGGTAACAATGGTTATGGTAGCGGCTATGGTGGTGGTTATAATGGACTATTTAATAGACCCGGTTTTTAGTTCCAATTGTTATTATAATTATAGAAAGAAATAAAAAGCTAAACCAGAAATAATACTTAAGTGAAAGTGTGAAACTAAATTTATCAAAACGGTTTAAGCTTAAATTGAGGGAAAAATAATCAGAATCAAAAGAGAATTAAACATAACCTGGAAAAGTGTTCCAGAATATTGAAGATTTTATATTATGTTAATTTTAAAAAATCAATTCATCTGATCAAAAATGTTGGTCGGTAATGTTATATTTCCTTGTGGCAAAAACACGATTTATAATTTTCTTAGAACTCTATTGTAAATGATGAACTTATTTAAAATCAAAGTAGATGGCTTAACCAAAGTCGACATTTAAAAGATGGAGTGTGAGCGCCAATGCCATGGAAAATATCTATTTGTCCAAAACGAACTAAATAGACCGTCTTCTAAAGAAAAATCTAATTATAGCAAATGTTACACCTAGACCGTAAGAATTTTTTCTTAAGACATAATATTAAAGGCGATATTCCAAACAATAGGAGAATTAGGCCATTGTGAGGAGTGAATCTCCAAATTTGTACGGAACACTTGGCGAATCAATATGTATAATATGAAGACGAAATGAGTCTATTGTTGTTCAATGTTCAGTCCGTTGTATGGTTCGATTGATTGAGGGGTAGAAGAAGATTAATTTTAATAACTGTGAATAATTTTATGGGAAAAAGTTTGTGACCAGACTTCTACTTCAGTTCAAGTTATGTTCTAGTTCAGTTCCAATTCAGATCTGATATAGTTCTAGTTCAGATCTACTCCAGTTCTAATTCTAGTTTTAGTTCAGTTATATTAAAGTTCTATTTCTGTTCGAGTTCAGTTCCATTTCATTTTCTATTTCATTTTTAGTTCAGTTCTAGTTCTAGTTGTACAGTGCCCTTCGCGAATCTAGATATATATACTAAAGGATTCCATATTAGGCAAAACGTGTCTAATAATATCCAACGTTCAGTTTTTTAAGGTTCAATTGACTGATCATTTCATGTTTTGTCAAAAACTTTATGGAAAATATTTAGCGACCAGAGTTGTATTTCAGTTTAGTACCAGTTTAGCTCTTCTTCTTGTTTCTTTCGAATAATAATTTGCAGCGGAACAAAATTGACAATATGAGTTTTAAATTTAAGTTATAATAAATTTATAATTATTTAAATCTTATATTAATGCTATTTTTATTAACAAAACTGTATACCAACTTTTATTGTGATTTTTGTGTAAATTTATTTGAGTATTAAATTTAAACATTTAAATTTAAATACATTAAAATACGGAAATCATTTTAAACTGAATGAAAATACAAGCGATTTCAATCTTAATTGACATTGACCGAATTTTAAAGATGAGTTCAAATACCTTTTTCACACAATAATTTAAGTTGATGGTTGTATTGATATAATCCATAAACTATTGTGTCCCTCAAAGGCGTCGTATATCGATCAATAAAGTTGGATCTTCATCGTCTTCTTTAGGTAAATAGAAGGGAGAGTCAGGATTTATGATAGTGCCGGGTTTAATACTTTCCGGCTGTGTAATATGTGGACGGTTTGTTGTGGTTGTTGTTGGTGCTGGTGAGAATGTTGGTGGTTGTGAATGAGGTACTGGTTTAAATACTGGACCTTCCTGATTTGGCGGAGGTGCTGGTTTGAAGAGAGGATTATTCACGGCTTCACTAATAAGTCCTCCCTGAGTTGGGGGAGGTGTTGGTTTAAAGAGAGGATTATTCACGGTTTCACTTATAAGTCCTCCCTGAGTTGAGGGAGGTGTTGGTTTGAAGAGAGGATTATTCACGGTTTCACTAATTAGTCCTCCCTGATTTGGAGGAGGTGTTGGTTTAAAAAGAGGATTATTCACGGCTTCACTAATAAGTCCTCCCTGATTTGAGGGAGGTGTTGGTTTGAAGAGAGGATTTTTCACGGTTTCACTAATAAGTCCTCCCTGATTTGAGGGAGGTGTTGGTTTGAAGAGAGGATTTTTCACGGTTTCACTAATAAATCCTCCCTGATTTGGTGGAGGTGTAGGTTTAAAGAGAGGATTCTCTACGGTTACACTAATAAGACCTCCCTGATTTGGGGGAGGTGTTGGTTTGAAGAGAGGATTTTTCACGGTTTCACTAATAAGTCCTCCCTGATTTGGGGGAGATGTAGGTTTAAAGAGAGGATTCTTTACTGTCTCACTTATAAGACCACCTTCCGGATTTTCCACCCATGGTGGTAAAGGCACAGGTTGGTAATTTGGTGAATTATTATTTATGTAGGGAGGTAAACCATTATTGCCTTGAAGTTCTGGATTTGGAGATTGTATATTCCATTTGGGTATTTCAGGATTATTTGATGGTACATTATTGTTAACAGGATAATTGGGTGTAGGTAAAATTGGATTACTGGGTTGAGGAAAAGGTTGTGCTGGTGCAGGTGTTTTAGGGGGTATATATGTATATGAATTTTGATTATTAATTTGAGGTCGGTAAGTTGCTTTTATTGGATATTGGTTTGATAGCATCTGTGGTTTAGGTTGGATTGTAGTTCTTGGTCTCATGACTGTTGTTGTTGCAGGTTTTGGTTTAGCTGCAGTTGTAGTGGGTTTAGGTTTGGCAAGCTGGAATTGATTCGGGTTTTTATTGTTATTATTGTTAGGTTTATTAGATCCCTGATGAGGTCGTTGCACAGGTTTATTATTATTGACAACAGGTCTGTAATTGTTTGATCCCTGATTAGGATGCTGCATTGGTTTGTTATTGTTGACAACAGGTCTGTTATTATTTGATACCTGATAAGGTCGTTGCATAGGTTTGCTATTATTGACAACAGGTCTTTTATTATTACCATTATTGCCTTGGCCATTGTTATAAGTATTTACTCTACCATTGTTACCATTACTTGGCCTTATTGCAGCGTTATTGTTTCCGGGTTGGCGATTTTGATTATTATTTCCATTACTTCCCCAAATTTGTCCCGGTGGCCTAAAGACCTGATTGTTAGCATTTATATTAGGTCTATTATTATTTCCATTATTATTTCCACGATGACCCGGTTGTTGACCTACTCTATTACCTGGTCTATTATTGAAATTCGCCTGATTACCAAAACCATTACCCGGAAAAAATGGTTGCGGAAGTAAAGGTTGTTGAAAAATGGGTTGATTAAATTTATTTAACACTCCTCCACCAAACGGCTGATAGACATTATTTACAGCTGGTAGAAAACCAACTCCAAATCCAGCATATGAACTCGAAGATGCTGAAGCCGTTACTCCATTAGTACTGGCGAATGCTACGGCTACAGCTTGTCCCTCTACATGAGGTGTATGCTTTTGTACACAAATCAATGACAATAGACATTTTAGAAAAACACTTTTTAACGTCATTTTTAAAATATATATTTTTTAATAACGCGACGTCATAGTATAACGACCAATTAGTCTCGAATTTCATAAAGAACTAACATTTTCGAATATCATTCGCAAAAGTTTAAGAGAAGAATGTGTTTGTTGTTTGTCGAGTCAAATTTAATTAGAATCAAAAAAATGTAAATATTGTTTATATGAGAGATTTGATAATCTATATAGTAATCAATATTATATGGGTAAATCATTAATTATAGTAAAATTGATAAAATTTTTTATGCATAAATTTAGTTTGGTTAATATTTATTTAAATAATCATCATATTATTTCTGATTCAAAAATAGATATCTTGTATTAAATATAAACAATAACATTAAGAAAAAATAATAAAGTCCACATTTTTATTAAATCGAAAATCGGAAAAATGGTCAATAAAAAATAAGTATTTAAACTTATATTTATAAAAAAAATATTTTTATAGTTTCACCAGTGATGAAGTTTTTTTCGGAAACTTTTCCATTAGCGTTTTTATAGTGCTTTCCTTCACTTTGCTGGAACAGGTAGTCCATCTCCGTTATCGTATAGTTTGGCGTATTCGCCTCTGTTGGTAAAAATACCACTTTACAGTTCTTGTACCACTCAAGAGCTTGTTTACCATGGAGACTGGATACCAAGTCAGGCCAAAAATAAGTGGACACATTATGAAGTCCTATGAATGAAAGCAGCATTTTTGTAAACATTTCTTGGTGTTAATTTCGATACTTATAGAGTCCGTTGTAACAAATGTTTGAAATCTTTTGCCATTACTGCATGTTACTTGCCATACCAAGCCTTATTGGGAAATTTTGAGGGCTTTTGGATCCTAAACTTTTCTTTTACGTTTCCTCGAGCATCAAGAACATTAAACTTTTGAAGTTAGGTTAAGCTTACAAAGCTTACCGGGTTGCTTTCTTATCATATGTGTTGGGAGTTCTTTTGAAAATGCTATATAATTTTTTTGGCAATAGAAAAGCAGCTCGGCTAGCTCATTGTTCGAACTATTATAAGGCTCAAAATAGGGAACGTTGCTAAAAATAACCGAGCACGGAAATTGATGTAAAGTTTTCCTCAAAAAATATTATTTCTGCATTAAACATGATGAAACTAATGTTCTGGTATATTTTTTTCGCAACATCCTGGTCATTATGGTAAACAAGCTCTCGAGTGATTTAAATACAATAGTGTGGTATTTGCACCAAGAGAGCAAATCCTCCAAAACGCCCTAATGAGCTTAGGGTTATTGTTAATGAGAATTAAAACACAAAAAGGTGTCTAAAATCGTGATAGATTGTAAACGGAGATGAACAACCTATTCTAGCAAAGCGAAAGAAAGCGCTATAAAAAAGTTAATGGAAGGATTTTCGAAAAGATTCAAAATTTCATCACTAGCGATTAGAACTATAAAACTGATTGGAGGTATGTTACAGAATTATTACTTGTTTTATTTGAAGTTGCCTGGTTCACCTAAAATGTTTCCCAGTAAATTGTAGTAGTAGCATGATTCTGAAAAAAAGCGTGGCGCCCCTTTTTTTCTACTGAAAAAATATTAAATTGGTCGCGTCAAAGAGACATTCATAAATTTTTAGTAATCGATATCAAAATAACAAAAAAAAAACGAAAATACTAATAATTTATGGATTATGATTGAATACCCCATATGATTTGTAAAAACTAGTTTTTTTTTGTCATCATTAAAAATTCCAAAATTTAAAGACCAGTTTAATTTTGTTTTTATATTTATTTTTAAAACAATAATGTTTTTTTTTTCAAAACACAATTTTGGGAGAAAATTAAAATAAACAAGAATCTCCAAATCGAATCAAAAATTTCAGCAACTAAACACAATGAATCGAATTAAAAAAAATACAAAAAAAAAAAAAAAATAATACTTGTTCTCTTTCCTTAATTATTTATATTTCCCGTTTGGCCATTTAGCATTAATTAGCCAAACAAAAAATTAATGAAATCCTTAAAATACTTTAAAATCATATAAATATCATCTTATTCAGATATCAAAAAATCATATTTAAAAAACTTATTTTAAGAAGAACAAACAATGTTTTGCGGTTATTCACTCAACAGATTTTTGTATTTTGCTATAATTGTCTTCATTGTTATAGCAACGTCTCGTCAAAGTGTTGTGGCTCTACTGCTGCAGGATTTTAATAGAAATGGAAACTTTTTACGTAGCGGTCGCACATATATGGATATAGCACGTGTCATTAATCCAAATCAGTATGCACATGTTGGTACGCAACCATATCCTGGACAACCATTTTGGCCACAGGGTAGATAATGAAGTAGAGATATACCATTGTCTACCTCATTATCTAGTAGACAAAAAAAGTATATATAAATAAAATTTTAACGCTTGAATTTTGTTTGATTAAGAAATTTTATTCTTTTCAAAATAATTAATAAATTAATGTTGTTTTTTAATTTCTTATTCGATTGAAATTATTATTATAATTTACGAAAAACCTATAGTTTAAATCATTTTTATACTTCTAATCACTAGTGATGAAATTTTGAACCTTTTCGAAAACCCTTCAATTAACGTTTTTATAGCGCTTCTATTCATTTTCTTAGAAAAGGTAGTCCATCTCCGTTTACAATCTATCACAGTTTTTGACGCCTTGTTTGCGCTTCAATTCTCATTAACAAGAACCTTAGCTCCGGGCACTTTGGAGGATTTGCCTCTCACATTATTATTGTTTCTGTACCACTAAAGAGCTTGTTTACCATAGTAAAAAATAATTGAACATATTATCAAGTCTTATGAATGGAAGCAGCCGTTTTTGTGAACATTCCTTGATGTTAATTTCGGTTCTTACAAAATCCGTTTTAACAAATTATTGGCTTCTTTTGCCGCAACCGTATATTGCTTGCCATACCAAAAATTTTTTGGGAAATTTTAACTGCTTTCGGGTCCAAAATTTTAACATTTGCTCGAGCTAACTTCTTATAATTTTTGACCAGAAAATATCTGCCAAAACATACGTTCCATCATCCATTATGCAGCAAGAATATTTTTTTAAGAAAACTTGAATACAAATTCCGTGCTCTGCTTTTGGCCTCTTAATTTTTATTAGCGTTTTGTCAGGAAGTTTTTGACCCTTGAATGCCTTTAAATTTTCATTAGCTTTAACTTTTCATACCAGTTAGCCGGAGCTCATTGTGCTGCTCTACTGGATGTGTTGGGAGCACATGAATAAGTTTAACTATCAACGAACAAGTTCTCTCGGTACTGTTAAAAACTATTGAAAACAGTTTGACTACAGACATTTGAATGCTATCGAGAAATTATTTCGAAATCCAGAATTTATTTCGGGAAAATTTACTATAAAGAGAAAATTTTACTTTTTCACCTTAATGAGATCAGTTAGTGGTTCAAAATAAGATAATAATTTTCTAATCATTGCAAATTAGTCCCCAAAAAATTAGTATCTTTTCGCAGCCAATAATACCTATAAAATCGCTACATATAAATAATTTTCCCAAAATTACTAATCGTCGTCCTTAATATTTATTTTTCACAATTTGCCCGCAACATTGAATAACTAGCAGAATTCATCTATATAAAACTTTAGAGAATCGATCAGGATATAACAAATCCAGATGGTTTTAAACATTTTCATGATTTGAGAATTCAACTTAGAACCTGGTGTTATATTAAAATTCCTAACATAATTTTTTGCTTATTCCAATCTTAATTTAAAAATATTATTACAATACAAATTAATGTATGTGAGATTTAAGTCCTTAAAATGATAATCGGAAGGGGGTTGTATTGTATGTATGACCATCATTATAAATTTCCTGAATTTACTGTCCTAAATAAAAAATACCCCAACCAATTATGGTGGTGCTGGGTATAAAAGCACAACAGAACATGGTCAATGAAAACGTTTGAAGATGATGATGTGTAAAACCCGGTCAACTAGCCTAAAATGCGGCGAATGATGTTTTATATTCTGAGCTAGTGAAATCGGTTTAGAAGATATGGGGATTTGTATCGATGTTATTGATTAGTTTAATGAGCGCAATTAAAAACAAAAAACGTGTGTGGCCACCATTACCAATTCTTTGATTTCCTATCCTAAATAAAAATACCCAACCACCTATGGTGGTGCTGGGTACAAAATGAGAACAGAACATGGTCAAGGAAAATGTTTGAAGACGATGATACGCGTAATATATTATTAACTGTTGAAATCGGTTCAGTCGTTATGGGTTATTGATTGGTTTAATGAGCGTAATCCGAAAAAATAATATATTTATATAATCTTGCATTATGGCGCTCGATGTAATTCCGCTTAAAAACTATTTGAAAAATAATGGAATGAAAAATTTTGTCCGACTTTCTGGTATTCACTTCACTTAAAAATAGTGTATTAAAAATTGTATTGATTATTTTTTACCATAAAGTCGCTATTATGTATTATTCTATGTATTATGTGACATAGATTCATTCCATTTCATCACTATTCCACGCAATTCTGTATCATGTTAACAAACATTTCAAAAAATATATATTATATACTAAAGGTGTAATAAATATATGTATATTTATTTACTACTGTTTATGACTATTTTTTTATTATTATCGCAGACACTATCTAAGAGGGGTAGTTGTGAATTATGTCGATATTTTGGTTTATTGATTGAAAGGTAAAAATTTATTTATATTTAAACTGTTTAATAAAATGAAGTATAAACAATTATTATCAGAAAATAATATTAATTTCAGATAAATTATTTCACATATAAAATATGGAAAGTTCGAAAAAGAAAGGTATAATTAAAAAGGGTCCGATATCTGTTAAATCTATTGCCAGAATGGAATCAAACATTTTTCATCTGACAATTATTTTTAATTAAACTCTAAAACTATTGATCCCTTTCTTAATTCATTGAACGATAATATTTAAGTATTTCTGGATTATGTTCCTTCCGAGCATTGATTGCTATAATATATAATTGTAAATAAGTAAAGAACTACTACAGCAGCAGTTAGAATATTGGAGTGTTATCAAAGTGATAATAATGTTGATTTGATAAACATAAAAACTTGATAAATTTCAAAATATAAATGGTAAAAAAAGGTAAAAAAATTATGATAACAAAAATGTTGAAATTTCTAATGATTCGAATAGAAGGAAAAGAATAAAGGTACAAGTGATAAAAAATACTATAAATATCAAATATAAATTAAAACACTCTATAGGAAGCAGTTGAGCGAAAGTGAATTGCAAAATCACTTTTCTTTAAAAACAGTGACAGTGAACTGCATTACAGTTGAGATTTTTCGTAAAGTCGCACAAAAAGGGATTTTGGAAAATAAAGTCGCACTTTATTGGTGATTTGCAGAACAAAAGTCGCCAAAAATTAACATTTTTGGAATAGTTTTAAATTATGAATTTGCACGAGATCATATTCGTTGAAATATCATCGAATATAATCTCGTAGAAGTATCGTTTATATAACGAAAAAAATTTTTAATTATTTTTAAATAGTAAAATTTCAAGAATATTTTAAGGAAACAATATTTACAGTGAAACAATGTTAAATATCCATTTTTATCTATGAAGCAAAACCATGACTGAAAAAGTTAATTTTTTCTCTTTTACTTGATTTTACATTGATTTTTTTGTGTATTGGTTCACTATTTCTTCCCGAAATTAAAATCGTCGTTGTAAACCATTCAATATTCGACCAATATCACCCTTCCGTAATATTTATTTTTTTTTTTAATTTGTCAACAACATTGAATAACTGACTGACTGACTACCGTATATTTGCACATTGATAGGTATTTCTTTTGTTGCTGTTATTGTTATTGTTTTTATTTTCTATATTTCTGTCTGCCAGCGCTTATAAAAAATTTTATTTGTAGCAATAGAATATTTAGTTGTGGCGTTAATTTCTCAATAAACGATTCGTATTTGTATAGAAATTTTTGTATTGAACGAACGTAAAAACAATTGAGACGCATGTTAAATTTTTTTTAAACGGTCCGAAACCATTTCCAACACTTGTTGATACAACATAAACTTGAAAATCTTCCAAAAAATTGTTCGATGAGTATTAAGTCCAGTTACTTATAAAGTTTGTACAACGGACGTGTGTTGACAATTTAATCGGTGGCATTTTAAAAACGTATAAATGTGAAAGAAGTATGAGCGATTTGTTAAAAAAAAATTAAAAATAATTTAAATAAAAAATAATTTTCTTGTGGTAATGAACTTGAATATTGTTCTTCATTAAATTCGAATAAAATTTTAATTCGAAATAAAAAAGAAAATGAAATCTTTTATTAAATAATGATCGTAATATTTGAATCAGAGAATATTTAAAAAAGAAATACCAAATAAAATTTATCACATAAATAAGTGATAGTGAGTGTTGAAAAAAATCAAATTGAAAGAAAGTGAAAAATAAGAACAAAAATAAATAAATAAACAAATAATATCTTATAAAATAAATACTTAAAGATAAAAAAGAAATTAATTAAAGAATATAAAAATGCGCATATTTGTTAAACGATATAAAACATTAATTTAATTTAAAGCAAGTAAAAATTTTATAGTCAGTGAAGTCCGACTATATATCCCTACACCATATTGTTGGCTGAAAATGACAGCTACAAATTTTAAGACCTAAATTTTGGGTATTAAAAAATGGACATTTTAAGAAAACCGGTTTTCGAATTATTCGAAAAATTTTTCTTAAAAAACCGTTTTCGAATTCGGTTTTAATTATAAATTTAGAGAAAATATTATTTATTAGAAATTTGGAGTTAAATCAATAAAAATCTATACCGTGAAATGACCTTTATATGGAATGGAGATGAAACAATGGTTCCATCATCAAAATGTGTATAATTTGATTATATATCAAAATAACCATACGATTTTGGTATTGTATTTAAAATAACGTGTCTAGATATCTAGATAATATAAATATGGATGTGATAACGTTTAAAGCAGACAGACATAGAAAAATCGACTCAGAATATGAAGGTCTAATAATGCATGCAATACTTTGCTCGGTTAACCGGCATGTTGAATAATTCGACAATAGAAATTATTTGAAACCGGTCGGTTTTCTGAAATAAAAAAACGGTTAACCGGTTTCCGTATAATTAGCTTTTCTTATTTAGTATGAAGTACATTATTATGATACTATTACATTATGATACTAACATTATGTGAAATTTTTGGGTTTTAAAAGGAGTTTTGTTGGGGGTTTTATCAGAGCTAGAAGAAATAAAGTAATATTTGGAAGAGGGCTTGTATGGGACCGATGAGAAGTAATGGACCGATCCTCGCATAATTTAACACATCAATTTAGAATGTTAATTTTGATTTCAGTATTTATAGAGCCGTTGTAACAACTGATTGTTTTTTTTTTGCCGCAACTTCATATTACTTGTCATACAAAGAACTTTTCAACAAATTTTTACAGCTTTTGGGTCCTAAAATTTACTTCCACATTTTCTTGAATATCAGCAATATAAATTTTTTGACCAGGAATTTGCGAAAAATCTACCAGAACATACATTTCGTTATGTATTTTGCAGCAAAAATATATTTTAGAAAATTTGCGTTCAATCTTCATGCTCTCTTTTTGGCCCACAAATTTTCAGGAACGTGCTACTTTCTTACCACATGTGAAATTGCTTTCTATTTTTGACTTGAGAAACATCATATGGATTATTCTTTCTATCTGAACCAAAGTTTCTATCAACAAACAAATTCTCCCGCTCCCTTGAATGATTATAGGACCAAGTTGGGTTTTGTTAAAAATATTTTATAACTTTTATGTTTGATGTTAAATATGATAAGTGAAATGTTTTTACAAAGGTGAATTGATTAATATAAAAATTAAATAATAATTAAGGGTTAAAAAGTTTTAATGCAAATTGTGTGTTAAGAATTTTTTCGACCTCACTCGTAAATTACATTAATCATGGTAATGGGATATATAAAGTAAACTTTGTATAAATTCGCTCACTTTTAATAAAAAGATCAGATTGTTACAAATATCAGAGTATAATTTTTTATGTACTGATTTAAAAGAATGAACTGTACTCAAACTTCCTTTGAGACAGACAATTTATTTGTTTAGCACGCCAACAACAGTTAGACGGACAGAACTAAATCGATTTAGACTTGGAACAAGATAGAACTAATAGATTTTTTTTTGTAAAATATTTAAAACTATTTCTAAAGGCCCTAACAGCTAAAGTACTTTATTTCCCGCTGTTGTAAGTAATTATCACAAAAAAAAATAAATAAATAAATATACTCTCCTTGAGTTAAACGATAGTGAAAATATTAAATTATCCGTTATATTGCACTAATTTTTTACATTATTTATTTCTTTATTATTATTTTTTTGTAAATTCAGCATATTAATATTTAGTTGTGCAGTCTCTCTTTATCGCTTACGAAGTTTTACAAAAAAAGAAAAGAAAAACAAGTAATAATGTTATAGTCGGTCCAGGCCGACGATATAATACCCTACACTACAGTGTAAGTTGTAAATAGCACTTACAAAAATTAAGGAACGACCCTCGTATAAATTAATTTTCTGATTTATTCCAAACTGTGCAGTATATTATGGTGAAACTAACATTTATATGCAATTTTGGAGTTTTAAAATGAATTTTTTTCTGAGAGGTTATATGGGACCTAGATGAAATTATGGACCGATCCTCGTATAATTTTTCACATTGACTTTTGTTTTTATTTATTTTAATTTGACCAGCTATTATTGCAATACCAAAGATTATGTGAGACTTATGCTCTTTAAATTGGTATCTGAAAGGAAGCTTGTATGGGACCTATGAGAAGTAATAGACCGATCCACTTATTTTTGCCAAATTTCGTTAAAATCGCTTTATATTTAGAACTTTAATGGGTTTTTAAACCTTATTCCGGGAGGAAATTTGTGTGGGGAGGTTCTCGAAATATTGGACCGAACATGGCCAAATTCGATAGGTTTCCTCCTTGAGAAAAAATAACAACATGTATCAAATTTTATCGAGGCATCTCGAAAATTGAAACATGTAGAGTGTTCACAATGTTTACATGCCGGACAGGCAGACAGATAAACGGATTGACTTAAAAAATGATTCGAACGGTGTACTCAAAGGTGGGTGTAACAACATTTTTTCTATATGTTACAAACATCAGCACAAACCCATAATATCCCAACCACCTACGGTGGTGTAGGGTATAAAAAGAAATAACAAACAAAAAATATCTATTAATAAAAAAACAAATAAAAAAAAAACATTTACATATACAAACACGCAAATTACACATACAAACGTATAATACATATAAGGAGCATAGTTGCAGAATTTATTATTAATTGAAGAATTTCAGAAATCGGAGTACATATATGATATATGTATTTGAATAATAAGAAAAAATAAAGAAAATGCAATAAAATTATTGAAACACAAAACAAACAATAAAAAATCTCGATTATTGTAAAAAGAAAACGAAGAGTGAGTAAATACGTCGAAGAAGCGCTATAATGTTTAGTGCATTCAATTCTTGCGGTTCTTGAAGATGGTCAGCAGCAGAAGCAATAAAGTTACAATTAAACGAGTGTTAAATTATTGCGTTTTCTTAATTGGATTCATTCCATTAATTGGAATTGAAAATCAATTTGTAAATGGATATTTTATTGATTATACTGGTAAGTTGGTTGGTGAATAATTTAATTTGTTTTAAAATTTATTCAGAAACTTAAATAGTTCTGAATTATTATGTGAAGATAATTACAATGAAATTTTGGTAAAATAAAATATTGAATGTACCTAGTAGGGACATACATTTTGTATTCACATTTAATGCTCAAACTGTTTTTGAGTTCGATTTTTGCAAAAAGCCAATGGCCTTCACGCCCAAAGTCTGACTAACCATTCATCAATTAAATAAGTAAGAATGATATATTCGGCTATGCTGAATCTTAAATACCCTTCACCACAAATGCGTGTGAAGTAAATACATTATGTTTTGTACATACACACTCACACATACAATATATAAACGTTCTTAAATGTAACACCCAGCACTTAATGGGTTATAAAATAAGTAATATTTTTGGCCATAACTTTTTTCTACTTAGCCGACTTTAAAAATTTTTGGAATGGTAATGCTTCAGATATCGGTCTATATATTTATATATATATATATATATATATATATATATATATATATATATATATATATATATATATATATATATATATATATATATATATATATATATATATATATATATATATATATATATATATATATATATATATATATATATATATATATATATATATATATATATATATATATATATATTTATATATTTATATTTTATTATATTTTATATAAATAAATAAATAAATAAATAAATATATATATATATATATATATATATATATATATATATATATATATATATATATATATATATATATATATATATATATATATATATATATATATTTATTATAATACTGCACCGCTTTTGTTGGTTTTAAATAGGTAACTTCCGGGGACTATATCAAATACTCAGACCAAATTTCATTGAGCTCTGTCAATTGTTGTGAACGTGAATGTGCCAACAACAGACAGACGGACGGACATAGATTAATAAACAAGATTTTGATTTGATGCAAGTATATATATATTTTGAAGTCTAGGATGATTCCTTCTTAGTGT
Source organism: Cochliomyia hominivorax (assembly GCA_004302925.2). Classification (NCBI taxonomy): domain Eukaryota; kingdom Metazoa; phylum Arthropoda; class Insecta; order Diptera; family Calliphoridae; genus Cochliomyia; species Cochliomyia hominivorax. The sequence continues at coordinate 79,949,772 of PYHX02000467.1, forward strand.
TACGCACGAGATGACGAATTAATATTTCCTCTTTATAACTTGTAGTAGTGGAGGGTATACAAAATAACCACATCAAAAATTAAAACTATCTGAAAGAAACAATATTGAAAAATCTTTTGTAGCGTACCCTGTCTTTACAGGCAGGACCAAAAAATACCTATTTCTATTTAATAACATTAAAAAATCCAAAAATTTTCCCTTCTCGAAAAAAAAACCTTTAATACCCTTCGCCAATAATGATAACGTAATTTTGTCGTATCCCAAAATTACGTTGTCGATAATATTTTGCCATTATCGATTTAACCAGGCGCTAAATTTTACAAAACTTCAGTTTCAGAGATATGAGATATGAAAAATATCGTTAGTAAGAGGATTGTCATTCCCCAGTGCCCTATCCAAAATTGTTTTTATATTAATTATTCTGCTTAAAGGCTTTATTAGGGGAATACACCATCTAATATTGTTAATCGTTAATATTTTATTATCAATGCTTTATCTATGTGCTAAATTTGAAGAAATTTGCTTTTAAATTTTCTGAGATATGAGAAATTTTGCCGATTCGTAAACTTTATGGTCTGCAATAATTCAATCTCTGTCTGTTATTGTGGATGCGAACGTGCAAACAATATAGAGAGGGATATAGTTTAATCGAAACAGATTTTGATTTAATGCACAAGTATGTATACTTTTTGAGGTCTTACATGATTCCCTCTTGGCGTTGCACTTGAGTTGGTGGAGGGTATAAAGAATTGTTAATATTTACGAAAAATGACATCTCTCTTATTCAACATCTTCTTAGTTCCTTCAGATATTATCAATGAAATTGTTTCGGGATTATTAAATCAATTGAAAACATATTTTTCATATCATAGGTCTTCCAGAACATGATAAAAATTTAGAAAGCAATTCCTCCCTCTTTATGAAATTTTCTGTAAATGTTTTTTTTTTCAAAAAGGAAATACTTCCTCCATTTGGACACATGCAATGTATATAGAATGCAGATTGAAAAAGGGTTATTATTAAAGATTAACACATTGCGTTACTGTCATTACAAAAATATGGTTGCTTCAGAACCATATTTTTTTTCGAACTGCTCATTTTCGTTTTTAACCGATTATTACACTTTAACCGTTTTCCCCTGGTTATCTTTTTAATAAATTTGCAATTTATTTTTTTTTTTTCAGAAAATTCAGAAATTATACAACAACGTATAGGTCACAATATAACTTTACAGTGCAGCTTAAAGGGACTAGTAGATGAAACTAAGGCGGCCGATATCACCTATAACTGGTATTTTAAAGTGAGTTTTGAAAATAAGTTAAAAAATAAATGTTAAAGCTTTAAAAATAAACGACACAACATTTTTGCAGCAATGTGGTGAGGGCTCGGGAGGCGCTCTCAATTGCTATGATACAAACAATAATGAGGATTGGGCTCAATTGCCTTGTGAGGGAAATGTTTGTAAATCGGTATTACAATTAAAAAATGTTACCGCAAAATATTCGGGATTATATAAATGTACGGTTTTACCTAAATTGGGTAATATACTGGATGTTAAACTAGTAAGAACTTTTCAATTGGATATAAAAAGTAAGTCCAAAAATAGATGTCCCCTTAAGAATTTTAATTTTAATTAAGTTTTTTATCTAGACTCATCTTTAAGAATACCCGAATTTTTAGATGCTTATCCCTTAAATAAAACTATAAGTCGGGGTTCTCAAGCTGTTTTCCAGTGTCGTGTGTTTAGCGAGGAATATCCCACCATTAAATGGTTTCGTCGTCTACATAATTTTAATTACAACGATTATAATGAAAATAAACATTCAATAGTTAATTATAATGGTCAAGCCTATGAGCTATTAACCACGGCTCGTGTAAAACCAACCGCTCGTGATGTTTATCTCAGTAAACTTATAATCAATGATGTACGTCTACGGGATGAGGGTTTTTATGCTTGTGTAGCTTTAAGTTTACGCGGTCATAATATAAGAGAAGCCTATTTGAAAGTTTTAAATAGTGATGATAATGATGATGTGGATGCCGATTTAGAGGATTATTGGTCGGATTATAGTGTGGAAGATAATGTTATGCCTACAGATCCAAAAAGTTTTTGGTTATTATTTTTAATGCCTGTGGGCTTAGCATTATTGCCATTATCTGTGTGGTTGTGTTATTTCATACATAAACGTTATACAAATAAAAAGGATAATTTAATGGATCAGGGTAAATATTCTGAAGAATACGATCAAGAGCGAATGTTACGGTCGTAGCAAAAAAAAAAAAAAACACTTTGTTTATGTTCTAACGTAACTAATCGAATTATATACTATTTTATAATAGACTACCAAAGATTGTATTTAATATGTAATTTTGTATTAAATATAAATTTACGCTTATTAATTTGTTAATATTAAATATATTTAAATTTAGAAAAATATTTTTTTATTTTGTAATAAAATATAAAGTTGTTTAGAAATTATTTGTTTGAAATTATTTAACACATATGAACCATTTGCTGCAAGATAGTTATAACTCAAAAAAATAACGACTTGACATATCTATTTTTAAATAAGTAAACTTTATTCCGAATTTATAATCGCAGTTCTTGATCGAAGAGAAAATTCCGCATAATGATATTATGATAATAACGTATTTACGTTATTAAATTTATCTGGAAATAAGGTATTTTTCTAGTAATTTCAAAATCTAAGACTTTGTTAAATTTTTCAGGTTTTTCCAGATATCGGTCCATAATTTCTATCTTACTAAATTCATTTTTTATATAGTTTTTATTGAGTTCAGATTTTAGTAAGGCCATGAGAACATGTTCAGCAGGCAAAAGGATATATTAGCTCTTCGACGTGATGAGCATTATGTCGGTAGCATGAAAATTCTACACCGATCCTTTTTCTTGACAATCTTATCAATAATAAAAAGAGCCTTGGCGTGTTTGGACTTGGGTGACTTTCTGACACTTCTTCAGGCTGATTGTTTAATGGAAGATCTTTTGTTAATTCGATATGCCTGTTAATTCGATCAATGTATCTTGAAGCCGTCTTTTCTGCATTTTTTTACAATCTCATCAAGAATAAACAAAGTTTATGGACCTGAGAAGTTTTTTTGGATCTTTCTTCTTTTTTGCTTCTTCTTTTTCATCTTGGAATTTAAGGGTATACACGCTACCTGTTAATTCGATCAATGTCTCTTTCAAGGTCTTCTTCGGATGAGGTTCTATTTCTATCCCTGGTTTTGTTTCTGTTAAATTGATTCATGTTTTTTGGTTCCATGACTTCCTTAACTATACAGCAACCGATGGAGAGCTCCCTTGTTATCGGAAGTGGGTGTTATATGAAATGTTGGTACGTCGTCTTCTGATTTTATAAATCTAAAATATTTGAAATTTTATTAAAACCCAAAATTTATATGCATTTTACAAAGATTTTCAGAAGGGGACTATGTCAAATTGTAGACCGATATTCTAAAGATTTGATTTTGTTTAATTTTATTAAATTACTTTCATATCAATATGTTTTATGAGGCTAAAACCCCATTCCCGGAAGATATTTGTATTGGGATCATGATCATGACAAATTCAGTAGAAATACATTACTTAACTGGTAACATTCGTATTCGATTATTCGAAAACTAACATAATAGGTTTAATCTCTACATGCAAGATATTGAAATCAGAAAAGCTTAAGGGTTAATTGTCATATTTGACTTCTTGAGATAAAAACCTCAAGCAGAGTCGTCAATATTTTTTAAATCAAAATTGTTAGCACGAAAAATTCAAATTAATTGACAAGATTTTTTAATTAACTATTTTTTTTAAAGATCTACATTTATTTTATATATTTTTTGATTCACACTTTCGTAACCCAAGATTTCATCTTGAACTTAAAGGAATTTGATGATATTGGAGATCTATCTGAATTTTTATTTGATGAGACATTTTGAAGTGCATATATTTTATTTACGTATTTGTATAAATATAGCCAATCAATTTGAACCCATAGAGCCGCCATTAGATCAGTTGGATTCCTAAAAACTAAAAAAATCAAATACAATTTAAGTTAATAGTTGTTGAAAACTATGTCTCGTAAACGTTTGGCTTCAGTTGGTTTAAGAAACCGTGATATTCCTAGACCTAATTCGTATTCGAATATTCAATATGAATATTATCGTCCTGGTTGTTATAATATACCACAAGTGATACGTCAAATAACACCTTATAATTATACCTATTTTGATCACTGGCAGCCGTACTGTGATGCAGCAACTTATGTTATAGATCCTTTTGGTAGAGTTCATTATATCAGTGATTTTGAATATCAATTGCATGTGCCCACAGTTGTACATCATATACAACCAACACGAGAAATGTTATATCAACTCTACGATAATGGTGAAGCTGAAATATCATTATTACCACATATCGAAGATGATGATGATGAGGATGGTTTTATTGAGAGTCAAGAAATTGTTGGACCAAAACGAAAACGTTTAAATGAAGAAGTTCAGTTGGCAAAAACTCAGTTTGAAGAGCATGATAATGGAAATATATATCGTTCTAACGAGGGCTATTTGGTAGAAGAACCGAGTGATAATATGTAAGCTTATTATTTTTATTGTAAAGCATGAATATTGATTGTTAACTTCTTCTTGGATATGGTGAAATAAATGATGGTAAACTTATTTTCCTTGTAATAGTATTTAGGTCCCTTGTATATATTTAATTAATAACTGAACATAATTTAAAGTTGTATTTTATAATGTATTTAATAGACGTAAATAATGCCAATTTGGATAATACATGGTTTGTATCAATTATAATATAATATAAAACTAAGGTCAGAACTTTCTATTATTATAAACGTCGACCACATATTTCAAAATCTATTTTGGAAACCTTATATGGAGGGTATTGACTCTCTCGCCTTATGACCTAAAAAACTTTAATTTGCAAGCATTACAAAGCATGTTTCATATCGGGCAAAAAATGTTAAAGATTCTGCTTTACCTCCATTGCTGTTCAACAATGCAGAAAAGGGTATCAGCAATTGGTTGGATTCATTATTTACCTCAAAACGGTAACAGTTGTTTTTTCACGGAATCAAAAACTACCAGCGATAGAAAAATATTTAAAATCGATCAAAAACTATTTTAAAAAGAGTAGATGAAGAGTTTCTGCTCATCCGCTACAACAAAAGTGGGAAAAAGTAATGACAAACTATGGAAATATTTTGAATAATCAAAACAATCAACGGAACCCGACAAGAATATGCGACCACATTCGAAAATGTTGAATTCGGTGAATTATTTTGCCTGTCGACCACTTAATCCGAAACAATTGTTGAGGTGACAATAATCCCTAAAACCATTGCACCTAATTGAATAGATATATGTTCCGGGATTTTCCTCAAATCCGATTCGGACTAGAAGAATTTGGAGCTGTTGTGACGGACATTTTTATTAAAAAAAACTCCATTTGAATCCAAATTCCGATTATTAACTATCCAAAGATCTTAGGGGTTACATTTGATATCCTATTAACCTCTTCAGCTCATGCCATTGCATTCACGCAAAGAATTAGGAAGGTCCTCAAAGCAGTAGCCGACAGTTATTGTGGTATCAAGAAACCTTATTGGATATTTAAAAAACGTTTGGTTGATCAGTGATAAATTATGCTGTTCCAGAGTTGCCTTCTAAGTGCTACTCTGCAAAATTTAACCTTATAACCGATTTGGTATATCTGCTTTTTTAACAGACTTCAAACTCTCTGACTAGTAAATCATTCGTTCAATAATTTACCTTTTTTTCTGCACGGAATTCAAAAGTTACCATATAGACGGGGATAGATCGGGTAAAAACTGCTTGGAAAACGCAGGGTAGTAAGATTCGGTATAACCGCTTTCTAGCACATGCTTTGTCCCATTTGACTACTATTTCCTTCGTTCGATGCGAGAATATGCTTTACTTCAAAATAGGGTATAAGTAACTGGTTTTTAAGAAGAAGATATATTTTACCGGAAAGTTGAAAAGAAGTTATACTTTTTATATTTCAAGCAAAAAATACATTTTTAATTTGTCCAGAAATTTAATCGATAAAATCGGTCAAAAACTTTTTTGTTTGAATGCAAAAAATTTCTGTTTTTTATTTAAGAAAAATTCATACAAAATGATAAGATAACGAATATACAAGTTTGAAAAACGAACATTGAATTGAACTTTCGATACCTCCAGCCGAACAGCTGAACTAATCGTATAGTTTTTGTACAAAAACATAAATAAATAAACGAAACCAAAATATAATACTCATTTTAAAAACAAATATTATATTTAGTATAATCTCAGCAATGACCAGCAAACCAATTCTATACGGAACCTATACCAGTCCCACTGTTATGGCTGTTATTATTACTCTCAAAGCATTAAAAATTGATTTTGAATTTCGTGAGATTAAACCACGACAAAAAGAGAATTTAACCGGAGATTATTTAAATAAAAACCCAGCTCATACAATTCCAACTTTAGAAATCGATGATCATAAATTTATTGGTGATTCACATGCCATCATGACATACTTAGCTGATCGTTATGCTAGAGATGATTTTTGGTATCCCAAGGATTTATATAGACGTGCTAAGGTCAATGAACTGTTACATTTTGAAAATGGTGTGTTATTTCTATCGTGTGTCAAGCAAACATATGGCCCGATATTTGCACGTTTAAGAACGGATGTACCGAAGGAGAAATTTCTTGAAATTGATGAAGCCTACAATATGATGGAGCGTTTTATTGGAGATAATAACTATGTGGCTGGACCACATTTAACAATTGCCGATTTTAGTTGTATTACTTCAATAACAAGTATGTATTTTTTACGATCTTTTACGGAAGAGACACATCCCAGGCTATACGATTGGTTTGTGCGAATGAGATCGTTGCCCTACGTTCAAGAGGTATTAACGAGTGATGCACAAGGTTCTTCATTAAAATTCCTGACAAAAACTATGTCTCATTTATAAATTGAACGGGAAAATTTTAAGTGAGCAACCTTTATGTTTATTATAAAATTATTAAGTATTTAATTGGAGGAAACAAATATTATACTGAGGTACTGTATTTTTGATAACAATTAAAATTTTCCAAAGAAAATTTAAAACAGTTGATATTAAAAATTCAAAATATTAATTTTGATGATGATGATCTGGTATAGTAAATTTTATTATAAATTGTTACGTATGGAATATGGGTGAAAAAAATGTATCACAAATAATGTGAAATAAATGTATGAAAATAAATTCACTATATATATCTTGTACAAAAGTATTTTATTTTAAACATTCATCTATTATCTTAGATAATTTCTGAAAAATGCTGTCCATCTTAAGTCAATAATTTTCCCTAAATCTCTCTAAGCATGTAGATTCGGCGCCAAAAAATCCTTTGGATTTAGCTTAAAGAATAGATCAATACCTTTTCTGAAATTCTGTTTTGAATTGGAGTGAACTGCAGCCTTCCCATGGTGTCACAGATATTCTACTTCATTTATTTGTCTAGTTCAGAGGTTCCCGCCCATACTTCTACATATATATCTTTGTATGAGTGAAGCAGAAGTGAAAATTACTCTGAATGAGTGCTTGCTCCGCTCAAATTGAAGAGGGAGAGAGAGAGAGCAGTACGTGTGAAGTTTGCAGAACTTTGTGGAAGCTCTGATCGAGTTGGTGGGCTTAATATGTGATTCTTTGCGCTTGGGATTATCGTATGGTATTCAATTAATATTACCAAATATGAATATTTTTTGCAGTATTCAAGTCATTTCCGAAATGTTACATCTCTCTGCTTCAGTTCAAACGGAAGGCAATTTAATTTAAATATATCGAAATGTTTTTAACCATAAAAAATAGCAAGTTCTTACGCTTTACACCAAACTTCGTTGATTAATGCCTTCAATATCTCTCTCTCTTAAACATTTTTGGGAATACCAGACTATTCCTTGTCTTTGGTGACGAAATCACCATTTTTGCAAGTTTTGAATTTGAGTTGCATTTTAACCCTAAACTTCCTCCAATAACCAATAAATTTGTTTACCCAATATTATTTAATTTGTTTCAGCAAACTATTTGAGATCCTTAGTAAGACTAGTTACGCATTAGATATTCCGAAATAAATTGTGAACTTTGCTGTAAAATGGAATACGAATAGTACACTCTCGAGTATTATTCGTTATTCCGGCTGGACTACAAATTGTGGACAGTTAAATTGAAACGAAAGAATTCCAATCGTTTATTCTCTCAAGACGACCTTGAGTCGTGTTATTAAATTTTTTGATTGACGTTAATGTTTGGTCATTGACCATGCCTAAAGTCTAAACTTAAATATTTCGGATATTCGCCTTGTTTTCATACCCTCTAACACCACAAGAGATGGTATGTTAAACTTTGCAAAGAAGGAATCATCTAAGGCACCATTAATGAAATGAAAATCTGAGTAGATTTAGCAATGTCCGTCTGTTTATCTTCTGTTTGCACAATTATATTCACAATATATGACAGAGCTTAATTTGGTCTGTGTTTTTTACCTATTTAAAACCGGCAAAATTAGTTTAGTAGAAAAAAAGTTATTGATTTGTTAAGTGTATTTTCAAAAGTGATCGTTAGGCGGGTTAAAAATTCTGCATACTCAAATACAAACTAACTTTATTTCTTAGTCTTATGGTAGCGATAACGTTTTAAAACTCATAAATCATAAGAAATAATCGATAATCGTTATTTGATTTGTATATGGGGCATTCCACCTTGTTTCATATCAAAAAATTTTATTAATTAAGGAACACAATATATTTTTGAATTAAAAATCGTTCTCCGATTTCTTTACAAATACAATTTTCACAAATAATAGCGAAAATCTTTTTTTTAATTAGAATAATTTGTTATTTCAATTGTAATATTTATCGTTAAACTGTTAAGATCATCATCATGCAAACAGATCTATTAAGATCATCATCATGCAAACAGATCGTATCTATAACAAATTTCTATTACATTCTGCGATTTATACTTTAATATTTTTAAATGAATTTGCAGATCAAAACAAATAATTGAAACCCATATAAACGTCAACATAAATTAATTGTGAAATGTATGTTTCTCTTCCTCTTTTTCTATGACCGATACTTGTTACTCAGTCCCCTTCTGGTAAGAACTATAAATTTTGTTTATATTTTTTGTATTTATTATTTAAAAAGTTTAAATTGTTTTTACATAAACAAAAACAATAGACATTTATAGATTAAAATAACAACAAAAACAAGGAAAAATGCTATATTCGGCCATGACGAATCTTTAATACCCTTTACCACAAATGCGTATTAAGTAAATACGTTATGTTTTGTACTCAAGTACGTATACAAAATATACTAATTTCCGATTTTCTAGGTGTTAAATAGGAAACTTCACACAACTATATCAAATATTTAGGCAAATTCCATTGAGGCCTTCCAATTATTGTGGATGTGAGCGTGCCAACAACAGACAGACGGACAAATTAGATTTTGATTTAATGCAGGTATATATGTACGTTACACATGGAATGACTAAGTTAATATACTTATAAATAAAAGATCTAAAAAAAGTTGAGAATTTTTGATTATTTTTAAAATATAACGCTCACATGTAAATTTGCTCCACTATTTTGAGAGAGAGAGAGAAAAATTAACAGAGAGAGTCTTTTGTAACTCATGAAAGATCACATTTACACTTGTTGTTTTTTATAAACTTTGTAACATTTCAGAACAAAATTAGAAATAAAAACAAATTTTAAGAATTCAAAATTTAAGAATTTTAATCTAACACTCCATCAATGTTGCTGCCCTAAATTATGTTAATGACAGCATTTAATAAAAATGTTTATTTTATACTTCTTATTACATTGTTTTTTTAAGTTTATTGTCATAATTTTTTTAATTATTAAAATTCTTTCAAAAGCATATTTTATAAACCGATTAAATATTAACAAAAGTATCGAAATGTTTATGCAAAATATTTTAGTTTTGTTTTGTTATAAGAAATAGTTTTTATTTTAATCTTTTCATCGCATGTTGTTGTTGCGATTGTTAAAATACTAATTAAATTATCGTTGTTTAACAATTTGTCTGTTTCTTGTTTTGAATGAAGAATATGTGACGTAATTAACGCTCACTTAAATAATAATTATATTTATTTTGGGATGATTGGGAGAGAAAATAGTGGAATAGTTTAGAAAAGAGCATATGAAATGTTTATATTGTTGGGAATGGTATTGATCGACCTATGGGTGCTATACTTTTAAGTTAAGTGAAGTTTTTTCTCATAAAACCAGTTCGTGTTTTTCAATGTATTTCTTCCCACAAGTGCTCTATGCGATGTAGATCTAGAGATTGCGAAGGATTTAGCAAGACATGTGTCCTATTATATGAAAACCACATCTTTCCATCTTGAGCTAAATTTTTCGGATAATTTTGAAGCTGGAATGAAAATGACTGTGGTAAATTAAACTTATCAAGATAAATATGTTTATCCATTATTCCATCAATAAAGATAAGTTCTCTAACCGCAGCACTATCACTAAAGCCAATAAAAAACACTCACCTACTTCGTCAATTCCAATGTCAATCAAGGCTTTCTGAGAGAATTAATTTATGGGATACCTCTTGAGACAAATTATGTCCTCTACTTGTGGTCTAGTGATTCCAAATCAGGTCTGTCATTAATCATTTTTAATCAATGGCGTTCAAGACACATTATCTTTTTGTCGGAAGATGAATTCTGCATATAATGTTAAATACAATATTTTTGACTAATCTTGCTCCTACGACCAAGCTTAATCATAATAAAAAATTAAGGATTCGTTTCATCGAATCGGTGCACACTCCAAAGAATCTGTTTTTCGGAACCGACATTTTGGATCTCCCAAAATACCATTCTGATCCCACCAAACAGTAAACATAATCCTGACGTTATGGATATTATTAGCCTTTAGTCTGTATCCATTTTTCATTATCAGCAATAATACGATGACAAACAACAACTTTTTTCTGTATCGTTCTAAGTATGATTTACGTAGTCAAAGCCAAAAGTGACAAGGTCTGGGCTTTTTCATCCTTTGTTTTTCAATTATTTTTAGACTGATCTTGCACCATATAGTCTAGCGTTGTTATGATGCCAAATTACGATCTAGTGTCAGATCGAACATTCTGTTTTTATTTCCGGCATTTTCAAATTAATTTATTTTCTTAGCAAACGACGTCTGAGATCATCAGACCCGTTTTCAGCAGCTTATAATACAAATCAACATTTTGATCCACTAAATACTGATCATTGAGTTGGGTAGTTCACTGGCTGCAATTCATAATGTCTCTTACCACCCATTCACGTTTTCTCTCCTTGTTAATGAAAAGTGATGTCGTCATACTCGATTTAAGCAGCTTTTAATACAAAATTTGGTAAAATAATTACTGAGCATTACGTTGCATCGTCGTTGACCGTGTTTTGACTTCTAACATCTGTTGTTTTCTCGGTTTTTTCCTTTGTGGTGAAAAGTGAAAGGCAAAAGGGTTAAAAATTACTTCGTTTAGTGCCATTAATTTCATGCAAAATCGCCTTTCGATGTCTTCTGACTTTAATTCATGCTTTTGCATACATGTCAATGGCTTGTAGTGGCACTATCAATGAGCGGTTAGTTTTTCAACTTCCTCATTATCAAACTTTTTCGACAGATCAGGACTTTGAATCGTACAAGACTTAGTTAAATAGATTTTTAAGATTACAAATTGACGCCTACACTATATTGAATTATAATGACAAGTGTTTATGCCCCAAAATAACATATTTATTTTTATAGGTCCAAACTATAGCGTAATGGTACATGTTGTACACATTGACATTATTAAAAATGTATAGACAAAACTAGTATGGTGAGAGTAACTTAAATGCAAATCGAAAAATCACTATTTGAGATAACACACGACTACTACCTGTTGTAGAGTACATTCGAATGTGTGTACAAGTAAAACTCACTCTACCACTTTATTTGTTTATACTTGTAGGCAGACAAAAATATATATTTATAAATATTTACAAACATAAATTTTATATGGTGGACTATGAAAAAGTTTTATTCACGCGTGTGTATTTTTTGTTTTTGTTTTAATATCTCGCTCACAATCTGTACTCAAAACTAAAAGAAATATAGACAGAAATTTAAATGTGCAAAAGCGCATTTAAATAAATAATAAATTTCAGTTCAACACACATTTTGGTACGAGGAGGTTGAGAAATTATAAAACAATTGAAACCAAAAATTAAAACAAAAAATATTTCTTTTAACAATTTAACAATAATTTTGCATTAAAATAAAATAACAAAAATAAGAAAACCTCGTTTTGCTATTTTTAGAAAAAAAAACCGTGTAATAATAAATATTTTAAAAAAATTAATGTTTAAAAAAATGTTTTAAAAAAATAATAAAAAAAATAAAAATTAAATAAGAAAAAAAACAGTGAATATTTAAAAAAAGATAATATTGCAAATAAATCACAAAAATGGCTATAATCGATTGCAAATCGAGGCGTGGCACCAAAATCTCTGTTATGATCTTGGGTGGTGCCCTCTGTACGGTAATGATGGCCTATTTTGTATTTGGCGATACAAATGATGAACGTGGCTTAAGAAATTTACGTATGATATCAATTGTAAGTATGACAACAATCAACAACAACAATTTAAAAATGACATTTACAAAAATGTTGATTCAATACCCCCATTGTTAATGTGAAAGAGAAATTTACTCTCTCTGTTTTCAAGAAAAAGGGGTAAAAACAAGAGCGTTAATAATAAAATGTAAACAATTGTAAATGTCATTAATCAAGATCAAAAATTCTCTTTTATGAAGAGTTTGAGTTTATGTTATTTTATGTAGAAATATTAATATCATTAAAGCTTTTTAGACATGGTGAAAAAAATCCCAGTGATTTATATCCTAATGATTTACATGCTACACATGAATGGCCTGGCGGTTTGGGAGCATTAACACAGGTAAGTTTTCTTATTTTAATATAATACGACTTCCGGATTTGATAAAACAATATATACATGAATATAACTTTTTAACCCCCGCAAAGTGATTAAACAGTCATTTTATAATGCTTAGAATAATAGACAAACAAATAAAGCTTATCACAGGAAAGGTTTATATGTATTATTTTATTTTGAGAATAATATACATTTTCAAAATCTGAGAGACTTCAAAGATCTTGTTATGATGAATTCTGGAAACTTTTTTTGATAACAATTTTATGACAGAAATCATAGTTGTTGGTGACTCTTAGATTTGATACAAGATTCGATTTGTCATTACTTATTTATATTATGACAAATTTTACTTAAAGTTTCGTTTTAAGAGTTTATATAGGAGCTGCCTGAAACATTGGACCGTGATGATCTAATAATTCTTAAATTTCGAACTATATAGTGTTCATCATAAGGTTCCATGATAGACAGCCAATTAGACGGACGGACATCAAGTCAGGAAAGTACTCTGAGTTTAAAACTAGCCAAATCAACAATGGAACCGAATATTTATAACAAAAAGACATTTGGTGGGGTTTCAATAGTGGTAGGATATTTTTATTAGAGTTTTTAGGAATATTGGACCGATCATCTCCAATTTTTATAGGCTTTAATCTTGACTTAAATAATCATAAATTCTTAATTTCATCGCGTTATATTTTAAATTTCCAACTATATATTGTTCATCGCGTTAAATGTACAGATAACCATACAGGCGGACAGACATCGTTAAATTGTCTCAGGTGGTTATTCTGAGTGCAGAACTAGTTCAGAACCTCAAACTAGAACATTCATGAAGACATGATAATGATCCATATTTGGTCGAATCTAAAGAAGTGTTTTTTATTATGAAATCTGATTAGATGATCAGAGCAGATCGGTACCGAAGAGATTTGATTTAACAAAAAAGGGCAGAATTTTCGAAAAAAACGACAGGTCGTAATCTTCCATCATGACATGTTTTAAGACCAATAAAAAACTATTTGAAAAACAGTAGATGGAATGGCCTTATGTCCTAGACTTTAACCAACCTAACAACCACTTTTTCGATCTATGCAGAAGTCTCTTGAAGAAATAATCTTCACTTTAGAATAAGGTGTCAGAAATTGGCTTTATTCTGTTTTTCCTATTACTTTCCTACTAATACAGACCATATTTTGATAAGAAACTTTACCGAACAGTTTATGGAACAGTGTAATGAGCTAACATTTTTCAAGAAATAAAGTATCGATATTATTAACTTTTATATTTCAATGTGAAAATTTTAACGTATTTGAAGAGGTGATTAAAATTTTACACTGGATTCATTTGTCATACATTAAATATTCGGATTAAAATTGTTATACTGCATAATACGATAAAGATTAAACTCTTAATCAATTTTAATTAAATTTTTGTCCAATAATTTGAAATTATTTTTCAGAAAGGCAGTCTACAATCCTACAACTTAGGTAAGAACTTACGAATGCGTTACTATCGACTGTTGCCGCCGAATGGTCTCTATACACAACAACAAATACGAGTCTTAAGTTCAGCCGCTGAAAGATGTATTATGAGTGCAAATAGTTTGCTAGCAGGATTTATGCCGCCACTGGAGCACAGTAATTTTTTGCCCATAGCCTGGCAACCAGTACCTGTTATTTCTTTACCCCGGCATGAAGATACGGTGAATACATATTTTGAAGAAATTAAATAAAAACGTGGAATAATAAATTGTTTATTTTTTTTTAGCTTTTAGCTCAAAAGAAACCCTGTGCTAAATATGATACAATCCTCGATAAATTATACAAAAATCCTCCACCCGATTTAAAGAAATTAAATGAAGAAAATGCTGAACTTTATAAACTTTTAACACGTCATACGGGTAAAAATATTACAAATGTATTGGAAGTGGAATATTTATATAATACTTTGAAGATAGAAAGTGAAGCTGGTTTAGATTTACCCGATTGGGCTGAAAATATATATCCCGAGCGTTTAGAACCATTGGCTGAAAGAAGTTATGTTCTATTTACCGAAACGAATTTAATGAAAAAAGTTAAGGGTGGAGCGTTTCTGAATGAAATTCACTCGAAAATGATTGATAAAAGAAAGCGTAATTTAAATCCAGATCGTAAAATATTTTTATATGCTGGACATGATGTAACTTTAGTAAATGTCATGAACTCCTTAAATATTCTAGATCAAACAACAAATTTACCGGATTATGCTTCGGCCTTGGCATTTGAATTACATCATAGTTCGCTGTTTAAAGATGATTTTGAAGTTAAGGTAAATAGTATTTTCTGAATTTTGCTAATATTTTTCTAAAGTTTTCAAAAAATCGTTATTTATTCTAATTGCAGATTGTATATTATTACAATAGTGATGATAAATTTCCCAAAGAGTTAGCGATTCCCAATTGTGATGCTCCCTGTTCGTTAACTAAATTTTCAGCTTCAATCAAACATTTGTTGTTGACTGATTATGATGAGACATGTGAAAATCCTAAACCAGATTGTACGAAGAAATGACTACAAAATTATTGTATTTATGACTTCAAAATGGAGTTTTTAAATTTAATATTTCACTCATGTACTTGAATTGTTGTAATGTGATAGTTTAAGAATTATTTTAAATAAATGTTATTAAATTTGTTGTTGAAAATATAAAGAAATCTCGATAATTAGAAAATAATAAATCCTACAAATGGGAATTCTCAAACAATTTTAGAATCCTCGCGTAATTCATCTACTTCGATTTCGGTGAAATTCATATTTTATAAACCTAAAAAGTCCTAAACACACTTCACTAGCAGCATCTTAGAATGAACAGACTTTTTCCATTAAAGATATCTATATCAAGGATTTCTTATTTTATAAATATAAAAATGTTCTAGTAAAAACTTAGAGAGCACGTTAATTGCACAGATTTTCTCCGTCGAAAATGTGTAAAACATTTTGGGAATGTTAATAGCATTCTCGGAAAGTTTAGGTAATATGTGAAATTTTATGATATTCAGTTAAAGAGTAAAGTTTGAGATCTATTTTAAGTTGTCTAAATATAACAAAGTGTACTGTATTTCAATAATGTTAGTGTAAAGCAGTAAGGCCTGTGCTATATTGAAGGAATTATAATTTCCCATTCACTGAATTCCAAAAACGTTAAAGATGATCTAGAAAAATGCGACTGAACTTTGTCAGGTTGCATAACTATGACCTCGAATCTATAAAATACATATGTTTTGATTTCTAAGTTTGTTTCTGGTTTAACTCCAGTCCCTTCATTTCGACAAGTAAATGGGGTTCAGTGAGGTAGAATGGTCTTGGCAGTTAAACACGTTGAAAATATCAAGTAGTCAAATACCATGTGTTGGACAAGTTAATGATCTACGGTCTATACATGACCAATAGTTTTTCCAGCCTCTTACTCCATCCTAATCTCAGTTGAGTCCGAATTACCCTTTTAGGTCGAGGTTGTCCTTTAAGCTCGACTTTCACACAGTCAATGTCATGTTCAAGTTGTGATCATCGATCTTGCTCATACCCATTAATGCAATGCCTTGGGAAAGCATTTCATTATGCTCTTTAACAATTAAGATCATATAATGAGTAAGGGCTTCGCAATGGAGAAGAATTTTTCATCCTTGAACGTTCAATCGTCTTTTATGTACCAAATAAGTGTTTTTCCATATCCCAAATGCTCTGGCTAGTGTTTTCAGAAAGTTTTTCCTATTTCGCAATTGACATAAGTTGAGGAGGTAAATAAATGTGAATCCTTGCGTGCTTCACATTCAGAATTTCGATTCCATTTCAACATTCACATCAAGAATCTCGTGTTTAATTCAATATTTTGGTTGTTTGTCGTTGTATGCTCTTTTCAAATCAATATTCTTTAATATAAATCCCAAACCCGATTTCAAGAGCTCATAACACAAAACATGATTCCGATCTCACCAATTACATGTCATAGATTTGATATTATTTGGTTGAGAGTTGACGCCCAAATATAATGCATATTCATCATATTTTTCAAAACAATCTTTGTCAATAAATTCTTCCAATTTCTCATCTTGAAACATTTATCGATAACCAATTTATACTCGGCCACAGATTGTCAACTCAGCGGTAGCCATGTCAACCGGAAGTTTTCTTCCCAGGAAAGAACTACTCGAACGAACTTTTACAACAACAAATAATCTATAACTTTCCACAGTTGTTGCCTTAAAGAACAACAGCACAATTGGCAAATATGAACGGGTGTGTTGTCAGTTCTTCCTAAGGAAAATATTAATCGACATCGTGCCCAACATTAAACATCTCTCGATAAGAATTTTTAATTAAAAGTTGAAACACGTATATGACAAATATTAAAAAACCCCATTTTTGCGAATTACAATAAATTTTTTTAAGAACGCTATTAAATAATAAGAGCCTAATAAATATTTAAAGATATCTTTGTTAAAAAATACTCTAAATGCAAAACAACAATATTAATAATCTGAGGTTAATTGAAATGAATTTCTCACTAATAAAACGTGGTTTTGAATTGATAACAAAAGTCATCGGAAGTCAAGATTCTTAATAAACAAAAGCGAACGAAATTGAAATGAAAATTATTACAATAAACTGGTGAAGTCTATCAATTGTAAAATATGCATTACCATTAAATAAAATTAACTTTAAGGGGTACCACCTTAATAAATTGCCATCAAGTGTAGTTTTCCAATTAATTATATTTCAAATCTTATAAATAGTTTCTCATTTTTAAAATGAGTTTAGTATGAAATCAGTTTAATGAACAAGTAACTAGTCAAAAGTGATATTTTGCAATGATTAAATTAAAAATTATTGCGATATTTGCGGTATTATGGCCTATAGTTATGGGACATATTAAAACTGACCCAACCATTTGTGTACAAACTTCCCTGGGTGAAGTTAAAGGCAGGCAAATGGAGTCTCGTTTACGTGAAAAATTTTGGGCTTTTCTTGGGGTACGTTATGCAGAACCACCTGTTGGAGAATTGCGTTTTCAAAACCCTCAACCCGTAAAAGCTTGGAGACCTAAGATATATGATGCTACCAAAGATGGTCCCATTTGTCCACAAGAAACAGTCAATTTGACATATTTATCCGAAGATTGTTTACGTTTAAATGTTTTCACTAAAGATGTACGACAAAGAAAACCAGTTATTGTTTACTTACACACTGGCGGCTTCTTTGTAGAAGGTGCCATAACGTTATATGCAGGACCAGAAAATTTTATGGATCGTGATATTGTATTGGTAACGATAAATTATCGTTTAGGTTCTTTGGGATTTTTAGCAACTGGTACTTCTGAAGCTGCTGGTAATATGGGTTTAAAAGATCAAGTTATAGCTTTGCGTTGGGTACAACAACATATCGAAAATTTTGGTGGAGATCCAAATTCTGTAACTTTATTAGGTTATAGTGCTGGTTCATGGAGTATAGGATTACATGTAGTGTCACCAATGACAAAAGGATTATTTCATCGTGGTATTATGATGAGTGGTAATCCATTGTCTACATTTAAATATCAAACCAATCAATTGGATTTGGCTGAAAGACAAGCTAGATTACTAAATTGTCCCGTGAAACCGATTAAGGAGATGGTAAAATGTTTGAAAAGGGTAAGATTACCAAATATTATTGTTGGGCTTTATTATTTTTTAATTTATATTTTAATTAGAAACCCATGATGGATTTCGTAAATACTACAAAAGCGATGTTTGAATTTGATTATATACCTTTGCCGAATTGGTTGCCCGTTATAGAGCAAGATTGTGGTGGCAATCAAGAACGTTATCTTATAGAGGATCCCTATACATTAACCTATAATGGTAATATCCATAAAGTTCCTTTGATTATTGGAATGAATGAATTTGAATTTTATTTTTGGTCTTATGGTAAGTTGGACAAATAAACTAACTGAATCCTGAAAAGAAATAAGATATGTGTTTCTTTCTTTAAGATGCTTTACGTAATGAAACAATACGCAATTGGTTTAATGAAGATATTTATGCACGCTTACCTACCAATCTTCTATATGAGCGTGATACTCCAAAATCTCGTGAAATTACCACGGCTTTACGTTCACATTATTTTCAAAATAAAACTCTTGAAAATCCTGGATCTTTAAAATCATTTGCAGATATTTTTATGGATTCTTTAATATGTGTTAATTTTCGGTATTTTCAAATGGTATCGAAATTTACCTCCGTCTATACTTATATATTCACCTACAAGGGACGTTACAGTTATTATGTAGATCCCGAAACAAATAAGACACGAGGTTTGTTTATAAAATATAATGAATCAAAAATTTAGTTAATAATTTGTTTTGTCTACTTTTAAGGACCTGTACATCAAGATGAGTTATTATATCTTTTTAATAGTCCTTTACAAACGCCCCTATTTAAGAAAAATGATCCCGAAAACGATACTATCGAACGTTTAACTAGATTATGGTTTGAATTTGCCAAAAAGGGGTAAATATTAATATATTTAAGTTTATGGTATTGTTGTGCTAATAACCCTCTGCTCTTTTTATTACAGAAATCCTAATAATGTTTCAGACAAATATCTAAATGCTGCTAATTGGCCGTTATATTCCGACGAGACAAAAACTTTATTTAGAAATTGGTGATAATTTGAATGTTAAATCAGATGCGCATTATAGAGAACGTTATAAGGCATGGGATAGCATATTACCCATACGAGAATTGTTAAATCCATTGCAAGAACAACAATGTAAAATTTAATAAAAATATTGAAAAATACTATTTAATTGAATATTCAATTCGTTTGAGTAAAAGTTATTATTTATTAATATAGATATTAATCATTATAATCATTACGATTTATTCAAACCTCTACGATCTAAAATTCTTTGTTAAAGAACAGAGAATACATTAGAGTGTCGACTCGCAATTATATTATTTTTCAACTGTATCGTTAAAAAATCAATTATAAAAAAACAACTAAGAATGTTACAATCAGTCAAGACCGTTTATATAATTCCCTACAAATTGGATCGAATAATTTGAGATATTTTCAAGTGGTTTCTAGAAAACACACTAAATAGCCAACCTTCACAATATTATGTATTTATGTGGAAATTATGGACCGATTTTCTATCAATTCGGCAAAGTAATATCTATTTTTTTCCATTACCTCTCTTGGTTGCAAATGACTTCTGCAAAGCATTTCCATTCTCTACGGTTTGATGCAGTTGTTTCCTAGATTGCGTTTTTCTATCTGCATAGATCGTAATTGTGTAGTTATCTGTATCAAGTCAACTTCGGATGGTCTCTTAGAGAGTTTTGAGAGGTAAATATTAAACAGAAGTTGTGATAGAACGCCTTCTGGGTCTACTCACATCAACAAGATTTTGAACGTTGGTCTCAAAACTGGCTGACTTATTTCTATTTAACTTTAGTTATTTTAGATTCGTGATTGCTATTCGGAGCTGAGGATATCAAATATGTTCCCCATGATCATCGAGTGCAGTTTGGACTTCATCGAGTGTGATGCCAAAATTTTATATGCCTCCTTTAACCAAGTGGCGAAGAGTGTTGCTATAGAACTCGTTGATAAAATTGCAAATTACGTGCTATAAAAAATTATGTATTTTGCTGAGATAACTATTTACCAAACCACATAGATCCTCAACATTATGGGTGGAGTCTTAGAAAGTTTCGAGAGATAAATATTAAATTTGATTTGTGATAGAACTCCTGGCGGCTCTTCCTATCTAACTCTACGAGATTTTGAACCTTCACTTGTCTTTGATTTGTTTGGCGTTATTGATCTCTTACGCATTTTTTGATTTGAGAATTAAAGTTATTGGTTTCAATTTGGTTTCCTATTCGAAAAATATTTTTTCTTAATTTCAAGAAAATATTATCGAAAGTTTGTAGCTGAATCGGTTATTCAATTGTAAGTTTGAAAATATTTTAAATAGTTTCATATTTTAAAAGACAAAGATGTTTTATTGAAACCATTAAAAATCCTATCAAATTCAAATATTCTGAGAAGAGATGTATATCTAAGATATGTAAATCTTTTAAAAATTTTTATACTTTTAGGATTTTACACAAGTATATTGATTCATAAAACTGTATTCTTTTCTCTAAAACTTTTTTCCTGGACCGGATTGTTATGACCGATTGTTATACATTTATTTATTTTTTACTAAGAAATATATAACAATTATTCCTAGTCAGGTAAACTATTATCAATTTAATTAATTCTTAGTATTAATTAGAAAAATAATTGATTTTTTAATTAAGAAATCTTTTTACTTAAGGTAATACAAATTTTAATAAAATATTTACTTCGGAATTATTTCGGACTAGATTCATTTAACTCAATTCTATGTTTAAATGCGATTTCAAAAAAAATAGTTCAAGATTTCTTAAAATTTCACGTATCAGAAAATTTATTACTTCTTATTCAGTATTCGTACCACAGTGTTATAATCATTTGGGATTTCCCAAAGAAAATTATATTTTAAATCATATAAATAGTAACACATTTCCAATAAGACAATTAAACAGTCTCTGTTAAATGATTAATTAACAAGTAAATTGAGATTAAAAGATTTTAATGGGTGTTTTAAAAGCTTTTGGTGCAATATTTATTGCATTATGGCCCTTGGCAATGGGTCATGTGAAAACTGAACCGAATCTTAGTGTGACAACTTCCTTGGGCGATATAAAGGGTACACAATTGGAATCACGTTTAGGTGATAAATTTTGGGCATTTCGTGGTATTCGTTATGCCGAACCACCCATAGGGGAATTACGTTTTCAAAACCCTCAACCGGTAAAACCTTGGAAACCCAAGATATTTGATGCTACCAAAGATGGTCCCATATGTCCGCAAGTTACAGTTAATCTAACATATTTATCCGAAGATTGTTTACGTTTAAATGTCTACACTAAAGATGTAAAAGCAAGAAAACCGGTAATAGTGTATTTATATCCAGGAGCATTTTATTTTGGTGGTGCTATTACATTGTATGCAGGACCAGAAAATTTAATGGATCGTGATATTGTATTGGTGACTTTGAATAATCGTTTAGGTTCTTTGGGATTTTTAGCAACCGGTACTTCTGAGGCTGCTGGTAATATGGGTTTAAAAGATCAGGTAATGGCTTTACGTTGGATACAACAACATATTGATAAATTTGGTGGTGATCCCAATTCGGTAACACTGTTGGGTTATAGTGCAGGAGCTTTTAGTATTGGTTTACATATGATGTCACCAATGACAAAAGGATTATTTCATCGTGGTATCATGATGAGTGGTACACCATTGGCACAATTTAAATATCAGACACATCAATTAGATCTGGCCGAAAGACAAGCTAGGCTATTAAATTGTCCCGTGAAACCGATAAAGGAGATGATAAAATGTTTGAAAACGGTAAGAAAATTTTTTATATGATTTTCAATAGAGTTTGATTAAGACAAATTTTATGATATAGAAACCCATGATGGATTTTGTTAATACCACCAAAGGTATGTTTGAATTTGGTTGGAATCCGGTTCTAAATTGGGTGCCTGTTATTGAGAACGATTGTGGTGGTAATCAAGAACGTTATCTCATTGAGGATCCCTATACAACAATGAATAATGGTAATATCCACAAAGTACCCCTGATAAAAGGCATGAATGAATATGAATTTTATTATTGGGCCTTTGGTAAGTTTAAAAATAAAATTCTAACTATAGAGATAATCCGATTTTTATAAATTTTTCAGATGCTTTGCGTAATGACACAATACGTAATTTGTTTAATGAAGATATTTATAAATACTTACCGATTTATTATTCCTATGAACGTTATTCGGCAAAATCTCGAGAAATAACTTCTAGTTTACGTTCATATTATTTCCAAAATGATACACTTAAATATCCAGAATCCTTGAAACCATTTGCTGATCTGGATATTGCTGGTACAATCTGTTTCAATTTTCGTTATTTTGAAATGGCTTCCAAATTTACGCCGGTCTATACTTATATATTCACCTATAAAGGACGTTATAGTAATTTTGTAGATCCCGATACAAATCAAACTTTTGGTAGCTAAAATCGAGAAAAAGAAAAAAGTAAAAAAAAACTTATTAAAAAATTTTTATTTTATCTGTTACCTTTTAGGGGCTGTTCATCATGACGAATTATTATATCTTCTAAATCTTCCTTTACAAACGCCTTTGTTTAAGAAAACCGATCCTGAAAATGATATAATTGAACGTTTAACAAGATTATGGTTTGAATTTGCTAAAAAGGGGTAAATAGTGGAATAAGATAATATTTTTTTTTGAATAATTAAAATTAATATTTTGTATATCATTTCAGAAATCCTAATAATGCTTCCGATGATTATCTCAAGTCAATAAATTGGCCTTTGTATTCGGAGGATAAACAACTTTATTTGGAAATTGGTGAAAATTTAAATGTTAAATCGAGTGCTAATTTTAAAGAACGTTATAAACTATGGGATCGTTTATTTGCCATACCAGAAATGTTGAACCCATTAAAGGAACAATGCAAAATTTAAATTAAATATAAAAAGTAGTTTATACATCAAATAAATATGTATAAGGGGGATTGATTTTGTATTTACAAAAAAACGGAAGTACGTTATATTTTCAATTTCAATTTCCGTTTAGTTTTACAAAATTAGAACCCAGTTTTGATTTTTTTAAGTTAAATCTTATAAATTTTCAATATAACTGCATAATAAAAAATGTTCTCTTTTTTATTGTTAGTAATTTTGTTTAATTTATTCTGTAATAAAACATTTCGAATTTAGTTTAAAATTTAGTTCCTGTGTGTAGTAATTAAAAATCATGGTCAACATCCATATGCCAACCTCAGACAAAAAACCGGTTACTAACAAATGTTTATAAAACAATAACAGATGTCAACAAAAGTCATGAGAGATAAAACCAACATCAAGAACAAGAATCAAGTAAAATTGATACTAAAATTGTAACACTTGTAATCCGATCTGAAATGAGAATGCTAATATTAGCACAAATATCAAATAACGACAAATAATATTACAGCTAAGAATATTAGGGAGATATAAATTTATTTGCAAATATCTTGAAGTATATGAATTGATTCAATAAATCTTGTTGCAAACGATACAGAATGTCTTTAGAGGAATACGATTCACTTCCGAAGTGATGTGTTTTAAGACCCTAATAATTATTTTGATATTAAAATTAAATTCTTTAACAATAATCAAATAAATATATTTGAGACAAATTTTACCTAAAACATAATCTATATTAATAAATTTATTTATTTAAATACTACCAGATCCGGCAAACTTCGTGTTGCCAAAAATATTGCTTCAAATGGGCGATTTCCCTCATCCTGGTCTTATTTGTTCGACATTTTATACAGTAAAACAATTCATTGAGAAAGTTGTCGGGACCAAATTCAAGAACTCTCGCTTCCTGGTCTTGTACGACCTACATTTTCTTCAGTAAAACGGTTCCTTGAGAAAGTTGTCAGAACCAAATTCTCACTGTTATAGTTCTTTAGATATTCGATAATCAATATTTGCTTTGTATAGCGGTATTCCTCCCCCTGGTCCTATCGGAATTTTTTTGGCCTATTTTACTTTCGGGTATTTGGGATCAACCCTGAAAATTCCATCAAAATTGGTTAAGACGTTTTACATTTACATACATAAAACTCAACTTGGTCCTACAATGAGTTGAACAAGCATTCAAAGGTCTGTCCTTAAACTGTTTCCATTGTAATTAAACAGTTAAACCTGATACAGAGTAGAAGGAAATTTCCACATGATGTTTCTAAAGCTCTAAAAAATAGAAAACATTTTCTATGAGCTCCCAAAATATTCGGTATAAAAGCAGCCCAATTAGCTTGGACTATTCGGTACAAGGCTTAAGGAGGGAAATCTGCTAAATATTTAGAGGCCAAAAAACAGAGTACGGAAAATAAAGTCAAGTTTTCTTAAAATATATGTTCTGCCAGATTTTTCGCAACTTTCTGCTCAAAAAATTTTATGTTGCTGTTGCTTGAGGGAATGTTAGAGTTTCAGTCTCAAAAGCAATCAAAATTGCAGATGCGGCAAATGAAACCAATCATGTGTTACAACGGACTCTTTAAATACCGCAAATTACATAAAAGAATGTTTATCATTCATAAGACTTAATAATGTGTTCACTTATTTTCGGCTTGGCTTGATATCCTGTCACTATGGTTACCAAGCTCTTGAGTTGTACAAGAACAATAATGTGGTATTTGTGTCAAGAGAAGCAAACCTTCCAAACTGCCCGGAGCTAAGGCCACTGTAGAGATATTTAGCTTTTATTAAAAAATGGAAGAGCACTCCTTAGCGGAAGGTATCATAATTTTGATTTGAAAAGTTTAACTTTAAACTGAAGCAAATCAAAATTATTGTCATATTGTTGAATTGCCTAAATATGTAATTTCCATCCTCCTATACAATAAACTATATATATCTACTAGCAAATATGTTAGATTAAAGATCAATTATATAAAACTAAATTGCACCGCCTTATTCAAGTGTTTGTTCAGAGGGATTTTCCCAGAGGTTTTTTTCTGAGAATAAAAAGTAATTAATCTATAATCATTTTGCTCTTCTTGCAATCATATAAAAATTATAAATTGCATTAATTATAATTGAAAATATTTTTATTTTAAGCTAAATTTACAAGTCACTTGCAAGTGAAACTGTTGCACAATCGATATTTAACATGATAAGAGCAATAACACATCTGTACGGCATTTTAATTGTATTCTATGTGATAACAACATGCCAATCCGAGTTAAAACCCAGTGTAATTGTAAAAATTTCTTTGGGTCAGTTGAAAGGTCTACAAATGGAATCACGTTTAGGTGAAACATTTTGGTCATTTCGTGGTATACGTTATGCTGAATCACCCATAGGGGAATTGCGTTTTCAAAATCCTAAACCTGTTAGGGCATGGAAACCTGATATATATGATGCTACCCATGATGGTCCTATATGCCCTCAGGTAACAACAAATACATCTGATCTATCTGAGGACTGTTTACGTTTAAATGTTTATACTAAAAGTTTAAACTCACGAAAACCTGTTATAGTACATTTGCATGCTGGCGGTTATTATTCTGGTGCTGGAACTAGCAATCGTGCTGGACCCGAAAATTTTATGGATCGTGATATTGTATTAGTGACTTTAAATTACCGCTTAGGATCTTTGGGATTTTTAGCTACTGGAACTGCTGAGGCTTATGGTAATATGGGTTTAAAAGATCAAGTTATAGCATTAAGATGGATTCAGCAACATATTGAAAATTTTGGTGGAGATCCAAATTCTGTTACATTATGGGGTTATAGTGCTGGTAGTCGTAGTGTGGGTTTACATATGTTGTCACCCATGGCGAGAGGTCTATTTCATAAAGCTGTTATGATGAGTGCATCACCGTTGTCTCAATTTAAATATGAAAACAATCAATTGGATTTGGCTCAAAAACAAGCTAGACTTTTGAAGTGTCCCGAATCTCCCATAAAAGATATGGTAAAGTGTATGAAAACGGTATGTTTCTGTTCATTCTAATGATTTAAAAAATTATAATTAATCCCAATTTTTTGTTAAGAAACCCATG
Organism: Cochliomyia hominivorax; assembly: GCA_004302925.2. Classification (NCBI taxonomy): domain Eukaryota; kingdom Metazoa; phylum Arthropoda; class Insecta; order Diptera; family Calliphoridae; genus Cochliomyia; species Cochliomyia hominivorax. The sequence continues at coordinate 79,976,541 of PYHX02000467.1, forward strand.
ATGGATTTTGTTAATACCACTGAAGCCATGTTTGATGTAGGCTGGAATCCTGTATTAAATTGGCGACCTGTAATAGAAAGCGTTTGTGATGGGAATAATGAACGTTATTTGACTGAGGATCCTTATACCACAATGTTCAAAGGGGATATTAATAAAGTTCCCCTGATCATAGGCACAAATGAGTATGAGTTTTATTACATGGGATATTGTAAGTAGAAAAAAACAGAAAATATTCAAAATATAACAGAAGGGCTTTTAAATTATATTTTTAGATACTTTACGTAATGCCACAACCCGCCAATATTTCAATCAAAACTTTTCTAAATACTCTCCCATATATTTTCAATATGAACGTGATTCACCAAAGTCTTTAGAAGTTAGCTCAGCTCTTCGTTCTTTCTATTTACAAAATAAAACCTTAGAATTTCCCGAATCCTTAAAATCATTTGGCCAATTATATGCAGATGCTGTTATAGGATTTCAATATTATCGCTTCCTACAAATGATATCGAAACATACACCTGTTTACACCTACTTTTTCAAATACAAAGGACGCTATAGTCGTTTTGTTGATCCCGATACGAATCGGACTTTGGGTAAGCAATTAAAATTAAATTACGATATTAAAAATATTAAAGATAAAAATTAACCCTTTAGGAGCAATGCATCATGATGAATTATATTATCTATTAAACCGAGCTTTAATAGCTCCCCTTTTCAAAAGATCAGATCCTGAAAACAATAATATTGAACGTTTTACTAGATTTTGGTTTGATTTTGCTAAAAAAGGGTAAACAATTTTAATTTTTATTGTTAATATAATAAAAACTATATTTCACCTTTTAGTGATCCTAATAATGCTGACGATGATTATTTGAAAGTTGTCAATTGGCCTTTATATACTGACAATAGAAAGGAATATCTAGAAATTGGTGAACATTTAAAAATTAAATCGAATGGTATCTTTCCAGAACGTTTTCAAGTATGGGATCAGTTATTTCCCATATCTGATATGTTAAATTCAAATTATAAACAGTGTAAAATTTAAATAATGAAATAATAAAATGTTTAATTAAATTGAAAGAAAAAATTAACAAAAATTTTCACTCTTAATTTTATTGCATTGACAACATTGATTACATTCATTTAATTAAAGAATTTTTAGCTGAAAATTCGACTTTAAACGGTTAAAAATCCGATTTTAATGCAAATACCTAGCAGGAACGTAAATGTTGTCAAAATTTACAAAAAAACACATTATAAAGAATCAAGTAAAATTTTGACACAATGTTCGGAAGTGAACGTGTTGGAAGGAAGTGGATACGCCTTCTTCGTTGATTGTTCTCTTCAACAAATCAACTAGTTTCGGTATAGTTCTATTGTGATAGTCAGAGCCGATTTCAACAGTATTATAATAAGAAAGACCCTTCTGATCCCGCCAAGCACAGTTAAAGTGGTGTTGTTCACGGGTTGTCATAACACCTTGAGGATATTGTAATGTTTTACTTGTAACCTCGTGTCTGCTTGAATACTCGAGTGAGAACCTATATAAATTCGATAAAGTCGAGCCAAGAGTAACCCGTTCGTTAGAATCGAAGGTTACGATTTCATGGTCCGTCCTGGATTGCAAGGAGGCTATATTATTTATCCGCAATTGGACGGTACACACCACCTGGGTACGTGTATATGAAGGAGTGATCGGAATGTAGAGTCAGTCATGTCCAGCCTTTGCAACCTGCATCTCAAAAATTTAATGTCTTAAAGACGTTGGATTGGGGAAATTGTGGAATTATGTACATTATGCGGAGTTACTACAGTACCTTTGGTGGGTCTGATTCTTTTCCACTCGATGGTGAGCGCACAACAGGTACCGATGATTGTTTCTACGATTTACATTGGATGGGACTAATGGGTTCCTCAACCTACCTCTACTCAATTAAATCATATGGTTATTGAGTTTTTCTGAACGATGTCAATACTTATAATACAAACCCTTCTCGTGATCCACCAATTATAGCACCTTTTGGTAGTTATGATATTCGGCTTGGTATTTAATTGGCTGTTGGACGGCATTTACGTTTAAATTTTTATGTCAGGGCTTCCCGTAATGTATCCCTTTTTTCGTTGCCGCAACAATACGTTAGCAAAACTGATTATACGAGTTGGTACATTCTGACCGAGAGTTTCTTCCAACAATCCCTAAGAATCAGCAGCTGTTTTGTTCAAACAATATATTATACGTGATACTTAAGTCCAAAATAACCTTATAGATAAACAAAAATTTATGCACATTTTTTAAATAAAATGTATTTAACAGTATTTAAGTCCCTTCTAGGTTAATAATTTAATTAATTTCCAGAACGTTAATTTGACATGTAACCTCACGTGAGTATTTATTGACCCCAAAATATTCTACAATGTACATAAAAATTTGAATAATAACTAGTTCGGAATCACTAACCATAACATTTTACATTAAAGCATATAATGCAAATATATCAATTCATTTAAATCACATTATTTTAAGGTCAATATTTTCAAACAATAAATAATTTTAAGATTTTGAGAAAAAACCTTTTTCTCTCTCTTAAATTCAGTATAAACAAACAATTTCTCTCTATAGATGAGTGAAAACCAGTACGCAATTAAAATAGATTTTATCAAACAATAAGGCGAGATCATATAAGACCCTGAACTTGAAAATTCTATATATACAATGAGCTAATACACCGCTAAAACAGTTATTATAAAAAACAGGTCTACTAAAATCGAAAAAAAAAAAAAAAACACACACAAACAATAACAAACTAATTCGTATGTTAAAGCCAGATGGCGAAAAAAATTTGAGAATAAGTAAGAAAGTAATTAAACGTGATATTTTTGGTTCTAGGCAAATCATATAAAAAGCAATTCCACTAAAACTCGATTGCATAGTGATATTTTGTTTATTGTTTAAATCACAAGTTAGAAAATTTGGAGTCGAATTAAGGAAAAAATGTTAAATAGAATAAAAGTTCTAAGTGGAACACTTATTGTCTTATGGGCAATAACTACATGTTATGCGGAATCAAAATCTACCACTACTGTGGAAATTTCCTTAGGACCAGTGAAGGGTAAACATTTGGAGTCACGTTCTGGGGATAAATTTTGGGGATTCTTAGGTATACCTTATGCTGAACCTCCTGTGGGGGAATTACGTTTTCAAAATCCTCAACCTGTTAAGGCATGGAAACCTGATATTTATGATGCCACCAAGGATGGTCCTATATGTCCCCAACCTACAAAACAAGCTGCCAATATTTCAGAAGATTGTTTGCGTATAAATGTTTATACCAAAAATATCAAAGATCGAAAGCCAGTAATTGTATTGTTGCACCCCGGAGGATTCTATGCCCTTTCGGCAATAAGTACTTGGGCAGGACCAGAAAATTTCATGGATCGTGATATTGTTCTGGTTACGTTGAACTATCGTTTAGGTTCTTTAGGATTTTTAGCTACTGGCACTGAGGATGCTGCTGGTAATATGGGCTTAAAAGATCAAGTAATTGCCTTACGCTGGATACAACAACATATTGAGAAATTTGGTGGTGATCCAAATTCGGTTACATTATGGGGTTATAGCGCTGGTAGTTTTAGTGTTGGCTTACATATGTTGTCGCCCATGACAAAGGGTCTATTTCATAAAGCCATAATGATGAGTGCTTCTCCTTTGGGTCAATTCAAGTATACAACACATCAATTAGATTTAGCTGAAAAACAGGCGACAATTTTGGGCTGTCCAGAAAAACCTATTAAGGATATGATAAAGTGTTTGAAAACGGTAGAATTATAAATATATTAATTATAATTATGTTTTCTTTTTTTTACAAAATATTTTATTTTATAGAAACCTGTGATGGAGTTTGTAAAGTCGGCACCGGCTATGTTTGAAATTGGTATGAATCCGGTATTAAATTGGCGTCCTGTAATCGAAAGTGATTGTGTTAAAGATAATGAACGTTATCTAACGGAAGATCCCTATACTTCCATAACCAAGGGTCATATACATAAAGTTCCTTTAATTATGGGCATAAATGAATATGAATTTTATTATATGGGTTATAGTAAGTTATTTTTTAATAGAAATTAATTAAACTATAAATATTTAAAAAAAAATAATAATTTTTTGCAGACACTTTACGTAATGATACCGAACGTAAAAATCTAAACGAAGACTTTGCTAAATATGCTCCCATATATTTCCTTTACGAACGTGATACACCCAAGTCAATGGAAATTAGCAAAGCCTTCCGTTCCTTTTATTTTCATAATAAAACTTTAGAATTTCCAAAATCTCTTAAGGCTTTTGGAGAATTTTATGCCGATGGTTTAATAGGTTTCCAATACAGTCGTTATTTGGAGTTGATTTCAAAACATACTCAAGTTTATACATATCATTTTACCTATAAAGGTCGTTATAGTTTCTTTGTTGATCCTGATACAAAACAGACATTGGGTAAGTATAGCACCCATCACTACTATACAATATCATTTAAAATTACATATTTCAGGTCCCATGCATCTTGATGAATTATTTTATCTATTAAATCTTTCGGTATTGGCTCCTCAATTTAAGAAATCTGATACCGAAAATGATACCATTGAACGTTTAACTAGATTTTGGTATGAATTTGCCAAAAAAAGGTAATATACATTTCCGAATATTTATATTTCTTCAAATTCTAAATAAAATCTTTTTTTGTCGATTTTAGTGATCCCAATAATGAATCGGATGATTATTTAAAAGTCGTTAAATGGCCGTTATATTCAGAGGATAAAAAAGAATATTTAGAAATTGGTGAAAATTTGAATGTTAAATCGAATGGTATTTTCCCAGAACGTTTTAAATTATGGGATCACCAATTTCCCACCTCAGAATTATTAAATCCAAATGCTGCCCAATGTAAAGCTTAAAGTAGATTTTAATTATTTGTTATTTTATTTGTTTTCATTTTTAATAATTTAAATTCTTGCAGTTTTGCAATTTAAATATAAAAAAGTTATATAAAAATCGTAAATATTTTCTACAGTTTATTACATGCACGTCAAGGGAATTAAAATATTGAATCATTAAATCAGTTTATCATTAAAAAGTGCTCACAAATACGCGATTATTGAAAAATGCAATTTTTAATCGTATTCGAAATGAGTCAATTATCTCTTTAATGTATATTAATATTTGAGAAATAATTGGTACCTCCTCAAATACTTTTCCACAAGTTGATGAGACATTAAGAATACCAGGATCGACTAAGAGATTTAGATATGTTGGTCTGTCCACATTCTGAAAACAACACTAGTAATCCGAAATCATCCAAACTTGGCCACTTTGTTTGTTGTCCTTATAAAGTTGGTAATGAAAAATAGCAAAAATGTCATAGACCGATAGGACGGATAGAATTGGAAAAGTAAAGTATTAAGATTTCACCTCAATTACTTATCCAAAAACAGTTTTACTGGACCAAATTTAGGGTGGATATAATTAGGTGGAGAAGCCCCATACAAAGCAAATATTATGTATCGAGGGTTTAAAGAACTATTGAAGTGGAAGTATTACAATTTCATCTCAATTAATTTTCTAAGGAACAGTTTTTCTGGACAAAATTTAGGGCAGATAGGATAAGGGGATGAAGTTGCTCCATAAAATGCAAATATTATTGATTAGCTGTAAAAATATTACAACAAGAGTTTAAATATTTAGTTCAGATTACTTTCATACAAAATTGCTGTAGTAAAAAATATAGGGCTTAGAGGACCTTAGGGAACCTTTCAGTCATTAATATTAGTAACCAAATATCTAAGGAATAATTACGGTGAAAATCTTCCGATTTTAATCTGGGGCGGAGAAAAAAGGATAGTATTATATAGAAAATTTGGAATATGCCTTAAAACAGTCTGAGGAACAAATACCATGGAAGCTATGGAAAATATTGGACCGGTCGTTATAAAACTAAGCACATTGTATGTCAAATTTCATAAAAATATCTTCAAAACTGCGATCTGTACATAAATTACAAACATTACATGCACAGCCAGGAGTGACTCTGTTCGAATCTTAAGCAACTTTTAATATTTCGTATGATATCTTCCGTTTCTTTTGAACCCAGCGCTCTTTTTGGGAATAAACTGTTTAAGATTCGTTTGCATAGATGTAGGCATCACTTTAGAGTCAGATTTTTGCCAGTTTATCAGTTCCAGATTACCTCTGAAGCGTTGTACTCTATGGGTTTTAAACCTAGGAACTGGGGTGGCGAACCGAAGACTTGTAATAGCTAAAAAATACACTTTGATCAACTTCGCAAAATTCCATTGACCTATCGAAGAAGTAGTGTCAACATTATCTGAAAAGCAGGTTAAAAGCAAAACACTACCACCCCTTTGATTTTGGTAGTCCACGAATGTAGACGCATTTATAATTCTTTGAATTGAGTTTTTTAACTTCAGATTCACCAACAAAAAAAGGAGTTCTCCATTTTGAAGTCGGTTACCATCTTTTTTATTATTATTTTTTTAATTTTATTTTATTATAAAGATAGAAAATAAATAAATTCTCGTTATAAGGAAAATTTTATTAGAGAGAATAATTTTCGCATCCAAGAAAATTGTCTTTTAAACAAACACAAAAAGACAATTAGAGTTGCTCTTACACGACCACAATACACCCTGTGGAATGATGAGAAAGGTGATTTTTAGAGAATTCTAGATGGATCAAGGCTTTATAGATTTTCTGTAAACAATTCACCGATTCTTCTGATCTTATCAAAATGATCAGTGAAGGCCTTATCAGTAAAGACCCTTTTTTAGAATACAATAAATCTTATTTTTGCAAAATTTGGATAAAATCGTTTTAAATTTAGGAATTTTATGGAATGAAAACCCCTTTACGAGGGGAGATTTGTATGGGTTCTATTTGAAATAATGGACCGATCATAACAAATTTCAATAGCCATAATACTTGGACCAAAACAATAGAACATGCCAAATTCCATTAACTGCAACATGTACTAGACAGAGGGATATGCTAATATCGACTCAGGAAGTGATTCTGAGTCGAACGGTATACTTAAAAGTGGTGTAAGGACAATTTTTCTGTCCGTTACAAACATCTGCACAAACGCCTAATACCCCCATCACCCATGTTGTTGTAGGGTATAAAAAGTAAAATACTAAGAAAAAAATGTTAACTATAAATTTCTAAGAATACATTTATTATAATATTTATTATTTGCTTTGCTCCGCAGTTGAAAGTAAATAAAAAGCGATGTAGTTTCAAAACAATGATCAAAGTGTTTAATGTCGACTTAAGAAGACGTGTATTTGTGAGAAAATTTATTAAAAAAAATATAATGAAAATAATAAAAATCTTTTGCGGTATTACAATCGCATTCTGCTTGGCTGCAATATGTAATGCTGATCAAAAGCCTACAATAACCGCAGAAACCTCATTAGGGCATGTGAAGGGCACACAAATGACTTCACGTTTGGGTGAAAATTTTTGGGCTTTTCTCGGCATTCGTTACGCTGAGCCACCTGTTGGTGAATTACGTTTTCAAAATCCTCTGCCAGTAAAAGACTGGAAGCCTGATACATATGATGCCACCAAAGATGGACCTATATGTCCTCAAGTAACGGCAAATTTATCTTACTTATCAGAGGATTGTTTACGTTTAAATATCTACACGAAGGACCTAAAAGGCAGAAAACCAGTTATTGTATATTTATATCCAGGAGGATTTTATTTTGGCGGCGCTATTAGTTTATATGCAGGACCAGAAAATTTTATGGATCGTGATATTGTTTTGGTAACTTTGAATTATCGTTTAGGTGCTTTAGGATTTTTAGCTACTGGCACTGCAGAAGCTTCGGGGAATATGGGTTTAAAGGATCAGGTTATGGCTTTACGTTGGATACAACAACATATTGAAAATTTTGGAGGTGATCCAAATTCGGTTACATTATGGGGTTATAGTGCAGGAAGTTTCAGCTCTGGTCTGCATATGTTGTCGCCTATGGCAAAAGGTTTATTCCATAAGGCTATTATGATGAGTGCCTCCCCTTTGGGTCAATTTAAATACACAACACATCAATTGGATTTAGCTGAAAAGCAGGCTAGACTTTTGAAATGTCCCGATAAGCCTATTAAAGAAATGGTGAAATGTTTGAAAACGGTAAGTAGCGCTAAATATAAATTGTTTTCATAGATCTGAACATTGATTTGTTAAATAGAAACCCATGATAGACTTTGTAAATACAACACAAGCCATGTTTGAAGTTGGTTGGAATCCTGTATTAAATTGGCGCCCTGTTATAGAGAATGATTGTGGTGGAAATTATGAACGTTATCTAGTAGAGGACCCTTATACTACAATGTCCAAAGGCAACATTCACAAAGTTCCCTTGGTAACGGGTATGAATGAATACGAGTTTTATTATATGGGTTATTGTAAGTTATAATAGAAAGCTGATGAGAACTTTGCTATAAAAATAATTTTTATGTCCTACAGATGCTCTACGTAATGCGACAGTACGTCAATATTTTAATGATAATTTTGCAAAATACGCCCCGATATATTTCCTCTACGAACGAGATACTCCCAAATCTTTAGAAATTAGCAAAGCTTTTCGTTCATTTTATTTACAAAATAAACCTTTGGAATTTCCTCAATCCCTAACATCTTTTGGTGAATTATATGCAGATGGTGTGATTGGTTTTGAATATTATCGTTTCTTGCAAATGGTTTCGAAATATACGCAGGTTTATACATATCTTTTCAAATATAAAGGACGTTATAGTCATTTTGTTAATCCAGATACAAATCAGACATTTGGTTAGTATACAATAAATGATTTCAATTATATTATTGACTAAATATTATATAACTTAAAGGAGCTGTCCATCATGATGAATTATTGTATCTGTTGAATCTTCCTTTATTGACACCTCAGTTTAAAAAATCCGATCCAGAGAATGATACAGTTGAACGTTTAACTAGATTTTTGTTTGAGTTTGCGAAAAAGAGGTAAAATAAATTGAAGTAAAAATGTTTTCTGGATTAAATTATCTTTCCTTTTTTTGCAGTGATCCTAATAATGCTTCAGATGATTATTTAAAATGTGTTAAATGGCCTTTGTATTCTGAGAGCAAAAAGGAATATTTAGAAATCGGTGAAAATTTAGATGTTAAATCGAATGGCATCTTTCAGGAACGTTTTCAATTATGGGATCGTCTATTTCCCATACCAGAAATGTTAAATACAAAAACCGAACAATGTAAAGTCTAAAGCGATAAATTTCCTATAAATAGATTTTTTAAGTTTATAAGAATCTTACGATTATTTAAAAATAAGATTCAATATATATAAATTGGAACAAATTGCAAATTTTTTGAAAGAACATTATTTTATGTTATTATCCTGGATGAATTGTCTATATATTAACTTCTGGATGTGTAAGATTTTTTAATAATGACAAAAATTGGTGAAAAAAAATCCCAAAGAGAGAGATTGAGATTGTCCAAAATATCAGTCTATAATCCGGATTGATATGAACATTTAATTTTAAGATATTACAAAGGTTTTTATCCATTATTCGATGCCTTTATTGCATTATTATTTTGGGTTTTTTAAGAGGCATATTATTTAAAATTTTTAAGTCCATTAAAAAAATCTGATTCGATATAGAAAATTTTAAAACTCGAATACCAGAAACTGTTTGTTCCAAGTTTGAGTTTGTATGAATTTCTCGACTTTTTTCCTTTTGACCTGATAGTGCTGGGTTCAAATCCCAAACTGCTGAAACAAACAAGAGGTTTCTCGGAGAAATTTTTTAAATTTAAGTTATTTATAAGTCAATTCCAATTTTTATACATTAATATCTATAATTTATGGCGTTTTCTTGCAAGTTTAATATCGATTCAGAATCACTTTCTGGGTCAATTAAAGAATGTCCGTCCGTCCATCTTCATGTACCTTTTCAGCTGACATGTAAACGTTGTGAACAATCAAAAGATCGCAATCTTTAAAATATTTTAATGAAATTAAGTTTTGTTTTGTATCATATTGGCTATTTTCGGTCCAATATTCCAGGTAGCTCTCCCACAAATGTCCTGCCGTAAGAAGCTTCAAGTTTATTAAACTCACAGATATGAAGATATGTAAATAAGACATTAATGGATCTTAAAAAGTTCAACCCCGCATGTCAGATATCAAGAAGATCGGTCCATTATTGATAATTGCATACATTTTTCACATATGAGAATAAGAAGAGGATACTTTAAAAAGTATATTTTCTACAAAAAAAAAAAAAAAACAAATCAATAAATTGGATTCTATGAGAGTCGGATCGTAATTTACTGTGCCTACGCAATGGAGTAGTGTCTTAATAGAATATTGCACTCTTGTTTTGACTATAACTTTCTCCTACTGAACTTAATATAAACTGTCGATTTATAATTGTAATATTTATGACAGTTTTTAGCTTGAATTTAGATGTTACCTTAAATGTCGGTCTATATCTTTTAATGTGCTGAGCAAATTCTCTTAGGACCATAAATCAGGCCAAAATCCATTGAGCTTCGTCAATTAGTTTCGAAGTGAGTCTGCCTACAACAGATAGAATTTGATTAAAGTTCTAAATTGATATAGCTGGTCCTAATATAACCAGAATTAACATATCTGCGAAAGTGCAAGTTATATAGAACCTTGGGATCTATCTTTCCTATTATTCTAGGGATGGGATAGGACGATTGTCGATTATCTTATACATTTTTTTATTGAACTGCTTATAGGGTGATAAGCTCATCGAATGTGTTATCCCTTGTAAACTAAGTATTTGTTATCAACTATCTATAGAACTCATCATAGATTGAGTTCTCATTTCTCTTTAACTAGATTGTATTTTACTTTCTCTTTCTTCACGTACTGAGAGAAATTATGCAATAATGATAACACTTATCACAAAATACCGTTTGCAGGGGAAGCTAAGTTTATAACATCTAATAATATTGCAGTTCAAAATTTAATAAGAAAAAAATTAAATCAAAATTTCCCATGATTATAAAATTCTAAGAATCCAAAAGTTTGCTTTAAGGTAAATTGTATAAATACCTAAACACTTTCATAGCAATTACTATATCGACTTGGTTTAACGGCGAGTTAACAAGTCTCAGTTGCCTATAAAAATTGGTATTTGTGTTATTGTGTAAATATATATTATTTGCACTATGAACAGCTTAAAATTTCATTGCGGTGTTTTAATTGCCTTGAGCATTTTTTCGATGTGTAATGCTGATCCAACACCACCAACAACTACTGTGGAAACATCTTTGGGTAAAGTGAAGGGTAGAGAAATGACTTCTCGTTTGGGTGAAAAGTTTTGGGCTTTTCTTGGTATCCGTTATGCTGAGCCGCCAGTTGGGGAATTACGTTTCCAAAATCCTCAACCTGTAAAAGCCTGGAAACCAGAGACTTATGATGCTACCAAAGATGGTCCTATTTGCCCTCAAGTTACTGCTAATTTATCTTATTTATCTGAAGATTGTTTAAGAATTAATGTCTATACAAAAGATACTACAGCACGAAAACCAGTTATAGTATTTTTACATCCTGGTGGATTTTATACCGTTTCTGTCATTAGTACTTGGGCAGGCCCTGAGAATTTTATGGATCGTGATATCGTATTGGTAACTTTGAATTATCGTTTAGGTTCTTTGGGATTTTTAGCCACTGGAACTGCAGAAGCTTCGGGAAATATGGGCTTAAAAGATCAAGTAATTGCCTTACGTTGGATACAACAACATATTGAAAAATTTGGTGGAGATCGTAATTCGGTAACATTATGGGGTCATAGTGCTGGTAGTTTTAGTATTGGTTTACATATGATGTCACCTATGGCAAAAGGTTTATTTCATAAAGCTATTATGATGAGTGCCTCTCCTTTGGGTCCATACAAATATAAAACAAATCAATTGGATTTAGCTGAAAAACAAGCAAGACTTTTGAAATGTCCCGAGAAACCTATTAAAGATTTGGTGAAATGTTTGAAAACGGTAAGTTTGCAAGAAATTCAAAATAATTTTGAACTTCTAAACTTTAACTTTTTATAAAGAAACCCATGATGGATTTTGTGAATACAATGAAAGCAATGTTTGATGTTGGTTGGAATCCTGTACTGAATTGGAAACCAGTTATAGAAAATAATTGTGAGGGAAATTATGAACGTTATATGGTAGAGGATCCCTATACTAAACTATCGAAAGGCGAGATTTATAAAGTTCCCTTAATAACGGGAATAACGGAATATGAGTTTTATTATACGGGTTATTGTAAGTTTTGAAATAATTCAGCAAATCAGAATTCAATTGTAATCGTTATTTTTGTTTAATACAGATGCTTTACGTAATGCTACAGAACGTCAAAATTTGAATCAAGATTTTGCTAAATATTTTCCCATATATTTTCTTTACGAACGAGATACTCCTAAATCTTTGGAAATTACCAAAGCTTTACGATCATTTTATTTACAAAATAAACCTTTAGAATATCCGCAATCCTTAATACCTTTTGGACAATTGTATTCGGATAGTTTGATTGGTTTTGAATATTATCGTTTCTTGCAAATGATTGCGAAGTATACACCAGTTTATACATATCTATTTACCTATAAGGGGCGCTATAGTCATTTTATAGATCCAGATACTAAAGAGGCATTCGGTATGTGATTGTGGATATATAATTATGAAATTGTATAATTTTCGATTTTTGTAGGTGCTATGCATCATGATGAATTATTGTATCTATTTAATGCTCCATTATTTACGCCCCTTTTAAAGAAAACCGATCCAGAGAATGATACAGTTGAACGTTTAACTAGAATATGGTTTGAATTTGCTAAAAAGAGGTAAATGTATTTTAATGCAGTTCTTTCTATTTAAAACATTGATTTTTTATCATTTTATCAGTGATCCAAATAATGCTTCCGATGATTATCTAAAAGTGATTAAATGGCCTTTGTATTCTGAGAACAAGAAAGAATATTTAGAAATCGGTGAAAGTTTAAATGTTAAATCGAATGGCATTTTTCCGGAACGTTTTAATTTATGGGATCGTCTATTTCCCATATCGGAAATGCTTAATACAAATATTGCTCAGTGTAGAGCCTAAAATCAAATTTTAATTCATATATTGAATTTTTTTAAACATTTCATTATTCATGTTATATAAATAAATTGGAAAAAAATCCATTTATATGTTCTACTCATTTTTAAGGGTAGGAAACCTGAAAAGAAATAAAATATATCAGACTCAAAGTTACGAAAGTATTAGGTCCATAATTAGCCATTCTTTAACTACGTTTGATAATTTGAAGTAAATATTGTTAAAACAGACAAATAATTCACATTAAATAGTCGATATATGCAAAGATAAAGTTAACATTACGTTTTCCGTATTACCATATCGGTTCAGATTTTCTATTAAATGGTTTTTAATATTCTATCAGATATGAGGCTTTCAAAAACATAAATAATTACTGTATTATGGATTCAAATAATCGGCAAACAACTCCAAAATACTTATTTATTTGTTTGATTTATTATTGGATCGGATTATAGACTGATATCTGAGGTAATCCTAATATTTGAGCAAATACAGTTTGATCATTCACATAAAAAGTAATACGAAATCGGATAAAATTTTCCATAATTTTGTAATTTGAAGAGATAAATGATTTTAAAAAATATTAATACCACTTTCAAAACGGGTCCCAAATAAGGGATAAGAATCTCTCTTATATAATAAAATTATTAGCTTGAAACATTCTATATTATAGACCGATATCTTAGGCTATTTCAGAATTCAAAAAAGAAAAAATACTTTTTGATAATTTTGTCATAAAAATCGATATAAACACAAGATTTAAGATTATATTGAACATCTAAAGTTTTTCAGATTCTCTTTAAATGGACTTTAAAATTTATTAAAGGAAATGAAAGAAACCTTCAAAAATAAAAATAACTACAATCTCTAAAATATATACAAATTATTAGTTTATATTATTCTGGATTAAAGAGCGATATCTGGAACAATCCTAAAATTCGAACATCCCCTTTTCGATAATTTGAACTAAATTTTATCAGAATACAAAGTAATATTACACATCAAAATGTCCTCATATACACGAAACATATGATTGTATCAAATTAGAGTTTTCAGTTTTTACATATCGGATCAGATTTTCTTGGAACGAAACTCATAAATAATCATTGTAGATATCAAATAATATATAAGAATTTTTACAGCCAGAATCAAAATAAATCAAAAATAAAGTCTTGATATTTTGTTCAAAGAAAACGATTCTGCACTGCATCAATCCAGAAAATTTACAAAGATGATTGAATTAATTGGCTAAATGATAATAATTTCGATGTTTATAAGCAGTGCTGATGGAGGGGGGGGGACACAATTTAAATCCCAGAAAATTTGTTTTAATTAAACAAAATCAGTTTCATCTATAATTTCTAAAACAATTAAATTTATACGTATTATTTTGCTCTGCTGTGGATCGTATAAAAAGCAAAACAATTTCAAAACAAAGATTATAACGAATTTGGTTTAAGATCTGTCAAGAAGTCGAGCGAATAAACAAAATTAAAGTGTAAATGATTCAATTAAAAATTCATTTTCATTTATCAGTTGCATTGTGCATTTTTACGATATGTATATCTGAACCTACACCTACCACCACTGTGGAAATCGCTTTGGGAACAGTGAAGGGTAAACAAATGAGTTCCCGTTTGGGTGAAAATTTTTGGGCTTTTCTTGGTATTCGCTATGCTGAACCTCCTATAGGTGAATTACGTTTTCAAAATCCTCATCCCGTTAAAGCCTGGAAACCTGAAATACTAAATGCCACCAAAGATGGTCCCATATGTCCTCAAAAAACAGTAAATATATCTTATCTGTCCGAGGATTGTTTACGTTTAAATATTTACACCAAAGATACAGAAGCACGAAAACCAGTTATTGTTTACTTACATCCAGGAGGATTTTATTCTGGCGGAGCTATAAGCTTATATGCAGGACCTGAAAACTTTATGGATCGTGATATTGTTTTGGTAACAGTAAACTATCGCTTAGGTTCTTTGGGATTTTTAGCCACAGGCACAGCACATGCTTCTGGCAATATGGGTTTAAAAGATCAGGTAATTGCATTACGTTGGATCAAACAACATATTGAACATTTCGGTGGTGATGCCAATTCGGTAACTTTATGGGGTCAGGGCGCAGGCAGTTTTAGTATTGGTTTACATATGCTATCGCCCATGGCAAAATGTTTATTTCACAAAGCCATAATGATGGGTTCATTTCCAATAGGGCCATTTAAATATAGTAACAATCAGTTAGATTTAGCTGAAAAACAAGCAAGACTTTTAAAATGTCCAGAGAAGCCTATTGATGATATGGTGAGGTGTTTGAAATCGGTAAGTTAATGAGATTTTAATTGTACCACCGATAACTTAAATTATGAATGTACATTTTTTTTGTGAAATTAAAGAAACCTATGATGGATTTTGTTAACACTACTGAAGCCATGTTTGAGGTAGGTTGGAATCCTGTTTTAAACTGGCGTCCTGTTATAGAGAGTAACTGTGATGGAAATTATGAACGTTACATGATAGAGGATCCCCATAATATATTGATTAAAGGCAATATTAATAAAGTGCCATTGATTATTGGTATAAATGAATTTGAAACCTTCTATACCGGATATTGTAATGAAAATGTGTAACTGAAATTTTTTCTAGATAATATACAAGTGATCTTTTCTTACAGATACTTTAAGCAATGCTACAATACGTCAATATTTTAATGAGAATTTTGAAAAATATGCTCCCATATTTTTGTTATATGAACATGAGACTCCCAAGTCTTTAGAAACAAGTAAAGCTATACGTTCATTTTATTTCAAAGATGAACCATTCCATTTTCCCAATTCTTCTCGATCATTTGGCTTAATGTATGCTGATGGTATAACGGGTTTTGGATATTATCGTTATTTGCAAATGATTTCAAAACATACACCTACTTACACATATCTTTTTGAATATAAAGGACGCTATAGTCATTTCCTAAATCCAGATGATAATCAGACAATTGGTAAGAAACAAACATTAATAAGATTAAGTATAATAAAAAAATATTTTTTAAAGGTCCTGTACATAATGATGAGTTATTGTATTTATTAAATCTTCCTTTAATGGCGCCTCAGTTTAAAAAATCCGATCCAGAAAATATTACAATTGAACGTTTGACTAGATTATGGTTTGAATTTGCCAAAAAGGGGTAATGTTTCTTACTTCATATCTGAAATTTTAAAACTAAAGTGTTTAATTTTCACAGTGACCCAAATAATGGATCAGATGATTATTTGAAACTTGTGAAATGGCCTTTATACAATGAAAATAATACGTTTTATATAAAAATTAATGAAAGTTTATATATTAAATCGGATATAATATGTACAGCACGCGATAAACTATGGGATCATTTATTTCCAATATCAGAAATATTAAATCCAATTACAGCAGAGTGCAAAGTTTAAAGTTTCATTAATATTATATGACAGATAACAGAAGCTAATTAAATTTTGAACTACAATAAGATGTGACAATAAAATGATTTCTCTATTACAGTGATTTTGAATTCACCTTAAACTGAACACATAACCTTAATAATATAAAAATAATAAGTATTATTGTTATTATTTGAAACCGGTAAACGTCTTTGGATATTTGTACACATTTGAACTAGTATTGATTGAGGTCAGAACTGGTTAAGAATTGAACTTGAACTGGCTGAATGGAAATTTTTCCGGCATTCTCGGTAAACGTTATGCTGAACCTCTTATAGATGAACTACGTTTTCAATATCCTTAACCTGTTAAAACCTGGAAACCTTCACAAAGAATAGTAATTATATCTTATCTGTCCGAGGATGTTTACGTTAAATATTTACACTAAAGATACACAATCACGAAAACCTGTCATTGTTTATTTACATTCAGAAGTATTTTATTCTGGCGAAGCTATAAGCTTATATGTAGTACCTGGAAACTTTATGGATCGCGATATTGTTTTGGTAACAGTTAAGTACCGATTGGGATTTTTTGCCACAGGTACTGCATATTCTTCTGGCATTATGGGTTTAAAAGATCAGGTAATTACATTACGTAGGATAAAAGAACTTATCTGTAACATTGCGGGGTTATAATGAAGGAAGTTTTAGTATTGTCTTACATATTATATTGTCCATGGCGAAAGGTTTATTCCACATAGCTATAATGATGTGTTCAATTCCATTGACACAATTTAAATTGAGTCTGGCTGAAAAACAAGCTAGGGTTTTGAGATGTCCGGAGAAACCTATTGAGAATATGTTCGAGTGCCATTAGTGATGGATATAAATGTGTTTGAATTCTTTTACAAGGAATTATGTAATTAAATATACGAGATCAAAAGATATACTTCACGATATATTTGATTTCTTTTTACAGATATTTGTTATTTGAACCTGATACTCCCAAGTCTATAGATGCGTGTAGAGCCTTAAAATTCTTTAGCATCATATGGTCAAATGTATGATGATGGCATAACTGGTTTTGTATTTTATCGTTATTTGCAAATGATTTCAAAACATACATCAGTATACGCATATTTTTTTAAATATAAAGAACGCAATAGTTATTTTATTAATCCAGATAGTAACCGACCAATTGGTAAGCTAGAAAAAAGGTCTATATTTCTATGAGTTACAAATTTAAATAATGAAAATCGTTAGAGGCTGTCCATCACGATGAATTATACTTGTTAAATCTCCCCTTAAGGACATCCCAGTTTAAGAAGTCAGATCCAGAAAATGATACAATTGAGCGTTTAACTAGATTATGGTTTGAATTCGCAAAAAGCGGTAATATTTGTTAGTTAAAAAATCAGCCTTTTAAATATGTTTTATTTTTATAGTGACCCTAATAATGGCACAGATAATTATTTTAAAATTGCTCAATGGCCTTTGTACACTGAAAACAATAGACAATATTTTGAAATTGATGATAATTTAAGTGTTAAAGCCAATATTATATACATTGATCGTTATGAATTATGAGATAATTTTCTGATCCAATCTTTACAAGGTTTAAATCTTGATATATATTAAATTGTTGTTTTCCGACAAAAAAGCAGTTAAATGTTTTAAAGCTTTTAAAACTACACTTCTAAAGAGGTTGTATTAAATTTTATTGTTTTTTTATCTTTTAAGAGCTTAAAATGTATATATGATCTTGGATTATTTTAAAATCTATGCTATTTTAAAGAGCAGACAGCGACCAGAAATAAAAATAATAATAGTAAATAATCCAGAAATAAATCATTATCAGGATTATGTTTGTTCATATGAGAATGTAAGCAAAAACTAGACGGGTGAATATAATTAAATCAATTCAGATTTCAATATGATCTAATAATACATTTAATTAATGGGATCGACTCAGATTATGATGTGATGCAAAAATATTTATACTTTAAGGGGATTTAGATCATTCCCATTATCACCACTTAAGGAAGTGGATGGTATAAATATCGATGTACTCAAAAGTTTTTTAAATGTGTTTTACTTGTAAAACATCAATTAAAAGAAATAATCAAAAAGTATCTAAGACTTTTTAAAAGGTTTATTTGTTGTTAGAGGAAACGTATATGAACAATATGAAAAACTGGTTATTCGGTTATTAAAAAATCCGAAACCAGTTAATTTTAAATTGCATTACACTTGATTATATCTCCCATGTAAAACTTTGTTTTGATAGAGTTTATTTAAGATTCGGAATAGGACGATATTAACATTTTTACTTCTTTATTCATTATTTCTTTAACAATTTATAAACTAGTAGGATTATATAACATAGTTTAATAGGTAAATGGGACCTGTTTAAGTATAGAATTTAACATTAAAGTGGCGCAGAAATACAATACTCTACTCTTCTCAAATTGTTTTCTTTTTATTTATAGAATGAAAATTATTGGAGCAAATTGTTTTTAACACTATTTCCTTTATTCCATTCACTTGCCCCAGTTGATCCACATTACGAATTTATTACAAAATATATATAAAAATATTTCAAATTATATATGTAGTACCAAGTTCTTTTCTGAAATAAAATATGAATGATTATTCCTAATAAAACCAGGTGCTGTTTTTTTTTTCAAATGATAACAGATGTCATTAAAAGTCAAGTCACATTTTGAAATATATTAACATTTAAAATTAAAATTAATAAATTTAATAACAATAAGTAGGAACTAATATATGAACAATATTTTTGAAAATTATATTTAAAGAAAATACATTTTATTCTAAGTGTAACGCAGAAATAAGGAGTGCCTTAATTAAGAAAAATGTAATTGGGGGTTTTCGAACGTATTTCTGAGAATATGAAATTGTTTACAAGATTTAAAACCACAATCTATCGTTCTATATATATAAATGAATCTATGTTTGTTTGTTTCTTTAAGACTTATAGACAATTAAACCACTGGATTTTTTTTGATTTTTCTGTAATTTTTACAAAATGATTCCCATGTAGAGAAAGCATGAAGAGGTACCCCACATACAAAGCAAATATTGAATATCGAATATCTAAAAACCACTTCATCGAGAATTTTCTTATTTGATCGCAAAAACCATTTCAAGGAACTATTTTAAAAGACAAAATTTGTAGCGGATAGAATCAGGGGGGAGAGGTAACCCCCATACATAGCAAATTTTGATCATCGAACATTAAAAGAATTTTTTTCAAAGAATTTTTTACAAGACAAAATATGCGACGGATAGCCTTTATACTATAATTTTTTCAAGGAACTGTTTTACTAAACAAAACGAATACCGAATAGGATCAGGGGGAGTGGTAGCCTCCATACAAAGAAAATGTTGATAATCGAATAACATAAAAACCACTTCACCGATAATTTTTAATAAACATTTCCCAATAAATTTTTCAAGTAACAGTTTTACTGAACAGAATGAACGGCGGATAGTTTCATCGGAAGAGATGTCCCACATACAAAGAAAATGTCTTAAGAACTATAACAGCAAAAGTTTTCAATTATGACCCCAATCACTTTCTCGAGAATTTGTTTTACTGATCAAAATATAGAACGGGTAGGAATCAAAGAGAAAGGTACTCCCATACCAAAAATATTAATTATCGAATATCTAAAGAACTGTAAAAGCGGGAGTATTCAAATTGGTTCTAATGTAGAACGAATAGGACTATGGGGGCGAATACCCGGTTAAAGGCGGCACCAGGTCTTAGCTAGTAAGTCATATAAAAGCAAAACAATTTAAAATAATATTGTAAATTGTATTTATTTATTGAAACATTCACACGACGGGAATAATTATGTTGGATATTTCAAAAATATTATGTACTTTATTGATTGCTTTAAGCATGACTACTGAAATTCATGGTGATCATATGCCTACTACAACTGTGGAAACTTCTTTGGGACAAGTAAAAGGATTACAAATGGAAACACGTTTGGGTAATAAATTATGGGCTTTTCGTGGTATACGTTATGCTGAAGCTCCTGTTGGAGAACTGCGCTTTCAAAATCCACAACCTGTAAAAGCCTGGAAACCAGAAGTATATGATGCTATCGAAGATGGTCCCATATGTCCACAAGAAACAGAAGATATGTCCTTGCTATCTGAAGATTGTTTACGTTTAAATGTTTACACTAAAGATTTAAAAACTCGAAAACCAGTTGTTGTATTTTTGCATCCAGGTGGATTTTATTCTGGCTCTGGTATCAGTAAATGGTTTGGCCCAGAAAATTTCATGGATCGCGACATTGTATTGGTGACTTTAAATTATCGTTTAGGCACCTTAGGATTTTTAGCTACAGGTACATCTGAAGCAGCCGGTAACATGGGCTTAAAAGATCAAGTGGTGGCTTTAAGATGGATTCAACAACATATAGAGAAGTTTGGTGGAGATCCAAATTCAGTAACATTATTGGGTTATAGTGCTGGAAGTTTTAGTGTGGGTTTACATATGTTATCACCCATGTCAAAAGGTTTATTTCATAAAGCTATAATGATGAGTGCTGCACCATTGGGACAATTTAAATACAAAACGCATCAACTAGATTTAGCGGAAAAACATGCCAAACTTTTGAAATGTCCCGTAAAACCCATAAAAGACATGGTCAAATGTTTAAAATCGGTAAATTGCTTAAATAAATATAATTATGGAAATTAAAAATAATTTTACATTTTAATTAATTTTATTTAAAGAAACCTATGATGGATTTTGTTAATACAATGGAGGCCATGTTTGAAGTTGGTTGGGATCCTATTTATAATTGGCTTCCTGTTATTGAAAGTCATTGTGGTGATAACAATCAGGAACGTTATCTTTTAGAAGATCCTTATACTACACTTAACAAGGGCAACGTTTATAAAGTTCCCTTAATAACAGGCATAACAGAATATGAATTTTATTACACGGGTTATTGTAAGTATATTGAGGTTAGAACTCTTAGCAATAATATATTTCAATTCTTTTTACAGATAATTTAAAAAATTCAACAATACGCCAATATTTTAATGAGAATTTTGCAAAATATTCTCCTATATATTTCCTATATGAACGTGATACTCCCAAATCATTAGAAGCAAGTTCAGCGATACGTTCATTTTATTTCCAAAATAAACCACTGGAATTTCCACAGTCCTTAATACCTTTTGGTCAATTATATGCAGATGGAGTAATCGGTTTTACTTATCATCGTTTCTTGCAAATGATTTCGAAATATACACCTGTTTATACATACCTATTTACGTACAAAGGTCGCTATAGTCATTTTGTTGATCCAGATACCAATCAGACATTGGGTAATTTGATATATAAAATATAAAATGACTTTTGTTATCCGACTAACATTATTATATTTTTAGGTGCCATGCATCATGATGAACTCTTATATCTGTTTAATGTTCCTTATTTAACACCCCAATTTAAGAAAACCGATCCCGAAAATGACACTATTGAACGTTTGACACGTTTTTGGTTTGAATTTGCTAAAAAGAGGTAAAAATTAAAATTTTTAAATTATATTAAATTGTTATTTTATCATTTAAATCATATATTTTATAGTGATCCTAACAATGCCTCAGATGATTACCTTAAAGCTGTTAAATGGCCTTTGTATCATGAGGATCATAAAGAATATTTAAATATTGGTCAACATTTAAATGTTAAATCGAATGGTATTTATCCAGAACGTTTTCAATTATGGGATCGTGTTTTTCCCATATCAGAAATGTTAAATCCTCTTATGGCTCAATGCAAAATCTGAATATTAGCAATTTTAAATTATTTTCGTATTTCTTTAGAGAATATAAGTGCATATGCTCATTTGCTGCAAGATAGTCATAACTCAAAATATGCATAATTTGATGTAGCATAAGTAGTTGTAAGAAATAATATTTTTATTCATTTATTGGAGAGGAAAACGACAAAAATATATAATGTTTATTAAATAATTATTGATTGAAATGACGTGCCTAATCCAGATTCCATATGGGTTATGTAGTTTAACTTATACAACAGATAATTGAGTCAATAGTCAATCACATTAATTTTTAAGTTTCTGTCAATTAAAAATACATCATCAGAAAAAAAGTGAGTTTTTGAGTTATGACTATTTTGTAACAAACGAACGTTAAACATTTAAAGTCCTAATTTTTTATTTCAAAAGATGATTAAATATAAATGATGATTGTAATTTCCTATTGTTGTAAAAAAAATTGAGAAATTGCAGTACAAAAATATAATAAAAATTTTTTGATCGGTTCCAATTTCCCGTCCCTAAAAGTGAGCAGGTGATGCTACAAAGAGGTTTTATTTTATTTACACTGGTCCTACTGTCGAATAATAACAAATTATATTATTTAGAACCTTTAATGATCATACTTCTGGCAGTAATACTACCGTGAATAAAACATCGGATATTGTTTATGTAAGAACAAAATTATTGGAAATGAAATTTTGTAATTAAGGTATTATATCCTATAATTATAGCAATAATATGATATGAACAAAATATATGAAAGAATTACTACGAAATTTATTTTTACCAAAATATATTGAAACCCATAGGGTATTCTCAATGTTTAAATGAACAGCCCGCACACCTGAAAGACAAACGGAATGGGAACATCATACAATTATATTTTAGGAACATTTTTTTGCATGTTACAAACATATGTACAATCGCATAATACCACAATCACTTATGGTAGTGTAGTGTATAAACACAATCACCTCATTATATAATTAAAAACGTGGGTTTCCCCATAACTTTTTCTTAGAATATAAAAGTAATTCTATATAATTATAATACTCTATTGTAAATCGTATAAAAAGCAGTATATATTTTAATGCAACTTTTAAATTACATCTGTTTGATAACAAAGTCACAAGTCATAAGAAGAAACAAATAAAAAATATTGCTTTCTATAAGAGACCCAATAAATATGATTCGAAAAATAAAAATAAATTTTGGCACGTTAATTACACTGTGGGCGATAACAATATCTCATGCAGAATTAAGTCCTACAACTACTGTTGATCTCTCCTTGGGTCAGGTGAAAGGTACACAAATGGAATCTCGTTTGGGTAATAAGTTTTGGGCATTTTTTGGTATACGTTATGCTGAAGCCCCAGTAGGTGAATTACGTTTTCAAAATCCCCAACCTGTAAGAGATTGGAAACCTAAAGTATTTGATGCCACGAATGAAGGACCGTTATGTCCTCAAACATATGTTAATTCATCCAGTATATCGGAGGATTGTTTACGTTTAAATATTTACACAAAGGATACAAATGGTCTTAAACCTGTTATTGTGTATATATCACATGGTGGATTTTATTTTGGTGGTACAAATAAGCAATATATCGGGCCAGAATATTTAATGGATCGTGATATTGTATTGGTGGTAATAAATTATCGTTTGGGTTCATTAGGATTTTTAGCCACCGATACTCCAGAAGCTCCTGGTAATATGGGTTTAAAAGATCAGGTAATGGCTTTGCGCTGGATACAACAACATATTGAAAAATTTGGTGGCGATTCTAAATCGGTAACATTGTTGGGTTATAATGCTGGTAGTTTTAGCATTGGATTACATATGATGTCACCCATGTCAAAGGGTTTATTTCATAAGGCTATAATGATGAGTGGTTCACCTCTTGGGCAGTTGCCTTACAAAACAAATCAATTAGATTTGGCCGAAAAGCAAGCTAAATTACTCAATTGTCCAGAAAAGCCCATTAAGGAGATGGTGAAATGTTTAAAAATGGTGAATATATATTTACACTTATTGGAAATTAATAGTTGTTTTTCAAAAGTCTTTTTCTTTCAATAGAAACCCATGATGGATTTTGTAAAAACCACAACTTCCATGTTTGAAGTTGGTTGGAATCCTTTGCTAAATTGGTTGCCTGTTATAGAGAGTAATTGTGGTGGAAATCATGAGCGTTTTCTGGTAGAGGATCCCTATACTGCTATGTCAAAAGGGAATATATACAAAGTGCACCTTATAATCGGCATAACAGAATATGAATATTATTATTTGACACACGGTAAGGGAATAAATACAATAACAATTATATTTATTATTTAAAGTATACATGGTTATAGGTACATTAAGTAATTCCACAACACGTCAATATTTTAATGAGAATTTCGAAAAATATGCTCCCATATATTTTCTATATGAACGTGATACACCCAAATCTATAGAAGCAAGTTCGGCCATACGTTCGTTTTACTTTCAAAATAAAACAATAGAATTTCCCCAGTCTTTGAAGTCTTTTGGTGAATTATATGCTGATGGTGTTTCTGTTTTTAAATATAATCGTTTCCTGAAAATGATATCGAAACATACACCTGTCTACACCTATTTCTTTACTTACAAAGGACGTTATAGTTATTTTATTGATCCCGACACTAAACAGGCAATGGGTAAGAAAAAATATGAAAATAAAGTAAGTTTAATAATTTAAAAATATTATTTTAGGAGCTGTGGATCATGATGATTTATTGTACTTATTTTATACTGCGGCTTTAACTCCCATGTTTAAAAAATCAGATCCAGAAAACGAAATGATTGAACGTTTAACTAGGTTATGGTTTGAATTTGCATTAAAGAGGTTAATTTAGTGTTATATTCATTTTCAAAATATCTGAAACATATTTCATTTTCTAGTGATCCCAATAACGCTTCGGATACCTATCTAAAATCTATTAAATGGCCTTTGTATTCTGAGGATAAAAAACAATATCTGGAAATTGGTCAAAATTTAAGTGTAAAATCGAATGGTGTCTTTTCTGAACGTTTTCATTTCTGGGATCGTCTATTTCCTTTATCGGATATGTTTAAGTCGAATGTTCCACAATGCAAGATATAAGACATTGAACAAATTTAATTAGAGTCAGTGATGCCAGATAAAACTCACAAAAAACAACTTTCTTTATTTTGTAAAAACGAATTTCCCTTTAACCATGAAAATGAAAATGTAATTAAAAGTCACCGTCATTTGACTTTATTTAAATCTGGAAGGGTCTCTGTATCTATAAAACAATTGATGAATAAAAATAGTTTAATTTTGTATAAAATATGGTTTATGTGAGATGTTTTTTAATAAAATAAAATTTCTTTCATTAAGCTTATTTTTAAAAAATAAGTACTTATTATATGAAGTTCATATTTCTGGTAGTCAAAAGTCACCGTCACAGCATCTAAATGTGAAAGAAGCTTCAAGTAATATCGCCCTTACCAATACTTCTGTCTAAATTCGTGTAATATGGTAAATTTAAGACCGATAAGTCTTAAATACTCACTTCTATTAAAAATTACTGATCATGAGGAGTCTTAAACATTGTAGATTATAGATGACGATGACTTTTGTTCATGTGTGTATTTATTGATTATTGCTGGAAACAAAGCATTTTTTTCAGGTCCACATTGATAATTGTGTATCTTAAATTATATTATCCCTATAAAGAAGTTAAAAATAAAATACATTCATTCATGAATTCCTATAAAGATGTTTTGTTTAAAAAAATGAATAAGGCTTCTTAAAAAAAATATTTTTTGAGTTATGACTATCTTGAGGGAAATGAACCAGAAAAAATATGCCAACATTACTTTCAAGTACACTCAAAATCACTTTTTGAGTCGATTTAACGATGTCCGCCCGTTCGTCCATCTAGAAGGATAGATATCTTGATGAAATGTTAGGTACCATTATTTTTAGCTCAAGGATTGTGTCTATTGAAATAGATGATAATGAATCTATTATTTCACCTAACCCCCATACCTACCGCTAATCTTTAAAAAGTCCCATATAAAACGATTTTAACAAAAATGTTCATGCTATTTATTATATTTTTGACGAAAAATTTATAACAATAGAAAATTTTAGTTTTTGTTGGAAAAAATAAATTTTCTCCAAAAAACACAGATCTGAGATCACTGATAGAAATAACCTTAAGTCTTGATTATTTTAATTATTCCATTTTTTGTGAGTAAATCATATTTCTTTGAAACAATTCACATCGATTTAATAAGATTAAAGAACTAATCTAATAAATTTAATCAATAAATATTAATTATTGATTTTATTTATAAAATTATTTTATTATTAATTATTATATGTTATAATATATCAAAAATAAATTAATATATACTTTCATATTAAAAGATTTTAAATTTAAATAGAATTTCCCAATAAAACAGGTGGATCTGTTAAAATGATAACAACTGCTATGAGATAGAGAGGATTAATAAGTTAAATCAATAATAAACATTTAATAACAATAAGGTGATCTCAATTGACTATAAAAAATAGCTTCAATTAATATTTCACTAAAACTCGGATTTTCTCTAAAAATTAGATTTTTCATTAAAAATTCTATTTTTCATTTTCATTACAAATTTTTCATTATAAATTTGATTTTTCATCGAAAATTTTTATATTTTTCGATTTTATAATAAAATTAAATTTTTCACTAAAAACAGTTTTTTTATAAAAAACAATGTTTCACTTCAAAATGCAATTTTTTAATAAATATTAGATTTTTAATTAAAATTTTGATTTTTTATTAAAATGTTTTTTTTACTAAAAATTCGACTTTTTTAATAAAGATATGATTATGGCAAAATAAAACGATATTTAACTAAAAATTTAATTTTCTGGAAAAATTGTAAAATTAACTAAATATTTTTGGCCATATTTCGATTTTCAACTAAAAAAAGTTGGCAAAGCATCCAAAGGTCTGCAGTCAAACTGTTTCCAATGTTATTAAAGAGGTATAATTAATGGTTTTCACATCCCATAGGTATTATACAATTCTAAAAACATATAAGTCTTAAAAAGTTCCTGACAGGAACGCTGCTACAAATTTAGAGGTCTAAAAACAGAACACGAAAATTGAAGTCATAATGAATACATAATGAATAACGAAACGTAAATTCTACATACTTTATACAAATTTCTGGTTAAAAATGTATGTTACCGTTGCTCGAGGGAATGTTGAAAAAAGGTTAGGACCCAAAAGCAATAATAATTTCTCGAAAACTGCTTGGTAAGCAAACAATAAGCAGTACAGACAAAAAAAAAACAATAATTTGTTATAATACGTCCACTTATACTTGACTTGGAATCCTGTCACTATAATAAACAAGTCCATGAGTGTTATAAGAACAATAATGTGAAATTTGTTCAAAGAGTGGCAAATCTTTAAAACTGCCCGGAGATAAGGCCAGTAGAGATATTGGATATTGAAGAGCACAAAAAAATGAACCAGCTTTTTTTCGATCTCACTATAAGAAGTATCAATATCCCTTTAAATTGAATAGTTAATAGAGCGCCACCTTATTGAATTGTAAGCAAAGATTTTGTTATTTTTTTCAAAAATATTTATAATAATTGGAAAATTATTACAAATTGGTCACTTGCTGCAAGATCGTCATAATTAAAAAAATATAAGGTGATAATTTTTTAGGACGAACTATTCATATACCAGACAGAATTGTGCATATTACATAATTTATTGAGGGCTATTCTTGTAGCATCAGTTGTTAACATGAAAATATTTTTACATGAACGTGAAAAATCAATCTCAAATTAAGTTTTAAATCTTAAATTATAAAAATATATTTCGGTGAAAACATTTATTTTTAAGTTAGTTTCATTTTGCAGCAAATGAACGTTGTAATATTTCTAAGCTAAATCATATAAAAAGCTAAATATTTGCATTCCGATTTTAATCTATAAAAATTATTTAACGGATTCAGATAATCGAGATTTTCTACTGCACAGAATAAAAGAAAAATGTTTTTATTAAAATTGCTTGGTACATTTATAATACTTTGGACGATTACTATAAGTAATGCCGAAGAAATACCAACAACATTGGTGGAAACTTCTTTGGGCGAAGTGAAAGGTATACAAATGGAATCTCGTTTGGGTGATAAATTCTGGGCATTTTTAAGTGTTCCATATGGTGAACCACCTGTTGGAGATTTGCGTTTTCAAAATCCTCAACCGGTGAAAGCTTGGAAACCTAAAGTTCATGACGCTACAAAACAAGGACCTGTATGTACACAATCATATGTAAATACATCGACTATATCTGAAGATTGTTTGCACTTAAATATCTTCACTAAAGAAACCAATCCAGAAATACCAAAACCAGTTATTGTGTATTTATCACACGGAGGATTTTATTTTCATGGTGCCAATAATAATCGATCAGGAGCAGAACATTTTATGGATCGTGACATAGTATTGGTAACATTTAACTTTCGTTTGGGTACATTGGGATTTTTAGCAACTGGTACCGCTGATGCTCCTGGTAATATGGGCTTAAAAGATCAAGTAATGGCCCTACGTTGGGTACAACAACATATCGCAAAATTTGGTGGTGATCCGCAATTAGTAACATTGTTGGGTTATGGTTCTGGTAGTTGGAGTATTGGTTTACATATGATGTCGCCCATGTCTAAGGGTTTATTTCATAAAGGTATTATGATGAGTGGTTCACCTTTGGGTCAACTAAAATATGAAACAAATCAATTGAAGTTAGCGAAAAAACAGGCTAGACTTTTAAATTGTCCAGAAAATCCTATTAAGGAAATGGTGGAATGCTTGAAAACAGTAATTTTTTTAAATATTATCAATATTATTTTACATTAAACTTTTCGCTTTTTAAGAAACCCATTGTCGATTTTGCCAAAACAACAACTCAAATGTTTGATGTAGGCTGGAATCCTTTGTTCAATTGGTTGCCAGTAATAGAGAGTAATTGTGAGGGGAATCAAGAACGTTTTCTTGAAGATGATCCTTATACCATTATGTCAAAAGGCAATATCTATAAAGTTCCGCTTATAATGGGCCTAACAGAATATGAATATTATTACATGACATACAGTAAGTAAATAACGTTAATCTTTGCTATAAAAACTTTAATTTCCTATATAAATTATCCATAATAGATGGTTTAAAAAATGCTACAGTACGTGATTATTTTAATGAGGACTTTTCTAAATATTCGCCCATATTTTTCCTCTACGAACGTGATACTCCTAAATCTCAGGAAGCTAGTGCTGCTATTCGTTCATTTTATTTTCAAAATAAATCATTAGAATTTCCCAAATCTCTAGAATCATTTGGTCAGTTATATGCCGATGGTATATCTGGTTTTAGATATTATCGTTTTTTGCAAATGGTTTCGAAACATGTGTCAGTTTATACATATTTTAATACCTTCAAAGCAAGACTCAGTAATTTTGTTGATCCAGATACTAAGGAGACAAAAGGCAAGAGAAAATTTTCAGTTATTTATGAATAAATTTTTTTATATTTTATACATTTAGGAGCTGTAACTCACGATGAAATATTATATTTATTTAAAAGAAAACAACCGTCCGATTCTGAATTGACGGATTCCGATAAAATATATATAGAACGTTTAACTAGATTGTTTGCGGAATTTGCAAAGAAAAGGTAAAAATATTTATTCATTTTAGCATTAACGATATTAATATTAATATTTTTTTATTAAAGTGATCCAAAGAACTGTGCTGATGAATATATAAAATCAGCTAAATGGCCTTTGTATTCTGAGGATAAAAAAGAATATTTGGAAATTGGTCAAGATTTTAAAGTGAAATCAAATGGTTTCTATGAAGAACGTTTTCAATTTTGGGATAAACTATTCCCTATAAATGAAATGTTAAATTCGAACAGTGGAGAATGTAGTGCTTGAATTAAAATTTCTTTAATACAGAGTTCAATCTATCTTTCTTATACACTAATCAGAATATATTGTTGTAATATTTTATGGTCCAAAAATATTAAAATTTTACGGTTTTATAGTAAGTGTCCGAAAAACGTGATGTTTATGAGTAAACTGTTTTGAGAAATTCGAGTTAAATCAATGACAGAAATGGCACAACTTTGTATTAGACGAAGGAATTTGACATGGTTATTTGATCCATACTGATAAATGACATTTCGAACTAAATTTTACCCATTTACAATAAATGCATTAACTAAAAACATGAAAAAAAATCCTAAAAGCATCCACTGACACGTCTTGGTGCATGGAGACATTTATAGCGATTGGCCGATACCTTCTTAACTATAACTAGCGTTCCCAGATGGATTCCATTTCTTGCAAGATGGATGTGTAAAGATGACCAACATTGATGCTATCATTTATGTCATGAGATTGCAACTCATTCGATTCATCCAAACCATCAAACAGTGATGGATAATCCAACTCTTCGACACATCCGGTTGGACTTTCGGTATTTCATCAAAAATATCTAAGATCCGATTGCTACAGTTTTTTCAACTGCTAACAGGAAAAAATTGATATTGGCACTCTTAAATTGATTAAATGCCAGACATATATCGTTTATCAGAATGCTCTCAAGAAGTTTCACATAACGATCTTAACTACTTGGGGAAATGTCTGTATCTTTAAAAAATTTATTTTTAATTTTTTAACAAGTCTTTTACAACATTATAAATCAAAATCATATTTAATAACAATTAGAAACGCGAACCTTTATCTTCCGGATATAAAAAATATATAATAACTTTTTTCCCATCTGGCATAAAAACTGTTTCCTGATGACTGATTAAACGTATAGCTGCCAAACCATAAAATAACATGGGTAAACCTAAGGAAAATAGTATATGTTTTAAAAACCTCTAATTATAGTAAAAAAAATGCAACTTACCTAAATTAATAATTTTTAAAAACCTAAAGAATTTATCTTCTAAAGATAAATCCTGAATTTCTCTTTTACTACAATGATATTTTAGATAAGGATAACAAGCTGTGCGTAAAATATGATAATTTGTACCGGTATCGAGAGTCCAATTAAAATGTGATTTACCCCATTGATCATTTTCAACATCTTTTAACTGAAATTATTTGAAATTCCTCAATTATTAAAAATCGTCAGTATAGTTTTAACTATTACCTTAACAAAATATGAAGTCCAAGGTGGTTCATTACATTGTTTTAAATATGTTGTCAGTACATGTGAAGCTTTGGGCTTTAATAACACTCTAGTAAGTTGCATTTATTGTTATTTTCTTTTATTAATTTTTTGCAACTTAATTATTTCCAATTAAGTTGGTATATAACTCGATTTGTTTATGCAAGATTTAGTAAACATTGATCAGCTGTAAAAACTTTTTTCAGCTGTTTAACAGCTGTACAAATTATTCAGTGTTGAGTGTTTCGTTTTTAAGATAGTGAGGGAAATTTTATTAAATGCATTTTTTAAAGTATTTTAATGATTTTTATTTTAATCTCTTGTTTTAAAATTATTTTAGTTGAAAACAGTACAATGTGACAAATAACATTGTAACCTTGACAACTTTATTATAATAATTTCTCTTCAATTTGGTAGAACCGAATTACAAGAAGTAAGATTGTAAAAGTTGTTTATGACCGGCTATATTTACTCTACAAACATTATCTTTATTCATATCTGTGAATTTTGCAAAATTTTGTCAAATCAGTAATTAATAATAATAAAGAAATAAGTAGTGAGATAAAAAAATTCTTCACGCAAGTTTTTCACTAAAGCCCAAGTATTATTGGATTTTTTATGATGTTACCTTTGTAAAACATGTCAGTTAATGTCAGTTATGTTTAATGTCTGGCGTCAAATTGTTTCCAATGTTATGTTATAGCAATAACGGAAGGACATATCTGTTGATAGACAAACTGGTTAGGGTAAAAATAATGTTCCTCATGATGTTTTCTGACAGAAACGCTGCTAAAAATGTAGGGACCAAAAATAGAACATCAAAATTGAAGTCGTTTAAAAAAATATATAGATGATGTAACGCAAAATGTTATGTTGCTGATGTTCAAAGGAACGTTAAAAAAGTTTAAGACCCAAAAGCAGTCAATATTTCAGAAAAGTTCCTATTATGGCTGGCAAAATTTATTCGGCGGCAAAAGAAGCCAACCATTTGTTATAACAGTCTCTATATATATGCCGAAATTTACATCAAGGACTGTTTAAAAAAAGGAGACTGCTTCCATTCATAAGATTTCATAATGTGTCTATTTATTTTTAGTCTAACTTAACATCATGTCAATATGGCAAACAAGCACTTAAGTGGTACAAAAACAATAATGTGGAATTTGTATTTAGAGAGGCAAATCCTCCGAAGTGCCCGGAGCTAAGGCCAATGAAGAGATATTTGTTAGAAGAGATTTTAAGAGCATAAAAATGTGTCCAAAGGTATGGAAGGTTTTAAACGGAGATGGACAACCTGTTCAAGCAAATAAAAAATTGAAAATTGATTATTTTTTCGAATATTGAATCGATATCGATTATGTTTGAGAATCAGTTGTGGTGGTAAAAAACAATGCTTCATAATAGCCAACTTTAAACTAAAATTGATTCTAATTTTAAATTTAAGTTTTTTCAATTTTTTTTATTTATTTCGAAAAATGTTGTCGAAAAAGTCTATTAATATCAAATAAATTAACGAAATGTTAAAATGGTTTATCGAAAAATTTAGAATCTATAAATGAGTTAATTTACACATCAATATGTTAGATTTTCAAATTATTTGCGTTATATAATTTTATTTTGAAGTAAATAAAACAATACATATAACAAGAAGAATATATATATTAAATTATCACATCAATAAAAAATAATGAAAACTTTAATATATTGAAAGAATCTAAATTTATTTACATTAATTAAGAAATTTTTCTATTTGCTTCTTGTACTCATCATACAAATTTCCCGATTTTACTCTAAATTGATTTTCTTCTTAGTTTTTGATTTGTTTTGCTTTCGATTCGATTTCATTGATTTGGGTTTTCCATCGACCTTTTCTTTTGAATCCTTTTTAATACCAAAATATTTTAAAAACCCACGATTTGAACGTATCATATTCTCATCAGGATAAATTTTAGAATTCATTGAACTTTGGAAATCATCTAAACGATTATATGCCAAAGATTGTTTATCTTTCTCCAAAAGTAAGACCGATTTAAAATTATCTAATCTTTTTTTGAATTCATCATATAGAGGAACATATTTTCCATTCAATGTTCTTTTTTGAATATTGTCATCATTCAATAGATCTTCTTTAAATTTATTTTGAAAATTTTCAAATCTTTCATGAACAAAATCATATAAACCCATATTTTGCTTTGGATTAAATTTATCATCAAATAAATATTTGGTTGCTTGTGTGGAATAAAAAATCTTAACGAAAATCAAAAGAAATATAATTTCCATATTTTTAAAATTGATTTAAAAACTTTTTTCGAAAATTAATTTAATGACACTAATTGCGGTGAAATAAAATTTCATATATTTAAATTCCTTGTCAGTAAATCCAAAAAGCATTGATATCTGTCAAGTTAAATCTGATAAAGCTTTAAATATTGTCATAAACGATTTAGTTTTCAAATTTCGTAAAAAATAATATATGAACAGAAAACTCAAAATCTTTAATTTTATTTTTTAACATGAAATGTTTTATAAGGAAACGTCTTATTTAATCCTTATTATAGTAATTCTTCTTAAACTGAATAATCGTATACTGGCGTCGAAAGTTCAAAGCGAACCAAACCCACAAGAATCAAACTTTAATTTCTACAATTTCAAAAAACGTTTCAACAATGTTTTTCAAAATCCAAAATCGTATAGAGAAAACGAAAGAAACAACAATGATTTAAATAAATTAACACCTAAATCCCATATTTTCGATGATAACATAATCAATAAATTTTCTTTTATCGGTGATGAACTATTTAATCAAAATAATGAACCTTCTGAAATATTTGAAGACGAAGATTATGAAAATTCAAATAATAAAATCTGGAATATTTTATTACCTAAGAATTCATATTCGAAAGCATTAATTTACCGGCGAGATATACCTTCCGATAATTATATAAAAACCTTGGAAAATTCTTCATTATATCCATCAGTTTTAACAAAAGCCTTAGAAGTAAGTTTAAAACCCTCCGATGCTATAAATACTGGAGGCAGTATATTGGCCAGCGTGGCACAAAAATTGAATACGACCACTATAGATTTAGCTGAAAAATTAACCAAATCTGAATCTCAACAAAATAATGATCCATTCGGTAATATGATTCAAAATTATTTGAAAAATATAGGTATAATAAATTCTATCAAATAGAGATCTGAAGTATAATGGTGTTTATTTTCTCTTCCTCCAAAGATTTTAGACATACCCCTGCAGCCTTAAATGATGTAAACCCACTTGATACTCATATATTAAAATATCAGCCTCAAAGTAATAATTTTCATATAGAAAATGAAGATCATATATCAGAAATTTTAGAACAAGTTTTATCTAAATTGGACAAGATTCAATCTAATAAAAATAATGATAAAGAAAATCATCCTGATGGTAAAGGAAAATAAAATTTTAATAAATAATAATTATAAAAACATTTTTAAACAGGTGCACCTTGTGATATTATTGGGTCATGGAGTTCAACCTCATTAGGTTTATGTTTTAATATACAACTGTTAAAGAATCATAGAGATGATATACCAGCAGCCGAAATAAATAATAAAATTTTAGCCATAAATGTTGAAGAATGTGTGCCAGCAAAACAACATCAATTTATTGACTTAGATTGGAGATTTAGTGGCAGTGCTTTAAAACAAATGGGTGGACCATTTTATGCTAACGGCCAGAAGAGAAGTGAAAATGTGATGACAACATTTGTGGGTAATATTTTAAATTGCAATATAATTTTCAATGATGTAATGAAACATTATTTACAACAGGTGTGTGTCGCATTTGCGATGGTATTGATACAATTTTTGGTAGCTGGAATTTTTTATTGCCCTCTAAGGATTGTAATGATATATCATTGGCTTTTGAGGTAAAACGAGATGTTTTAAGACGTATGCGTTTGGAGATGAAACGAAAAGAACGTTTTAAGAATCTACTTTACCAAAGTCGTATTGGAAAATCATAAGTGGAGCGTAAAAATTTTATTTTTGTTATAATTCATTTCCTAAAATAAAAGTATTGATAGATTCGAGTTTATACGTGGATTGTTTTATACCACTGCTCCAAATTCTTAACCGTTTTCCAACATTTCGGAAGTGAATGAAGTCAATTATTATAATGATAATGATAATTTCGATTATTTGTGCTAAGTTTATCATTAACGAAAAAATGTTCTGCTCGAGCAAAGTGACAGAAAGCACTATAAAAACGTTAATGGAAGTGTCTCCGAAAAAGGTTCATGGTTTCGCACTAGTCATAAAAACTATAAAAATATTACTTTCATTTTTTATTTGCAATCATAATTTCAACAAAAAACTAAGTTAAGTGGTTTCGATTCTTTTTATATATATGTAAGTAAAGAATTTTTCGATCTCACTTCTTATTAAAATAATGTGTTAATATTATCCTATAGTTGACAAAACCTACATATAGTTGATAAAAATTTAGATTTCGGATTTTAAAATCCTGAGTACTCGAAAATTATTTAAAGACAAATTAAAAAAGTCAATAACGTAAATTAAGTTATTAATTAAAAATATCCATTATTTATGAATATTATCAAATTATATAAATTAAAGTTTTTGTTCTGAAAATAGTACTCAAGTTTCTGCGCTGTACTTTTCAAAACTGTACAAAAAAATGTCCATTATGAAATATATCAACACTGTTTGTTTATCATCGACAGCTGATAACAACAAAAACAGCTGCATAGTAAAAATTTGTTTCTGAATTTCAGCATAAAAGTGTAAAATTTATCAAATTAATAATTTATTAAGAAAAATTTCTTTATAAACAAAAAGTTATAAAAATTAATGAAAATATAAAAAATAATTACTCCGCTATAAAATGGGTAATCAATTAGTGGGTATAGCACCTTCACAAATCTATCCCGTAGAACATTATTTCTCGGGTCAATTTGGTAGTGAAATTGTATTTGATTCAAAGTGAGTAAAAAATTTAAACAAATAAGAGGCGTATTTTAAATTATACACTTTTTTATTATTATTATTTTTCAGCATGGGAAGTACCCGTTTCTTTAAAGTGGCCAAAGCAAAATCAGAAGAAGGTCTTATAGTGGTTAAGGTTTTTGTTAAACACGATCCCACTTTGCCCTTGGAAGAACACAAAGAACGGGTGGAGTATATAAAAAAGACATTGGCCAATGCTGTCAATTGTTTACCCTTTCAAAGAGTGGAGGTAAACAGCTGAGAATTTTAAAGATTTACTTGAAATTAATTGTTTCTTTCCTTCCAGCTTACCGACAAAGCTGCTTACATTATGCGTGAATATGTTAAACATAGTTTGTATGACCGTGTTTCTACACGACCATTTCTCACGGTACTCGAAAAGAAATGGATTACTTTTCAAATTCTTTGTGCTCTGAATCAGTGCCACAAACAAAAGATATATCATGGTGACATTAAATTGGAAAATATATTAATAACATCTTGGAATTGGATTCTATTGTCAGATTTTGCTTCGTTTAAGCCCACATATTTACCAGAAGATAATCCAGCGGATTATACATATTTCTTTGATACTAGCCGAAGACGTACATGTTATATAGCACCCGAAAGATTTGTCAAAACTTTATCATCTGATGAAACATCCGATGGCAATGCTTCTATGTTTCCTACAGATTCTTTAATAAGATTGGGCCCTGATTATTCGGGTAATAATTTACAACCTGCTATGGATATATTTTCAGCTGGGTAAGTTAGATTAATTGGCTGTTTAAATATTCGAGTAATAAGTGATTATAAATTAACAAAAATTTCTTTACTAACGCTTCGATGCACTTAGCTGCCCATATCATAGCGAATTTATTAAAAATATTGTTGGAAGTAATTAGGCATAGATATTTTCCTTTGGAAGAATTTTTCTCTCTGATATTCAATATTTATATATGTAAAATTCTAAGCCTGACCATATCTGTTCCAAACTTAAGCCACCAAATTAATTACAGAGTAATTCGGACAGATACTCTAACTGCTACGGTTCTTAAAATGTCGAAAAATCTATATTTGCTTTGTATAAGGAGACTAACTCCCTCAGTCCCTAGATGTCCTCGTTTTTTTTTGCACTAAATCAATTACCTTTAACTCTGATCCAATTTTTCCCTCAAATAAATTTGATAGAAAAAAGTTTAATAGCGCTGTAATAGTTCTTAGGATATTCGGTTATAAATAATTGATTTGTTTTTGATGACCCCTCCTCTTGACTCTATCTGTGGTCAATTTTTCTACTACATTATATTTAAGAGAATGTAAATTTCTTTCCTTTATGCTTATTTATTTTTAGTAAAAACTTAAAAATGAAACAAATGATAAATTATATTTTTAATTTTTAAGTTGCGCTCTTTTGGAATTGTGGAGTGAGGGAACTGCCCCCTTTGAATTTTCCCAACTTTTAACCTATCGCAGCGGTGAACGTGAACTAGTGGAAAAACATTTGCAAGGCATTGAAAATGAACGTTTGCGTAAACTTCTCACCTCAATGATTGATTTAAATTCCATTAATCGTAAAAGTGCTGAAGACTATTTAGATCAAGAGCGTGGGCGTTTATTTCCTGAATATTTTTATTCATTTCTACAATCATATTTACAAATGTTTTCTTCATCACCCATAATGTCACCAGATGATAAAATAATGCGTTTACATTCAGACATTAATCATTGTATTAAAGTTTTAACTTCTGGTGAATGTTCAGACTTAACCCCCGAATCTGAATCTAACGATGAAAACCAAATACAAAATACCGCAAATGTTGATGATGAAAAAAAGGATTCAGAATCATGTGCCAACATGTCACCCGATCAAGATGGTTTGATATTGATAATAACTGTAGTTACCTCCTGTATAAGAGGTTTAAAACATTCGAATACCAAAATATGTTCTTTGGAAATTCTGCAAAAATTATCAAAATATACAACTTCAGAAACAATATTGGATCGTATTTTGCCATATATAGTAAGTCTGAATTTAAGTTAACATTTTCAGAAAATTATTGTTTTTTTTCTTTTTGTTTAAGCTTCATTTAGCCCAAAACTCCTCTGCCAAAGTTCAAGTTCAGGCAATTGAAACTTTGACAGCTTGTTTGAGTATGGTTAAGGATATTCCTAGAAGTGATGCTAATGTCTTTCCCGAATATATTTTGCCTTCAATTACAAAATTGGCTAATTGTGACCAGAGTGCTGTTATTGTAAGAGTAGCTTTTGCTAGAAATATAGCCAAATTAGCTAAAATAGCCATTTACTTTTTGGAAGAAACTCAACGTAATTCTCCCAATGATATGCCAACCAGACGTTATGAAGCCGAACTTAATGCTCTACATGAAATTATACGCCAGACAGTATTGAGTTTATTAACAGATCCAAAAGCTGTCGTCAAGCAAACTTTGATGGAATCAAATATTTGTGATTTATGTGCTTTCTTTGGCAAGGAAAAAGGTTGAGAAAAATATACCTAAACATATATTTTATTTATTTATTTATTTTTCGATTAATATTAATTTTTAATTAATAATTTCAGCTAATGATGTTATTCTATCCCATATTATGACTTTTCTTAATGATGAGGATAAAAATTTAAGAGGATCTTTTTATGATAATATAGCCGGAGTAGCTGGTTATGTTGGTTGGCAAGTATCGGATATTTTAGTACCGCTATTACAACAGGGTTTTACAGATCGTGAAGAGTTTGTTATAGCTAAAGCTATAAGAGCTGTTACTATTCTCATTGAATTGGGACATATTAAAAAACCCACTGTTACTGAAATTATACAAGATGCTGCTTGTTATTTATGCCATCCAAATTTATGGATACGCCATGAAATATGTGGCATGATTGCAACAATGGCTCGTACTTTGTCAGCCATTGATGTGCAATGTAAAATAATGCCTGCAATAGCCAAGTTTCTTAAGGCACCTTTGATACAAGTTGAAAAACCTGAAATTTTATTAGATTGTATTTTGCCTCCGATACCTAGACAAGTTTATGATAGTGTTTTGCGTTACGCTGACGTTCATAAATTTATAAATGCTTTGGTGGACAGAGCTAAAGTACGGAGTACTACTAGACCAGGATTGATTCCACAATATGGCGATATGGGCCAAACATTGGGCAGTGTAAGTTCTTGTTAAGCATAAAGGGATAATAATCAATTTTTTGTTTCTATTGTAGTTGTTTCGTCGTTTAAATTCCGAGGGCTTAACTGATCAAGTTGAAATGCAATTATTAGCCATGAGTAATTTTCTATTGAAATTAAAATACAAATCTCAACAAGATGCTGATGAACCAGCTATTTCATCAAATGGCCGCATTAGTTTAAATCGTAAATTGATTGTATGTCATGATTATGCTTTAGTGGATAAGCATTCTACCACGAAAATGAATTTAGAGCCTAGAGTTAGTGAGGGCATTACACCTACCTCACCTATGTCAGATGTTGCATCACCGGGTGGAGGTTTATCGGGAAGTCCTGCTTCTGGGGTAATGGTTTTAGGAGCGCAAGCAACAACTGTAAGTGCTGCTACTTCGTTAGGCGAATACACAATGCCAGAAAGAAATTATTGGCAGGGTAACACAATTTAAGATTACAATTTTCACAAAAATTAACAAAATTGAATATTTCCTAACAGAACGTTCATCAGAGTGCCGTAAAGATTTAGAAAGTTTGCGAACTAAAATGAAAAGTCGTTATAGCGTTTTGGCTTTATCCCAACGCAGTCATTTGGATAAACATAATAGTCCATATCCCCATGGTTGGCGTCTAGGCGGTACCATGGTTGCTCATTTACATGAACATTCCGACTCTGTTATTAAACTTACTTCACTCAAACCCTACGGATCTCTATTTGCCAGTGGTAGTATTGATGGTACAGTACGTCTCTGGGATGCTAATAAATTAAGTGGAAGTCATGGTATTAATAAATCTCGACAAGTTTATACTGCTAATACTCCAATCTACTCTTTGGCCGCTTGTGATAATGGACAATCATTAGCGGTAGGAGGTAAAGATGGCAGTTTGTTAATTATGCGCATTGATAGAAACTCTTCAAAAATGACTTTACAACAAGCATTGCATTTAGACCAAAAGTAAGTTTTCCTTTTTAGAATAAAACAGAATAATCGAAAATAAACACTCTTGGCTTTTATGATTTAGTGAAAACGATGGCCCTGTAGTGGATATGCATTCCTATGAACCAAGCTCTCAAAGTGTTATAATTTATGCCACTTTATATGGTGGCATAGTAGCCTGGGATACACGTATGCAAAATAGTGCTTGGCGTTTACAAAATGAATTAAGACATGGTGTTATTACTACCATATGTGCTGATCCCACGGGATCTTGGTTGGTAACGGGCACCAGTGGTGGCAAACATATATGTTGGGATTTAAGATTTCGTTTGCCTATAGCTGAAATAAAACATCCTGCAGATTCTTGGATACGTAAAGTAGCTTGTCATCCCACAGAACCTTCGTGTTTAATATCTGCAGCACAATCTAATAATGAAGTTTCCATATGGAATATTGAAACAGGACATCGTCACACTGTGTTATGGGCTAGTTCTGCTCCCGTATTATCCTACACCAGTATGGTAAGTTATAGAAAATAAATATACGTAAAACATTAAAATAATGTTTTGATCAAATTTTATTCTAGAATGATCCTGCTACTACTTGTGGTGTTTTAAGCGGTGTAGTGGATAATGCTCCATTTATAATAACTGGAAGTTCAGACCAGCGTTTACGTTTCTGGGATATAACACAACCTAAAATGTCTTCTTTAATTGTACCCTCAGCTAAGGATAATCTAAATGATGTATCCTTTAACTATGAGTTAGTATTCGCAAAACATGGGTATTTAGCTTATACGAAATTAATTCTTTATTTTCCCTAGCTCCTGTTTAATTGAGGGTAGCCAAGTGATTGAAGAACATATTATAACATTGGGAAACGTGGCAGATATAAATTCCCTAAGAGCTTCTAGTGAAGAGAATCCACGTTCGGGTCCAGAAATGCCATCAGCAAGTCATCATGATGCTATCACTGATTTATTAATGTGTAAAACTGATAAGGATCAAATTTATGTTGCTTCTGCGGCCCGTGATGGTGTTATTAAGTTATGGAAATAATTTAATTATTATTTTTTAATAATTCTTTATTCTTTGTATTTTTTTACTGTGATTATATTTAAGTTTTATGATTCAAATTAATGCATATTAAATAATTCTATATATTCAGCTAAAGAAAAAAATATAATTATATTCAAAACAAGTAGTTTATATTAAATAAGATTAAAAATGCTTTGATATAATTTGGAACTACCAAGAGTTCATGGAAAGTTATTTAGAGCTAAAATGAATTTATAATTTTTTCACTTTTTTAGCAAGTACAAACTTGTTATACCACCGATACAGTGGGAATAACTAGAGAATAATTTCTTTTTATAGATACGCACGTTAGCAAATCTAGATCAAAAATAAGGAAAACTTTGAATTCTCTAAACAATTAACCCATCACAGTCACGAAAGTTTAAAAAACTAATTAGATCAAAAGGATAGAAGTTTATTTACCCAAAAAATTAAACATTTCCACAATCGTTTTTACAAAAATTTGCTTCATACCCTATAAAATCATCAGATCATAAAAGGATGAATTAACTTTCAGATATCAATCACTCTTTTAATGTTTTTTCTGTAAATACAGAATTAAATTAAGAAATCATTTAGGAATTATGTGCCAATATGTCACCTCAGCAAGATGGTTTGATATTGATAAAAATGATCAAAGTATACTACTTCAAGGACAACATTTGTCAAATTTTAAATATAATACAACTAGTAGTGATGCTATTGCCAT
The DNA here is from genome assembly GCA_004302925.2 of Cochliomyia hominivorax. Taxonomy (NCBI): domain Eukaryota; kingdom Metazoa; phylum Arthropoda; class Insecta; order Diptera; family Calliphoridae; genus Cochliomyia; species Cochliomyia hominivorax. The sequence continues at coordinate 80,019,123 of PYHX02000467.1, forward strand.
CCGACTTTATTTTGTCTCCAATTATAAAATTGGCCAATTGTGATCAAAGTATTGCTATTTTAAAAATTGCTAAAATTCCCATTTACTTTTTGAAAGAAACTCAACGTAATTCTCTCTCAATGATATGCTAACCAGGCGTTATGAAACTGAAATCAATGGTTTACTTAAAACTATAGACTAAAATGTATTGAGTTTATTAACATATCTAGTAAACAGTGCCCAAGTAAACTTTAATAGAATTTAACTCAAAACAAGTAAAAGTTATGGTCGGTCAAGCTCGACTATTTAATACCCTACACCACATTGATTGTTATTAATGGTAGCTATCAAAAATTAATGATTGTCCCTCGTATAAATATATTTTGTAATTTATGCTTAAGAGGGTAGTATATTATGGCAATAAAATATGTGTGATTTGTACCCTTTAATAGGACTTTTTTCCAGATGAAATTATGTATCGACCCTCGTTAAATTTCCTATACCGATTTTTGCTTATATTTATCTCAATTTGACCAATTCTTGCGTATATATGTGATTTAAGCTTCATAGAGTTATTTTTAAGGGGAATTATGTAGGGGTTATGAGAAATAAATAAAATCTATGTATAATTTAGAAAATCATTTTAGAATATTATTAGATTTATTTGGGCCAAATTTCATTAAAATCGCTTCATATTCAGGAATTTTATGACCTTAAAACCCCATTCCGGGTGGACCATTTGTATGGGGGCTAGGTGAAATAATGGACCAATTGCAATATATTGACACATGCCAAGTTTCATCGAGGTATCTCGACAATTGCGACCTATGTTTTGTTCGCAAGGTTTACATGGACAGCCAACCAGATGGAAGAATGGACATCATATGGGGTGTAGGGTATATTGAACACTGTGAGTTTAAGGGTTTCGTTTTTATTAACACGTATGTATGTTAAGAATTTTCCCTTTTAAATTCACAAAACGGATGAAATTAAAATGCAATTGGATTATAAATCTTAACGAGATGCATATAAATCTGCTTCCTTGAACAAAATTTGTAACTCGTAAATTTATTGTTTGTCATGATTTCGTGTTTGTGGATAAGAATCACGAAAATTCAAAAAACCAATGAAGGCATTACACCTACCTTAACTATGTCAGAAGATGTTCTATAATCAGGAAGGGGTTTACCGAGGGTTCAGCTTCTGATGTATTTGTGTTATGAGGGTACCGAAAAAAATAATACGTGGGATCAATTAATGAAGATGTTCATATACACTCATTCAAACATTGAGCTTTACGATCAAAAATTTGTCTAGTGACGTTATTTCTTTCAGATAATTATAGTTTAGTTTAAATTAAAAATACAACTAGAAAATATTTACTTATAATCTAAATAGAATTGTAATAGAATAAAAAAATACGAGTTTACTCACCACAAATAATTTAGCCACAAGAAACTTGTTTAAACATGTCGATTTTAACTCAAGTTTTATTTCACTTTCTATTAATTATTATTAACAATAACACAAAGTTGGAGTTTCTACACTTTTTTGCAATTGCATTCTTTAAACATTTTTATTCATTACGAAAGAGAAGAATTAAAATTTTAAATGGAACAAACACTAAACGCGCTAACGAAATAAAAATTATCACTGATATTATTGTTAGTGTTGGAAAGTACAGAAAACAAAAATGTAAACAAAATCACAGTTATTTTTGAAAATGTCGATTTTACCTTAGACAAACTGAATTTTTTGTTGTTATGATTTAACCCCTGAATATGTTAATATGTTTTCAATAGAAATAGACAATTTTTTTAAAATAAAAGTTTTAGTTAAATATTTTAATTTTTTACCAAAAATTAAATATTGATAACAACAATTTAAAAATAAAACATAAATTACTAATTAAATTTAATTTTAAATTTGTTTACTAAAAAATTAATTAATTTAAAAATATATAAAAAAAGGAAGAAAGAAAAGTCATTAGTCATTACGGGGGTCGGTCCACAATGTCATAAAAATAATTAAAACGATTCATATTCCTTATATCTGAACCGATTTTTAGAATTTTTATTGAGTTGATGTTTAGCGTAGACCTACAAAAACCCTCGTCGTATCTTTTATAGCTTAAGAGATATTTTGTTTCAAAAATTAAAAATTTTACTTTACGTATCTTACGAATTCTTTATGTTACATCTTTTCGAAGTTTTTATATTATAGCAGGTCCAAATGTGTCTGATTTTTTATTTTATTATTTATTATTATTAAGAACTAATGCAAAATTTTGCAAAGAAAACATTTTGAAAATATATTTATGAAATTGAAAGTTATAAGCATTTAAATTTTAATTTAAATTTTTGCCCAAAAAATTAATTATATTCATTTTGAGTTATATAAAAATTTCATTAAGTGACTGTACTTAATAAATTATTCTGTAGAGTAGCTATACTGTTCTTACACTTTCCTGAAAGCCTTCTTTATAGGCTTTTGTGTAATTCAAACAAAGTTTAAAAATTAATTTTATTTTGTAAGAACCAGAGTTTCTCAAATTCAACCTACTTTTTGACAATACTGTATTTTAGGCTTTATTTCTCGAATCGCAAAACTAAAATCTTAAAAACTCATGTTTTCTTTAAAGCCTGGTATGTTACATTTTAAGTAATAGAAACTTTTGCTCTCTAATATCGTTTTTGTCAAAAAATAGACATTTAAATACTTATAACTGTTAATTTCATGAAGATATTTTCAAAAGTTTTTCTTTGTAACATAATGCCATTAGTTTTTCATAAAATAAAAAAAGACATCTAAAAACATTTTGATAAAATTTGGACCAGCTATAGCATAAAAATTTCATCAAGATCAATTAAAAAGTAAAATTTTTATTTTTAAATTAAATATCTCTCTATGGGTAGACTAGACTAGACAGATATAACGAATATGGATCGTTTTGAATATTGGACCGATCCCCGTTAGGTCCACAAAGTCCTAACTCAAAACTAAAATTCACCTACACTTCTACTATAACTATGTGAAATTTTATTTCATGATTTTAGTGAAAAATTTGATTTGATTAAGTTTTTTGTGAAAATAAATTACGTTTTTAGTGCGAAATCTGATTTTCAGTAAAAATCTGATCGGGTTTTATTGAAACATAGGATCATAAAAGAAAAAATATTTTCTTGAGCAAAATGAAATTTTCTTTGAAAATAGATCACTTGTTTTTGTTTTTGGAAATTTTGCCACTACTGTTTGAATGAAAAAAATATCTTCATATAAACTTTATATATCTTAATTGCTAATGCCTATAAAATTTAATAAAAATCGCTTTAGTAGTTTCGAATTATTGGATAATTAATATAGAAAAATGTCTGCTAAATATTTCTCCAAAAACAAGAACTTTTTTATAATTGAATCATTTTATATAATAAAACATTTATATTACTAGCAACTCTGTAAATTTAATAAAAGTTTATGGCAACCTTTTGCTTCAACTGCAGCCAACTTCACAGTAGTTTATGCATTATGCGCTTGTATTCTTTGAAAAGTTGCAAGCGCCGTTACTTCACTTAAGCGGCAGAATTAAAAATAGAATAAATAAGGAAATTTCATCAAGGAAAAAAGACACCAGGTGTTCAAAGCAAATCGCTAAGGAATTAACGAAAAAAGGTAAGTTTTAGTGGATTGAAATTCTCAGCTTTAATTTCACAATAATAAAATGAAAAAATTATTAAAAATTGCAGAAAAATGAGATTGAAATAACAAGAAATTTATAGAAGAAATATCAGAAAGAAAATTTGAAAAAGTGAACAAATTAAATAAAAGTTCCTTTTGAAAAAGGTATATTTAAAGCCGCTTCAAAGATAGAAAAGAAATTAAATATATAAAGGAGGATTTTTGAAGAGAAAAGTACAATAAACTTAATAATAAAACAAATAAATCCCCTTTTTGTTTGTTGATTGTGAAGATAAGAAAAAGACTAAAAGGAAATAAAAAAACAGATTTAAAATGGCGCCCACAAAGAGTACCCGTGCAGTTTCCAAACAATCTGTGGCCACCAGCACCTTGACCACACTTATGCCCCTGGCACGTAAAGGTCTGACAAGACGTACTGCCAGCAATGTGCAAGATCAAAATATCGATATAATGCAAACACGGGCTAAACGCAAGGCTGAACATAGTCCACAGAAAAATGACAAAATTAAGCGTTCAGCTTTGGGAAATCTCACGAATAATGTTAACAATAACAAAATGACGCTTTTGCATAGCGAAGAAGATGCTAAACAGCAACAAATGATGAAAAAGAAAGAACTAGTACAAAATCTATTTGGACAACAAAATGCTGCAGCAGTACAATTATTGAAAGAAACCCAAAATCTGATATTACAGCAGTCTTCAGTGCAAGGAGCGCAACAACAACAACTCCAAAAGCCGTCGGCTCCACTGGCCACAAAAGTAGCAACAAGAGCGTCAACGCGTAACCACAAAGATGCTGGTAACAACATAACCTCAAAAGCTCCATTGGAGGATCAGACCAATAAACTTTTGACAAATTGTCAGGCAACAAAGTCAAAAGCTAAAGATGAACCTCCAGCAGCTCCTTTGCCACCCCAACAACATCATCAAGTACAAAAGGTGGCTAACAAACCTGTACGCCGTATTTCCAATGAATTTAATAAGACTGAAGAATCTTTGTATATGTCTGCTTTGGAGGACATTTCCGGTTGTGATTCTATGCGTTTGTCAGCCAATTTTGAGGCTGCCAAGCGAAGATCTGTTGCTTTGCAACAACAAAATAAAACCGATGATTCAAAACTCGAAGATGAGAAAGCTTTAGAGACGGAAGAAAAGTTGCCCGAAGGTGTTGAAGATATAGATAAGGCCAACTGGAATGATTTGTTCCTGGTGTCTCATTATGCACGTGACATCTTCAACTATTTGAAACAACGTGAATGCGAATTTCCTATTGATGACTATATGGAACGCCAAGTACACATTTCAAAATGGATGCGTTCTCTACTAGTCGATTGGATGGTTGAGGTTCAAGAAACATTCGAGCTTAATCATGAAACTTTATATTTAGCCGTCAAAATAGTTGATTTATTCCTTTGCAAAGAACTTATTAATAAAGATAAATTACAACTTTTGGGTGCTGCTGCTCTCTTCATAGCCTGTAAGTTCGACGAAAGAACCCCACCACTCGTAGAGGATTTCCTATACATTTGTGATGGGGCTTACAAACATGATGAACTTATAGAAATGGAAATTACCACCCTCAAAACTATAGGTTTCGATTTGGGCATACCATTGTCCTATCGTTTCCTACGGCGTTATGCTCGCTGTGCCAAAACTCAAATGCCCACTTTAACTTTAGCCCGTTATATTTTAGAATTATCATTGATGGATTATGATTGCATTACATTGAGTGATTCGAAGATGGCTTGTGCTGCACTCTTTATGGCTTTACGTTTACATGGTGAGGAAAAACCCTGGTCTCCCACACTCATCCACTATACTGGTTATCAACTGCAAGATTTTGCTGAAATTGTGCCAATACTAAATGCTGGATTACACCGTAAGCCCAAGGGTACCATTAAGACCATTAGAAGTAAATATTCACATAAGATATTCCATGAAGTAGCTAAGGTTCCTTTAATGACTACAGAACAATTATTTGCAAATAATTTAGATTTTGATTTATCAACAATAACAACGCCAGAACAACAAAAGTTGCTAAAACAACAACAACAAATTGGCAATAGCAACAGTAGTAGTGGGGATAAGAAAACATAGAAAAATTAGTTAATATTTCAGATAAAAAACGATTGCAAAAATAGAAGAAGAGTGAAATTAGGAATAAAATTATGTAAAGGGCAAATCATACAACAAATAATTCATTTGGCTATTTGGGGATTTTAACCATTAATCACATTCCTTCCCATTACCACTTTAGTAAAAGCCAAGTTAAAATTGTATTTTGTTTAACTTTATATCTGAAAATTTAAAAAAAAACTGAAAATTTGTTACTTCAATTTTCTGTTAGTTTACTAAACAAACTCTTTTTGTAAATTTTCCTCTTCTTTTGTAGAGATTTGTTTAGCATTGGAAATTTAAGTTTAAAGTACAACAAAATTATAATTAATATTTGCTTGTTTTTTTTTTTTGAAGTTTAAAACTTGTCAAGAAATTTTGTGGAATATGAATTCCCTTCAAATTTTATTTAAATTATCTAACTCTTCTTAACAAAACTATATATACCCTTCTTAAATCTTTCCTTTTATTTAGTCCTTTTCATTAGTACGATTTTATTTTGTTAAGCAATTTATATGTTCTTCTTTTCTTGAACTCCCACATCTTAGCCACCCCCACACGACCAAATAAAAAATAAAATAAAAAAAAGAACAAAATGACAAATTATTTATGAACCCACCTATTCCCTATAGATAGACAAATTACCTTATATCATACTATATTACCAAAACTAAACAATGATAAAAAAGATAAACTGCACTAAAATACGCTTCATAAGAATTACAAACAACAAACAAAAGAAAAAGAAATACATTAAGTCTCATTAACAAGTATATAATTTAAAATATAAGTTATTAATATTATAATTATATTATTATTATTTTCCCCCTTCTCATTACTACACACCTTACACATACATAAACTGATTAACAATTATTATTTTGTAACTTTATTTTATTTTTTTTAGTAATATTAAGTTGCATTTACTATTTTATAAATTACTATATAATTAATACAAAAACAACAAATTACACTTTAATAAATTTAAATATTCAGATTATACTTAACAACAATTATAAACCAGCCTCATATACAACAACATCTGGAAACTCAATCCTACACGCCCGATTTTCCTCCCACCCACTTTTGTTTTCTAAACATGTTTTCATTCAGTTCCTTTTAAAGATACTATATATACATATATATTATATCTTTAGATCCTGTTTATTTCGTTTGTTTTGTCTTTTGTTCAGCCTTACAATTTTCAACAATATTTATATATTTTCTTATAACTTTTATTTTTCATTTATTTTATATTTAAGTTTTCATTTTTATTTGTCATCTTCATCATCAGCAATTTACAAAAATTTTATTTGAACATTTTTTTTGTTTTGTTCTTTGCAAGTTTTTGTTATTTATCATTTTATCGTTAAAAAATCATATTTTTAATGTTTTTTTTATATTTTATAAGTTATTTCATATAAATATATATTTTTGGTTAATAAATACAACATTTTTAAAAATTTTCAAACAATTGTTATGTTTTTCTTTTGTTTTATTTTTATTATTTTTATTTGATAACTAAACTCTTTTGTTGTTTAGTTTTTATTAATCATTTCTATTTTATACCTTTTAATTTTTTTTTAGTAAATTGTATTTATTAACCAAAAATCTTATAGGAAATAATGAAAGTTTATTGTAATGAAATAAGTTAGGATTGGCATTGGATCTTCCCGAATTATATTTCTTATGATGGTTCCGTAAAAATTTTGAAAATAAACAAATGAAAAGTAAAAAATCATAATGAAGATAAATCCAATAGGATGTTCATTATCAGCGAGACACTGATCAATCTAGGGATACCACTTATCCTTTTAGATTGCATTAACATTATGCTAAGCAACAGGGAAAATTTAGAAAACTAATGACAAGGGCCACACCTTGAAAGTTTGAGGATAAAATTGTAAAATTTGCTGATGATGTAATTCTGATCACCAGAAACATACAGTAGTGGTTGGGCAGTCGATACTTTGAGGAACTAGTTGATCTCACTGGCTATAGGTTGGAGGTTAAAATAAGGTGAACAGAACCGACTTCCTTCTTGGGGCAAGAAGAGCTTTAAATTTTTTTTCGCTTCTAATTCTTAATGTTCCTTTCCATTCCTATTCTTCTCTACTACTTTTTTCTTTTTGTCTTATATGTACAGGGACATTTTTTGAAAAAATCACAGTGGAACAATTGGCTACGTTTTTATATTTCCTTAGATCATGACGTCAAATTCATCCTACCATAAACTTAATTCAATAGGAATGTTGTATGCAATGCTTAGAATATTATGTAAGAAATAGTGTAAAAACAAAAATAATTAATAGCGTCTTTAAAGTCACGTAGTCACTTGGACAGTAGTCACTTTGGAAGAGTAAATACTTTTCCAAATTTTAAATGACATAAAAAGCTAAAAGTTTGTGTAGTATGGTTTGAAGGTAACATTTCAACATTTGTACACCCGTTTGTGTTCTTAAATTTTTCAAACAGAGACTCATTGCTATTGATGGACGATCCTTACAATGTTGACCTCCTGATATTCAATGGTGTAAAGTTGATTAGGACTACTAAAGACAAAAAAGTTCCTCAAGTAGCGAAAAATTGCTAAAAGTCTCCTCTTCCTAATTACTAATGTTAGTAATTGCTGGTCACAATTTAACAGTGACCAGTAATTACTAATGAACTCGATTATGTATGGTAACCGATTGGCATACTTTATACATCACCTGGACTGGAGACTTTTTATTGAGAGACCTTGAATAATGTTGCGTAGATAAATTTATTTGACCATCTTTTATGAAACATCATATGTCGATATTCGTCCCATTTCTGATCAGTGTCCTTCAAAAGCATTTCGAAATTTGAACCAAGTGATCTTTTCATAACTCTTATAGCAAAATTTTTTGCTCAAGAAGTAGTAAATACACAATAATTTATTATTATTATGACAGTTGCCCATCATTTCAAAATGGAAGCATAACAGTACTTATACAAACATAACACATAGATAAATAACGTCATCCCCATCCTTATGTATACCAATCGATTCAAAATGATTTACTTAATAGATTTAACGATGTATTTCTGTTTGGCTTTCTGAATAATCTACAAGATTACATTTAAAAGAAAATCTCTATGATTTAATTTAATATGACTTGCGGAATAATTAGATGAAAATCCTAATTGTTAGATGTTTAGAATTTCATAATATCACAACGCAATTGACAAAAGCGAGCGAATAAAAGTATTTTAGTTCAAGATTCAAAGAACACTACTTATTATATAATACAGTATGTGACATAAATGAACAATCTAAGAATTTTAGGATCCATCTTTTTTTCATTTAAAAATAATCTTTACTTCCCATTGATTGTTGATATAATATTTATATAAATTTTATAAAATTACATTCCACTTCTAACATCAATTGGAAAATTATATGCTTGTTCATGTTTGTTAATATCATCTTCTGGAGGATCTTGTACAAATATTATGTTGTCGTAAATACCGGCTGGTCCCGATGCTGGATAAAGTTCTGTTGTTGTTTGTTTATTTATGACTGGTTCAACTAGTCCACTGGGTAAAGTATATACTTCCATTGGGACACTCTGAGAATTATAGTAAGGATCCAATGTAGGATAGCCAGGACGAGTTGTTGGTGGATTTGGTATAACATTAATATTTACTTGAGTATAGGGTGGTGGATTAATATAAGCAGCATTTTGATGATATGGCATAGGAGTGGGATTTTGTGATGTTTTTTGTGGTAAAACTGTATGAACAATATTATCTAACAGACCAGTTACAATATTAATAGAGGGTTTTCCCGAAACTCCCAATAATAGACCCAAGAAAATCACAATTGTTTTCATGGTTATATGCGTTTTCAAGAATATATACGTATATATAGACACGTTAATGATGAATGCTTTGGTGTAAGTTTAAAAAAGTACTAAATGGAATTTTTGTTTCAACATAGCTTTTATAAAACTTGAACTTAGATAAGATTTTATTATTGTCTTTAACAATTTGTTGTTTGTGTGTTTTTAAAATTTAGGAAATTATAGAAAGTTTGAAAAAAAGTGGCGAAACAAATTTATTTCGATGTTGAATACATTCGAGGATGGAATTATTTATTAAGTTGAAATTAAAACGTTATTTCAAAATTTTTATTTTAAAATTTGTTTTGCAAATAACAATAATATGATTTTATCTATTATTCTAACCACGTTTAAGGGAAGCTGAAGATCAGATTAAATCACATGCTGTCTTATGGAACAAATTGTAGTTGTTAACGAAATATCAGGGGTAATAGTGTTGGCTGAGTATGGCAATACCGAGCATTATATTGTGAAGTGCAGTTTGTGAACAGCTTTAAACAACGAAAAAGTAGTTTGTTGTACTCCTTAACTTCTTAGCTGGAATAGTCTGATATGTTATTAGCTTTAAGTCAAAAAAGGTTCATAGCTTTGGGACAGCTTACAATTGCTCGTAAAAGCATTTGTAATTAAGTATAAATTCTGAAAGAAATGCTTCCACTGTTTCGGGTACAAGAAAATCTAAACACAGGAATTGATTATCTGTTTTTTAGTTTTACCCCTTTTGTTTTATTAACTCTCGAACTCATGCCAATGGAATCACACAAAAACTGCAAAATGGGAATAAAATCCTGAAAGCATTAGCCGGTAATTGGGGGTATGGATAAAGAGAACTTATTGACTAATTAAAAAGCGATTGACCGATCTCGTGAATACTTCTTGGTTTCGTGATCCACAGTGGACCAATGTTAGAGTTGCCAAAAAGCATTCTTAATACCCATAACGGGCTGTATACAAATGTCTTTAATACAACATCAACACGAGGATACTGAGATTTTACCGGTTAAGGAACATAATGAAATTCTCAGTATACAGTTTCTTCTTGAATGTCATCAAAGGCATCCCTTTAATTTCATTATAACACAATTGAAACTCTCCCGAGTTATGTTAGAAAAGATCCTCGATCTTGTGATCAGTATAAGTATATAGCAGCTTTGAACTATATTCACAGACACACCACAAGTTTCACCTTTTTTCAAGTGACCGTATGGACTCATCCCATAGAGGTGGAATAATTTTGTGGCTTGGAGTTAAATCAGAAGATTAATCATAACAATTAACAAACTTGTTTTTATAGCTATTACAACAACATGACTTGATCCAGATAAGAAATGAAGGAATAGGTTTCTTACTTAACCCTTCAATGTCAAATATGATACGCACTTATTAGACTCCGAGATTTGAATGATACTTCTCCATATGTGAAAAAAGTGGACCACAATATTGTTTTCGTGTTCTAGAACGTGTCAATAAGTGTCCTTATTCGTAAGTACGAAAAATTTAGAAAAATCTGAACATAATATTATGGTATAAAGAATCGGAAATATAACCCATAATTAAAAGAAAAAATCAGGATGATATTAACAACATAACATAAAAAAGTAATCACAGTCTTTTGTCAGTCATTTTGATGTTTATTATTTATTCATTCATCCTCATAAAAATTGCGCCAATTTATGTATGTACAACATATACTTTTATTCATATACACACGCATACACACACAAAAATCCTTTTTCCCTTATATATCCTACCAGGCATCTTAACAATTTGTACACAAAAACCAATCATCATTGTCTTTTTTAAAAAGACATATGCATTTTTGGTACGAGTTGTATTCTACCTGGTATTGTTCTCATTCAAGTTTTTTTTCTTCCATGTTTCTTTCATTTTTTTCATTTGAAATCTGTATTTATTTGTTTTTGCTTGATCTGTTAGGAAAACTTCTTAGGGGAATGAAACCTGCGACAGAAAGAAAAAACATAAAACTATCTCAAATCATTTTAAACACCTTCGTTTTAAGTGAATGATTTTCAGAGTAAACCTTCCTTCCCCCTTCAGAAAATGTCAAAGTATATTATTTTCTTTAACATGCAATAATCCTTATGAGTTTTTAACTCAGGTTTTTTTGTTCTTAATTTAAAGATTTTTTTGGAATATTTATTTGTATCCTTAATGGATGCTAGCATCCAAAAAACAATAAACTCAATGACCTCTACTCAGTATGTGGTGCAATAATGTAAGATATCAGATCTGCAAGAAAAAATATGACAAGATAGCAAAATTTGTTGGTAGAGTTTCGGAAATCTATCTCTTTTTTTTTTTTTGGTTGGTTTTTGTAGTTTGTTAATAAAGCATAAATAGATTTATTTGTTTTCACTTTTTGGCACAAATTTATTAATAATGAAATGCGTAACATAACCTAATATTTGTGTATGTGTGTGTCTTTGTTTTAAGAAGAAATTATATTTACAAAAGTAAAAATGTAGTTCTGTTATTGATAACAATGATCTAATTAAATTTTCAGCTGCTTTTTGGTTATTAAAGTTAAAATTATTAGAAAATCTGTTGAGAAAGTAATGGGAGATATTCACATATTTAAAGTGATTTTCAATAATTTTTTTTGAAATATTTCGTTATAGGAAGCTTCATACGATAAGCCATTGATTCCATAATTACAACTAATGTATTCTAATTTATTTATTAGATTTACATAAAATGGTACTAAATATAGGATCTAAAATTTGCTAACAGCCTCAGCAATTCGCGACCACTATTTGGGGAAGATGGAAAGCATCACTTTCAAAATGTTAATAAATTTTTTACATAACGTAAATATTAAATATTAAACACTCAATCAACAACATCCGCAAGAAATGCGGATAAAGATCATCATGCATTTTGTATCGAATCCAGAATTGGTTAAAAGGAGTACAGTCCCCTATCTGGTCAGGGGCGTAGACGGTGGTTATCCGAAATTGTATGTTGATGTTCTTTTTAAATTTGTCAAAAATTAATTGAGACTATAAATGAAACGGAATTTCGTATAAAATAAATTTTTTCTCAATACTTTCCATTTCACTCTCCAAAGTTGGTTTATGTCTGCTAAGGTGTCGTTCATAAATTTTGTCTGGAGTCTTCTATCATTTCAATGATCTCCCTGCACACCTCCCGTTCTCTGCCATCGGCTTCAATACCTGGAGAGTAGAGAGTTCTTTAAAGACATATATGAGCTTACTTAGCTCACTTTTATCCAAATCCAATGTGATTAAAGTTTCCAGAATTAAATGTTTATTTACAAAAAAAAAAAAAAAAATAGTTCTGTCCCAGTGTGTATCATTTCAGTACAAAAGAGAATTTTGTAAAGACGTTTTTATGCACAGAAAAAAAATGATGCAAAATCAACGTCGATCATAATTGATTTGAGATTGATTTTTTCCATTTAGTTGTTTAAATTAAGCGTTTTGCGGTTGTGTAGAAATAATGTTGTACATATTAGAAGCTTTCGATCATTTAAAAAGATACGACGATAAATTTTGAAAATTAAAATTTCAAGTAGTAAAATTTCAAGAACATTCTCAAGAAACAATGTTAAATTAACATTTTTTATCTATGAATTAACATCATAGCTGAAACAAGTCTGTGTGAAATAGATTATTATTTTGAAAAGTTTTTTTCTGCAGGATTACATGGGATTTAGAAAACATTATGGACCCTTGAAGGGCAGTTGTAAGTACCTATGGGTTTGGCACATCGCTTTTGAATATTATAAAACTTATTTTACCAAAATTTGGATAAAATCTTTGTATATGTAGGAATTTTAAGGATTAAAATGTTCATTTCCGGGGGTCATTTGTATGCGATCTATATGAAATAATGGTCCGATTTCAATAGGCATCGTCCCTGGATCAAAATAATACTATGTGCCCCCACCTATATTGGTGTGGGGTATAAAAAGTTTAATTATTTCTATTTTTATTAATTTTACATGGATTTTTCAGTGTATACGATCTGAGATTTTGGTTGTTTCTGTATTGAAAAGTGCTAATTTTTCTAATTCTCTGATTCATGGACATGAATTGATTCGTCTCAAATATTGAAACGAATCAATTTTAGTTACGTTTTAATATTAATTTAAAAAATATTAAAAGCCCTAGAAATATATGAAGATAGCTAAATTTGACTAGAGGAAGTCTATTTTAGGTTGGAATTTCAGCCAAGCTATACATTTTTTTACAAAAATATTAAACAAAAAAAGTTAACACCACCGGGCAAAAAAAAAAAATCAAATATTTGTTTGATTTTGCGCTTTAAACAAAATAAACATTTTAGATTAACAAATCAGTAAAATTAATTAAAAAATAATTTGATATTGACCCATATTTTCAATTTATTTCTATTGTTTGAAATCATCACAAATGAAAGTGAAAATATTTTGCACTGTAGTTTGAAATGTTAAAAAAAAAATTCCAAAATTAATTTAAAATAATTTTCCGGGACGGAATTCTAAATTATAAAGGTTGTAAGGTAGATTTAAATGGAAATAAATTAGTCTCGTTACGGTAGCAATTAATTTGGTTTGCAAAATACGTTTGTTTTGTCTTGGAATATTTTTTCTTAGATCTGTTCTAAATTATATTTCGGTATAAAAAGATAACTGATTTTAAAAATAAAATAATCATGAATATTAAATTTTTAATATTTTTCATAACACTTGCTTCAGTGCGGCATTATACAAATTGGAGTGAGAGAAATTATAGAAAACCTATTATAGGAAGGACTTTTGTTGATATTGCCAAAGTTATAAATCCTAATCCTTATGCTTATGTCGGTGCTAGACCTTATCCTGGACAACCTTTTTGGCCAATGAATGGTTAAGGAAATAATTTGCTTTAAATATTAAACATTAATCGGATTTGTGATTATTATATTATTGTTTTAAATAAAAGATGAACTTTCTGAAACCAAAAAACGATATGTATCAATTGATCTGAACACTACACAAAGGTGAGGAAAGCTGCACATTTAACCAATTGCAAGATTTAAACAAAAATGGAAGACTATTTCAAAGCTATTACTTCTCTCATCTCATCTAACTTTCGACTGAAATTGTCTCCTCAATGTATGCATTGAGCAAATCTTCTGATTCTAGTCTGGCAATTCTAGAAAGGTCGGTCTTCTTAAGGTGTGTCAGTTTCGCTATTATTCCAGATAAAACATCTGTTACAGAGTTGACAATATTTGATAGATTTACAGTCCGGAAAGGAAATCTATCGTGGGAATTTCCAGATTCTGTTGTTGCATATGGTTCACGACCGTAAGGATATTGAGAAGGCATGTTTGCCTCCTTTCTGATTCCCAGCGTATTCCAGTCTGTGGAAGTTTCAGTAAGGTTTTTGGACTGCTTTCCTAGTGTGAGAGTTTCGTTGGGAAGAAAAACTTCCGGGTAAAATAGCTGTTAAAGAGTTGACAAACTTTGGAAAATTGGTAGTCGAACGTAAATCCAATTCTCGTGAAAACGCACGGAGTGTGTTGTTGATAAAGTTCAGGGAGGGAGTGTACTTAGAATTTTGCAAAGACAGACGGATTATGAACACCTGTAAGTTTTGCGTGTCTCAAGTGGCAATGTTTCACATTCATCTAAAATGGATAGATTTATATGTGTAATTGGTGTCCATACCATTTGCAAAAAATTGTAGGTAAGATCCGCAATATTTACTTGCCCCGATCTCAAAAGAGTCTTGGGAGATTATATTTATATACATAATAATCTTCTAAAAAATTATAATCCCTTTCAATTCACTGTAACATTTTCGTCAGATTATTCTTAGGAAATAATAAGAAAAATATATAGAAAAAAGAAAAAACAAAACAATAACAAATCTTATCAAAATTTCAAGGTTATGAGCACAAGTATAAAAACTTGTTGAAAATAAAATTCAAGCTTTAGTCTTAATTAAAATTTTTAAATTCAAAATACTTGTGAATTATAATTTCGATTTTAATCATCATGAAAATCATAACAATTTCTCTAATTATTGGATTACTAAGCACTACGGCTAAAGCAAGACCAACATTTGATGTTATAGCAGATATAATACATGATCTGGTACATGATCCAACTCAGCCTACATATCATAAACCACCACCACAATATATTAATAATGGACCATACACCCAAAATGGTTATCACCAGCCTGCATATGTTCAAGGTGGATATGGTTATAATCAAAGACCCCATCAGGGTGGTCGTTATACGGGAAATCATGGCTATTACGTAAATAGCCCACCAGGTGGATATTATCCACCCTCGGGTTCGCATGGAAATTATAATCCAAATGTTATTTATGATAATCAAGGATATTATAAAGGACCTCCATATCCTGCTAATCATCAAAATGGTTATAATTATAATAATGGTTATACGAATCCCGGTCCACAATATGGTTATAAACATCGAGGATATTAGTGTTATAAAATATAAAATCTAAAGTATTTCGTATGTAAATTTAAGTTAAAATTTTGAATTGTGTTCTGAATTAAAAGAAAAAAATGGTTGTTTAATAAATTTTTTATCAAAAACTTCATTCGTCTAATTCTATTTTTGATATCTTACACCTAAAGACTGCTGATCATCGAAATTTACGTTTAAATGTTTAATGCGATACAGTTATTACTTTTTGAGAATGTTAAATATTGCAACCCATTCGTTAAAAAACTGATAAATTTAAAGCTTTTTATTCTGGACCTGTGAAATTATATCTTTTTTAGGATTGCGATTTTGATATTCCTTTCATAATGGTATGTACCGATCATAAGATATATCCACACCATGAAGATTGAAGTATTCTTAATTCCCATACAAATCAGTAATGTTGAGAATTTTACGAAGTCCACAATTCGATTATCGCTTCAAGTAAGCCCTCAAGTCCAAATTGTACTAGGTTCAGTTTAGTTTAAGGTTTTCTTAAACATCGTCGATATTCTACAACAAGGTTAGAATTTTAAGTAGGACACGAATCTTTACTTCCATAAAAATCTAAAATATTCTTTTTAATTTTACTAAGATATCAGTCCACAATTTCGATTAGGTCGTATAAAGTCTCAATCAGTCATCAAGATTCATAATTTGCTGAACATCGTGAATCAATGTCCAAGAAACGGTTGTATTTTCTACAACTGTGAATTTTCTCTAGAAATCTACGAAACTTTGATTCGTACAGCGTCTAATTTTATAATTGAAAAGGTGTGTGCTTCTATTGATGAATTTGGCGGTAAAATTTATACCATGATGGAAAAATTCTCACATGGTGACAGTAATAGCTCAGCTGATTATTTTGCTCTCTCTAATTATTTTTCTCTCAAAGTTTGTTTACATTTTTAATACCCTACACCACTATATGTGGTTTGGCTATTATGCGAATAAGTATACTGTTTGACTCAGGATCACTTTCTGGGTCTTAATGAAATTTGGCGTGTGTCATTATTTGGGCCCAAGAACGACGCCCATTGAAATTGGTTCAATACAAATGTTCTTCTCGGAATGTGGATTTAAGATCACAAAAATCCTAAATATAAGCGAAATTAGCATAAATTAGTTTTATGATATTCTAAGACGTATACAAGGTCCATTATTTCTCATAGGTTCCATACAACCCCCTTCAAAATATCACTTTGAAGGACTTAATTCTCACATATACGATGGTATTTTAACAATAATTGGTGAAGTTAAAATAAACATAAGCAAAAATTTATGTATGAAATTTTACAAGGGTCGGTCCATCATTAGCTTTAGCTTCCGTATAACGTCCACTTAAAAAATTATTTTAGAATACACTAATCCCACATTATAATACGTATTTATAATACGAGGGTGGTTTATTAATTTCCGGTAGGGTATTAAAGTGTCAGTGACCGACCATAACCACTTACTTCTTATTGATTTTGTTTTATTATATTGTTTCGTAAACATTTTTTGACATTTATAACACAAATCCCAAAAACAAAATTGCCTGTTGTTTTTTGTAATGTTGTTATTGTTGTAGTTATACGGTCACCGTTTAAGTTTTTCAACCATGATTAACTTTTTAAGAGTAACGTTTCAGACGTAAATGCTTTACAAACAGAAAGGTCTTGTAAAATTAATAAAGATGCATGCTACCATTAAAGTATATCGAATTACAATGACCGTCCGGTCGATTGGAACGCTGTATGTTGATACAACGTTGTTAACACATTAAAGGTGTCAATTTTAGAAATATCTCGAGGTCCAGGAACAAAGCCTATTTTATTTGATGATATTTCAAGTAGCTCCCATACAAATGTCTATCTGAAATGGGGTTTAATCTCATAAAACTTAGTTTAGAAAATAACCGTACAATTTTATGTGTATAAATCTTAAAAAAAATGAGATTTGGTAAATTGTGCCAGGACGGTCCATAATATTCTATTCTTTTGATTATAATCCCACTTCTGACATAAATCGCTCATAAATGTGTTAAGCAAGTACCTTAAATTATACACAGTGTAATCAATCTCCCTCAAACTCTAAAAGCATCTTTCGCTGACTGTAGATTTAAAGCGATTAGAGAAATCGGCCCATAACAGATCATATTTCCCATAAAAAGTCCTCCATTAAATAAATGTATCATGTTAATTTGCATATCACTGTTGTACTGCTAATCGGTTTAAAATATATATGTAGTTACCCTTTGTTATCCCCCTTAATAAATTTATAATTTTACAAAAAAAAGTGATCAGTTTGATCTCAAAGAATGTACTGTCGCAGCACTGTCACTTTTACTGTTTACTTATTCTGTGAAAAACCCCAATAACAAATCTTATCAAATTTCATGGCAATAACTCAACTATAAGTTTGGTTTTATTAATCTCGCCATTAAGTTGTTCTTTAATAATAAAACTTATCAATAGAATTTTAGCGAATTAAAGTTTTGCACAAGGTAATTCACCGACCTCGTACAGTTTTTAAAATAAGTATTGAGCCTTCCGCTTTCAAATTATTTTAAATTCATTTTAAATCATAAAATACGAATTCACGGACCTCATATAATTTTAAAATATGTCTAGTCTTTCTAAAACAAGGCTTCAATGAAATTTTTAAAGAAATCTCTATTTTGTACTGAGGCTTTCATTTTTCAGCCTTTGTCATTGACTCTAACTTTCGACTTATTTTGTTTTGGACAACCCTTTTGTTTTCCTACGGATTCCAGTCTATGGCAATGCTAGTAACGTTGGGTGCAGCGATGTGAATTTTCCCTTTTGAGGGAAAAAGAAGTGAATTTTACTTTTTCTCCACAAGTGTTGATGAGGGTATATCAAGTGTTATGACCCCTAAATTATATATTTTGCATCAAATCATAATCTGAGTCGATTTAACTATATGTGCGTGTATGTTTTTGGGAGGCTCACATCCACAAAAATTTTTAGAACTCAATGAGATTTGACCTATGTAGTTGTTATTGTCCTAAGAAGTTTCTTATTTAAAACCGGCAAAGTCGGTTCTGTAGAAAAAATGTTATTGACCGATATTTGAGATAATCTCTTAAAGGCGAAAATTTTCTCAACGAGTATGTCTGCATATCTCTGTAACTAATACAGGATATCTCACCAAATGAATAGTGCTTTATTGTAGCCTTTTAAAATTTAAGGATAGGACACGGGAGAGTGTTATGGCCCTACAAGCGAAACGTTTAGTAACGCATATCTCTGATACTTATACATGAAATTTTATAAAATCTGCCCTTGGATGAAGCTATAATGGTAAAATAATATAATCAACACAATTTGGTGTAATACAAGGTCCATTTCCGACTCTATATTTCAATCACTGGGATTTTTTGGCCTGTTCTTTCCCAGAATTCTGTGGCTGCTGTCCTTAATAGATGTAGGATATTGCAAATACACTGATTTTCGAATATTTGCACCTTTTGTATGTCTCGAGCCGCAGAGTTCTAAAAATTTAGATAGACCTATATCTGAAGCAACTTTTGATTTTTTCAAAAAATTTTTTTTTGAATAAAAACTAATTTGGATTTTGAATTTAGAAGAGTTGGGATAAAATCTGGAATATTTTCTCTGAGTGGAACATGTATAGAAATGTCCTCGTCTGCTCCGCTGGTGAAACATGATATTATGTTTCTTCATTAATATCCAAAGTTAAATTTAACCCTTTGACGACCCCTAGCAAACAAGGAAATTATTTCCAGATTACGATCTTTGTTCATTTTTGTTTACACATTTTTTTTCTTAGAATCAAATCAGATTTATTTAAATAAGGAAAATAATTAAACACACATACACATACATAATACATATTTAATAAATATATTCCACATCATTTTTTGGATTATTTGGATCTCCAGTATTCACACCATTAGTATTTGTTGGGGTGGCGGGAATGGATGGTTTATAGGATGGAGTATTTGACCAACCATAATAAGGATATTGTACACCTGTTGTTGGTGTTCTAAATACAACTCCTGTATTGGGATATTGAGCCTGGGGATAATAATAGTAAACCGGTTGCTGGGCTACATACATGGGAACAGTGGATACAGGTACAATAGCGCGACTAAATAAAGGTGCTGATTTGACTGGTTCCAAAGTGTTATTACCGTCGCAAATAGTTAGCGCCAAAATCAGAATAGCACTCATGCAGTAAAAATGTCTTAAATCCATTATTGTTGTGTACATTTAGCGTTTGGCGTGTTGAAGTTTTAAAGAACAACTGAATCTGTTAAATTTCGAAAACTGGGATTTTCTTTATATTTATTTTATGATTGATACATAATGATGCTTGAATAAGATTGTTTTTGTTAAAAGTCATTTACTTGGTATTAAGAGACACAATATGGAAAAAAGAACTTTAACAGATAACCTTTCATATATACACTTTTTATGTATTTTAAACCGCAAAATGTAGCAAAAACGATGGATGACACATTTATAATCGCAGTTTTTTGTGTTTATAAATTCAAATTTTATTATTAATCACAATAATTTAATTGGAAATCGATATACGATACAATATCATGCAAAACTGCAAACGAATGTGTGTTACTCAGACAGTTTTTTTGTTCCAAAATTTTTATAAGTGAATGTAAGTGGATTAATTAAGATTATTAGGTGTTTTCGTGAACTTTTGTGAATAAGAAATTTAAATATATTTCATTTCGAAATAATCTTACATTTTAATGGTTCTTAGTTAGATATTTGAACTATGGCTGCACCAGAAGAAGGATTACTGTCATTTATTACTCTTTAATATTCCTATTCCATTTGGGCATAACTTGATGGTGCCGTACCCAAATATTTGTACAGTATTTCATGAAAATACTTGTTTTTTATCGTTAACTATTTTCTAAAACGTAGATGAAATTTATAAAAATCTAAATCTTTTCATTTCTTGGACGATGGAAATAATGGCTTGATATTTTAATAGAGGTCAGTCCTGTTTCTTAACACTTAATTCCAATCGGAAAAATTTTTCAGAAATGAGAATCTTTAAAATCATTTCACTTCATGGACGAAAGAAATTATGATATAATTTCTCAATCGAAGGCAGTCGTATTCTCTCATTTTATGCCACTCATATCAACAGAACATGGATAAGGAGTCCATGAAAGCGAATAATCACAATCCCCATATGAACCATATTTCTTAGTGACATTGCACCATGACAATATTTAAAGCGCAACATTATGTAATTAGAATCACAACTGGATGTGTCTTGGAACATAGAACATCATCATGAAGAAAAAGGGGATGCTGTCGGTCCCGCACATTTTGGTGGCATGTCATACGCTGATTCTAATATAATAATAATATATATCTAAAATGTCATATCAGCCCACATAGTTTGTCTGTGATAAACTTAAGGAAACGATTGCATCAAAGGGAAGTAATAGAATGCATTAATAAAGTCCTAGATCGACATCCAGCTGAGATTTCAGATAGTAAGAGATAAACCGAATCAATACTGGCGCAATTTAGGACCTATTGTAGCATTTATTCTCAATTGATACCAAAAATGAACTGTTCCGACACTCATAACGGGAGCCCTGGCCCCAAAGCTCTTAATACACATGGAAATTAATTGTCTCCGTAGATCAAAAAATCTTGTTCTAATACAAGTCTATATGCCAAATCTTAAGAAGATCGAACTATAATATACCAAAGCTCCCATTCGGAAAATCACTTAAAGACACAAAAGTTTTGAAAATAATATTACGTTCAGTTAAAACTCGACTAAAGTCGAAATCTTCGAATTAAATTTTGCAGGGTTCGGTTCAGAATAATTCATCTCTTTGTAGTGAATATTTGTTTTTTTAAAATATTGGTGTCAGAGGGTTAAAATGGTAGTTAGCTTAAATTTTAATAGTTACCAGCGTGCAATAGATGGCAGGAAATTATTTCCATTTGCGAGTCATTTCAACTGTGTTTGGTAGCTGTGATATTTATTGTAGGTTACTGATTTAAAGTTGTTAATGGTCCTTCGTAACATTTACTCTCTGGGCTTATAATTTGAATTATGTATTTCAATTAGAGTTTCTACACTGGAGAACGTTGCCGGAAATGAATTTTCTAAATCCCGGGAAATTTCTATCAGGAATTGTCAGGAAGTTATTTAAGTGAACAAGGTGTGAAGCTCCAGAAAGAATCATATAAAAGTACAATGAAATTTGTCCAGATTGCAGTTTCATATTTTAAACCTGCTATATCGCTTAGACTTAAGCTCTTATATAATTTTCCATTTTTAAATATTAAATATTAAAATTTCAATGGAATTCGGCTAAACAAACTTTGCACATGGCGTGGCGAATTTTGAGTATGATAATTAACATTCTTTAGCTCTCACATGAGAAAATAATTCCAGATTAGCAGCTTTAAATTAAAAAAAAAAATCGGAAAGATTCGGCAGACTCAAATATAGAATTTCTTCTCCTTTTTAATGTAATTTAAGCATTTTTGTCATTAGAAAACTATTAAAACATGTGGTCTCTAATATAATTTTGAAACTTCCCGGGAACTAAAAAACCCCGGGAAGAATATTATTTGAATTATTTTGAAGTTATTCTGATTATTACTGAGTTACTTAAAACGTAGCGTGTTTCTAAACCGAAAAATTGTTTTTTTCTAGTATCAAATTATTATCCAAAAATTCCACTTATCTCTTTCCACTTATTTGGTCTGTAGAATATAGATTATATGCTTTTTATCGTCTCAAAATTTCATAGTTTTGAGCGTTGGGAGTATAATTTTTTTTTGGTTTTCAATCTCCCATTTAAGACGTCTTATCACTCGCACTAACTTATAATAGACAGACTACAAT
Organism: Cochliomyia hominivorax; assembly: GCA_004302925.2. Classification (NCBI taxonomy): domain Eukaryota; kingdom Metazoa; phylum Arthropoda; class Insecta; order Diptera; family Calliphoridae; genus Cochliomyia; species Cochliomyia hominivorax. The sequence goes on from PYHX02000467.1 coordinate 80,042,127, forward strand.
AATAATAATAATAATAATAATAATTATTATTATTATTATTATTAATATTATTATTTTTATTATTATTATATTTGTTAAAATGTTTTATTTTTGCAAATAAAATTTAACTGTTAAAATTTAAATAAAAACACTTAAATTAAAAAAAATCATCCTCCCACTTCTCGTGTAAACAACATTTTAACGACAACAATGTATCTCAAGTTGATACAAATGACCATTAAGGCAAAGTCTTAGTTAGCGTTTGGACGTGATCTGAATTAAACCGTTAAAGAATATTTTGTATTAAATTAAAAAAAATAAAAATAAACAAATGTTAAAACATAAAAGAACTGTTAAACTACACTAAAAAAAATATTAACGCGAAAAAATAAATGAAAATTTATGCAAATTTTTTTCGAAAGAATTTTAAAAATAAAATCATGTAATCAATGTTAACCCATTTTATACGTATTATCGATTATTGCGTGCATGTTCCAATTAATTTATTGACCCAATTTAACATTAGAAGTTTTCTGAAATTTTAGTCGTTAACCCAATTTTTCTATGCAGTTACAATTAATAGATTTTTGAAGTTTTTAAAGCAGAGAAATTTAAAATTAAAAGTGAAATTATTTGAAAATGTCGATAATTTATATAGATTTTTAGCTTCATTATGGTCCTACAAACTGGATGATTTCAGTGTTGAAAAATATTCAATTTTTGAAATTAAACATCTGTCATTGTAGTTCAGTATTCAATAGACCGCAAAGTTTACTGGCCACATTTTTTCAATGGGCAGTGGTAGTTTCGATAAGAAAACAAAAAGGTCTGTGTGGTCAAGCGCAAAAGTTTGTAAGCGAAGAATTGAAACCATTATTCGACAAAGATTATTGTCAAACGCATTAGAATTTACACAACATTCCATTAGGATCCATATAAAACTTAAATGAGTTGAAGCCGAGAGGCGCGATAACGCAATCTAGTCAGTCAGGAACGACTAGATTGCGTTATATATAATGTGTACATGAGGCTAATCCCCAGAGTTACATGTAAAGACTGGCAAAAAAATACAGCAAAGACGAAGCTTCATAAACATGACGGCAATGAAATGATCTCTATATGTTGGGATCAGAAGGTTCTTTTGTATAATGAGTTCTGTACATAAAGCGATTGATTCGTTAAAAAGAATTGAGCAAAAACTACCGCTATATAAGATCAAATCTATTTAAATCCCAGGAGTGGAGTCAACTTGTGACATAATGTCATTAGTTTGCATAGAACCAGATTCATCCTGAAGAATTTAGATACTTTAGTAGGTCGTTAAGTTAAGACTATATCACTTAGTTATAGTCCTCTAGGAGCTGGGCGAAGAAGTTAGACTATCATCTCGTCCTTATCCGTATACCCGCAACTACGACAGTATTCGGCAATCCCAGTCTAGTAAAGTGTTTGCTATCACATATTGACCAGTAGTTGACTGTAGTTTGGTAGGCCACAACTCTTTGTTGACTCCTTCCCTCTTCTCTGGTTAAAAGCAGGAAGTGTTCGATAATGTTCCCTAATAAATACCCAAGTAAATGTTTAACTGATTCCACATTTGATATATCTGATTCGGAACCCCATTTGGGTAACTTATTTCCCTTATTTCCAAGATAGTATATAGCGGTTCCTGGGCACATATTAAGGTTAATTCCTCCCCGTATTAAAAGAACAGCAATGACGTGATTGATGTGACAGATTTTCAGTGATAGAAATGCTGCTCGATTGTCGTAATTCCCATGAACAATTCTGATGTGAAGCTCTCTACAAGCACTGCGACTATTCTACAGCCTGAAAAACACTATTCATCCGGAAATTGATTGAAATTCCTATTTCTAGATCTTCTGAAAAGACAACAGATTCAACCCACAGCTCTTCTTGAAATTATCGGTATAAATTCTTATGTTATCTCTCCATGGGGTTTTATCTATTCCAAGCACCCCTGAATGTGATTAGAATTTCAAAACTACTATCGGAATGCATATTAGGTGTAATGTGATCTGAGCTACGATTTATATATATCAGCAGCGTGTTCAAATTTTGGCATGTCCATATGCTTTCGATATTAAAAAGACACGAGGTCTTACTTTTTCATCATAATAAAACTCAAGCACCGTTGCAATACTACTTAGAAAACAATAGAGATTTTTTAATACTATTTTGAAGACAGTGGCAACGTTTAAAAAATCTAAAATATATTTATTTTCATTAATGTGGCAACTCTGTAAAGATTTTTAAATATACTTTTGCAATGGATAATTTTAATAAAATTCTTTATATATCACGATCTTAAGGTAAACAAGAATACAGCGTAATAAAGAATGCGTATTATTAGGGATTAAAAGGGTTAAGAAGATCATTTTAATGAGATTTTTAATGGAGATTGAAATAAGAATTCTAAAAATACTAGAATCCCATATAACTAATCAAAATACTGGACAAAAAAATAGCAAAAAAATGTTGCTCTTTCTACCCCACTTTCCAAATAAACCCCCTTTTTTATATAACTTATGCTTGAATTCTATATAAATACCAGACGTTTGTAATAAAACTTAATGGAGTTATAAATAAATCTTGAACAAAGAAAGAACCATCGGAAATAAATTTAAATATTTTGAAACAAAAAATTTAGATTTTTTTTAAAACATTCATCATGAAAGTTACGAATATTTTGTTAACATTTTTCATATTAATGAGCAATATTTTGAATACATTCAACAAAGGATTTGGCTTACAATCGGTTTCGGGACTTGTAGATCCCTTCCTATCCTATGGTTTCTATGGAAGCGGAAGACATCGTTCGTTTAATAGAGGCAGAAGTGGTGGCAATTATAAAATCAAGGGTAGAACTTTTAGACAAATTGCTCGTATTGCCAATCCATTGCAATATTCTCCCCGCAACCGACCCTATCCAGGACAACCCTTTCATCCCCAGGGAAACCCTTAACTTTTTCAAGAAATTATGTTTTTGTTTTTATTAGTGAAATTGTATGTGATATTTTTAAAGTAAAATTTAAATTTAAAAAAAAATTGTAATTTACTTTTACTTTAATTCGTTTAGTTGAGGTAATCGAGTTATTTAAATGTGAGAAATTTTGTTAATAAATTTTTTTTTGTCAAAAAAATGTTTTATTACTCCTATTTACATATACTTATATGTACTAACTATTTACAACTTTATTATGTAAAATTATCATTAAAAATAATCTCTTTTCAGCCTGAATTTTGAGTCATATTAGTCACGTTTAAAGTGATGACTTTTTATAAATTTTGAAAATAAATTATCAATCATTTTTATTATCCCGAAACAAGTTTAATATATTTTTTATTATTTCGTTTGAATGTAAATATTTACGGCATTATTCACATCTTTTTAATTAGTGAAATGATTTACAAATTTATTTTATTATTAAAAATATTGAACTTTGACTTGTTTGTATATTATATTTTTGACCCATTTAAGGGTAGAAAAAATAGTACTACAATCACTTTTATGATTCCAATTTATAGATGGCGTACGACTGGGTATTTGTTTATATACACATTCTATAATTCGTAATTTTAGTTTTTTTTCAATCAGTTATCAACACCCAAATGGGTGGTAACTAACACAAATCCAAGCTTCCATACAAATGTTCTCCTGAAATTGGGTTTTAAGCTCATAATACCGATATGGAAATATTTTGTTAAATTTGTTGACAGTTATTTCTCTTTAAGTTCAAAACCAATTTTCGAGAATATTGGTCTACAAATTGGAGCTACACATTCAGATCTACTTTAGAAAATCTCTTTAAGGTATACAAATCTCAAAAAAGATTAATGTTTTGATAAGGAGTGAGATACTTTACTATCTCATTCCTTAATAACAATTATGTTATTTTCACAAATATAAGAATCCATACAAATGTTCTTCCGAAATGGGATTTTAAGCTCATAAAGCAGATATGGAAATATTTTACTTAAATTTGTTGACAGACATTTAAATCTGTTTTAGTTCAAATTTAATTTTCGATAATATCGTTCCACAAACTGGAGTTACGGATTTAGATTCACTTTCGAAAATCTTTTCAAAGTATACAAATCTTAAAAAAGATTAATGTTGTGATAAGGAGTTCAATATTTTTCGATCTCATTCCTTAGTATCAATTATGTTGAAAAAAATTCAAACTGAAAATTATTAAACCACAAACTCATTTGCTTATTAAAATTATGTCTAACGAATCTTTTAATATCGGAGAACAAAAATTGCTGTGAGATCGAAAAAATTCAAATATTGAATGTTGTGGAAATTGAAATATTTGGTGAAAATTAAAATTTTGAGAAATAAAATTTGCAGTGAAAATTAAAAATTTATGATGAATTTTTTTTTAATAAAAAATTAAATTTTGATAAAATTGGATTTTTTAAATAAACAAAATAATAACTGAAACAACTATTGAATTATTAAGGGAAGGGTTCCGTTCTTTTTATAATTAATATCAAAAGCGAAAAATACTGTAAGAATTATTTATGTTTTCACAGTGTATTTAAAATAACGCTCAAATTATGAATAATATTTATACCCTACACAACTAAGAGTGGTGAAGAGGGTATATTAACTTTGTCATTCCGTGTGTAACACCAAAAAGGAATAATCTAGGATGCTATAAAGTATATATAAATCTGAGTCGATTTATCCATGACCGTTTTTCCTTTCGTCTGTCTGTTGTCGGTACGCTTACATGTGTATGAAATCCAACAAAAAAAGTTTCTTATTTTATGCGGATTCCTTTTTAAAACCAGCAAACTCGGTTCATTACAAACAAAGTTATAGACCAATATCTGAGATAATTTCAATATTCCAACAAAGAATTGATTGATTAATTTATATAAATTTCAAGCAAAAATTAAAAAAAAAATGGTCACTATGTACAACTATATATACAAAAAATCAGATCGGTAGAAAAAGGTTATAGTCACAAATATAATTTATCAGTATGTGTACATTCATAGTATGTTTGTAAATGTATTAGTGTATAAATGTGTGACGTAATGCGTTTGCTACCACACCCATATGGTGGAGGGTATTGAAGATTCGGCACAGCCGAATATAGAATTTTTAATTGTTATTAAAATATTTTCTTGTTTATTATTATTTTCTTAAAAAAAAATAAACTATACAAAGAGAGATCCTCTCTTTCAAATAGTTGGTCGCATTAAGTGAGAGTATTTTATATTCTAAATTTCTTTCAAATAAACCATCCTAAACATTGATTAACTTAAGATTTTAATTATTTAATTAAAAATCTTTAGTAAAATAAAAATAATAACAAAATGTATACGTACCATTTACCACCATCCATCCTAACCACCGATCAACCAACCATATATTTAACCATTTAACTAACCATCTCTCTTTTTTTCGTGTAACTAAGAAGCAAAATCCATGAGTATGATTACGTCGATTTAAAGAAATTTACCATTTACAAATGCGCAGTCTTTGCGTTAAGACGTGATACGAATTTAAGTTAACGTATAAATCGGATGTCAGATTTTTAACCGCAAAAATAAAGATAAAAATTCTATAACAAAAAATATATAATCAAATAATTTTAAAAGAAAATATAAAAGAAAAGAAAGAAATCATTGCAAATTTTAAGAACTTAATTGAATCATGATTAAAATAAAATAAAAAAAAACCTTTTTTTAAGATGTTAACGAAGTGAATCATTGAGACGTTGAAATATAAAAAATTTAGTAAAAAAAAAACAATTTTTTATCTGTTTAGAAACCGTTACAAAAAGTAATCGGGGGTAAAAAAAGAAACATATAGAACATTTTCAAATTTATTGTAAAGAATAAACAAATTTCAGTTCTGTTCTCTTTGCTCTCTACATGCAAATTAATATATAAAAACGTTTACGGAAGATATGAAAGCATCCAGTAGTGAATAAACCTTGATTAAGGAAAGAACATTTAACGCGAATTAAGAACTAATCGAACATAAATAGAACGTCAATATGAATTTTTAAATATTTTATTTATATTTATTGTCACTATGTTGTGCAGTGATCTATGTGCTGCTCTCTTCTTGCCTCTGCTGAAGAGCTTAAAAAGCAAACTGCTTTATGACAGTTATGCTCCAAGTTATGGCTATCGAAATCCTTATGGAGGTTATGGTTATAGAGCTGGTTTCTATGGTGGACCTTCTTATGGTAATTACCCACGTCGTTATCGTGGTGGACGTAAACGTACTGGCCGTACTTATAGTGATATTGCTCGTGTTATTAATCCCAATCCTTATGCTTTTGTGGGCAAACAACCATATCCAGCTCAACCCTTCTATCCTCGAGGATAGAATCTATCCTGAAATTGAATTTAATGTTTAGAATTAAGTTTTTGTATTTATGTGATAGTTTTTCAAAGAAGAATAAGAAATAAAATTATTTGTATAAAAATTATTTCATATTTTTCTAAAGTGAATTGATAAGCGAAGAATGATGACAACGGTAGGATTTTATTATACGGTTTGTACTTCCGTGAAATGCATAATTTTATATCTATGAATTTGAGTAGCTTAAGATTTGATTCGAACATCATCAAAAAGAACAAAAACTATAAGAGTTTTAATCACTAGTGATGAAATTTTGAACCTTTTTTTAGTGCATTCTGTCACTTTGCTCGAACACAAAGTCCATCACTGTTAAAAATCGACCACTCTTTTGGCTAACTTTTTGTGCTTTTTAATTTAAAGTGAACGCATCATTAAGTCTTATAAATGGATGCATATCTGCAAAATCAAAATACCTGAGGTGACCAACTTTGGTATATCATCTACTAAGCACCTGAACTTATAGGGGCATGCACCGCTCCATTTAAACTCAGAACTACCTCAGCTCTATACATTGAATTTTCATTAAAATGTCTCTTACGGCTACAAAATTTTCCCAAAAAAATCGACACTGTGTGTGCAGTATAGGTCAAGCTGCAGAATTATTTCGAAAAATTGTTTGGGCATTTAGTCTCAGAACCGAATTGTTTTTGATCTCCTAGCAACTCGACATTTGAAACCAACAATAAGTGAGACAATCTGAAAATTCAAATGGATTTGGATTGAATATTTTAGGATTTCAATTTATATAACTTGAAATAAATATTCTGCACTCAAAATACAACAACTGAAAGTAAAATATATTTTGACAAAATAAATTAGTTTTTATAACTCTTTTTTAAAATATTTTAATGGAAATTATAAATAAGAATGTCTATATACACGTATTTTAAACATTAATTAAATCACGTTTTCTTATTATTTTAATATTTATGTCCATTTATAACTACTACTCGATGATATAATAATAAAGTCTAAAGTCTTTAATTGTACAATTTAACACAAATTCCTTTCAAATTTAACACAATCATCGAAAAAGATCCCCTTCAAAAAAAGTACCATTTATGAAAATGTTATGAATAATATGCAAATTAGTTTTTAAAATGTGAGATCGAAGAATTCCAAACACACGTTTCCTTAATTTTAATTCAAGTAATATTAATTTTTCTTATCAAGTTACATTTGTAAATCATGTCAGTTATTATTCAAAAGCAAAACAATAGAAAGCATTTCCAAAAGAGCTCCCAACACATCCAGTAGGAAAACTGATCGTTTAGTTCGAGGCTCCAACTATTTGGCACGAAAGATAATACTAATGCAGGTTCAAAATATACAATACTTAAAATTTCCTGACAAAAAAAAGCTGTTAATAATTAAGAGGCTCAAAACAGCGTATGTTCTGGCAGAATTTTCCCAAATTCTGGTCAAAAAATTTGTGTTGCTGATGCTCTAGAGAATGTTTAAGAAAAATTAAGGACCCAAAAGCAATCAAAATGTCCCAAACAGCAATATGCAGTTGTGGCAAAAGAAGCTAATCCATTGTTTCAACGGGCTCTATAAATACCGAAATTTTCATCAAGGAATGTCTACAAAAAAGAATGCATCCATTCATAATACTTTATAGTGTGACCACTTAATGTTGGCATCTTACAGGAAGAATAATGTAGTATATATACTAAGAACTCCAAATTGTCCGGAATTAAGACTAGTGGATAGATATTGGGCACTTGTTAAAAGAGAATTGAAGAACACAAAATGGTGCCCAAAAGTGTGGAAAATTATAAACGGACATGGATTAACTGTTCGAGCAACGTGACAAAAAATAAATAAATGTAAAAAATAAAACTTTAAGTTTTTTGGTTTCGTTTTTATTAATGTTTAGGAATGTTAAGAATTTTTCAATCTAAATGAAACTGAAAATAAAAAGTCCAGTTAAGATTTTTCTAATAACTTGGAACTTATGACTAATAAAATTGGGACAATCTATCTATCTATCTATCTATCTATCTATCTATCTATCTATCTATCTATCTATCTATCTATCTATTTATCTATTTATCTATATATCTATCTATCTATCTATCTATCTATCTTTCTATCTATCTATCTATCTATCTATCTATCTATCTATCTATCTATCTATCTATCTATCTATCTATCTTTCTATCTATCTTTCTATCAATCCATCAATCAATATATATATGTATATATAAAATCGAATGTGTGTATTTATCTATGTATAAAACGTATAGACTCCAAAACAGATATATTAATTTTGATGAAATTTTCACAAAGTGATTCCATTATACTCGAAAGTAATATAGGCTATAAGAAATTTCGATAGGACCAGGGGAAGGGTACCCCCCATTAGTATCAAATCATTGATTATCGAATATCTTAAGAAATATACAAACGAACTTTCTGAAATTTGGTCGGAATCACTTTCTTAAGGATCTATTTCAGGATCATGGGGAGAAGTAGCTTCACAAAAAGCAAATAATATCGAAAATCTAAAGAACTACTGCTCCGAGAATTTTCCAATTTGGTTCCAATTACTTTTTAATACACGTTTCTTTCAAGATCTCAACAGAACTCTCGTTGTTACAGTTCTTTAGATATTCGATAATCAATATTTGCTCTGTGTGGGGGGTACCTCTCCCCTGGTCCTATTGGATTTTTTATAGCCTATGTTACTCTCGGGTATACTGGGATCATTCTGTGAAAATTTCATCAAAATTGGTCAAATCGTTTTAGAGTCTATACGTTGCATACATACACATACATACAAACATACATACACACACACATACATACATACATACATACATACATACATACATGCATATATATACACACTTCCTATTTTATATATAGATAAAAATATAAAAAAAGAACAAATAGTTTTTATAATTAGGACGTGTCCCGAATAAGAAACGTGTTTCAAACTGAACAAAAATTAAAAACAAATTAACACAAATTACAAAGAATTAAAAACTATTAAGAACAAACTTCTTTTGAATTGATCTAATTGATCTATTTTTAAAAAGATCTACACACGAGTTAATTTTGTAAAAGAAGTGACAACTTTTCTCAATCATTAAAGATTAAGATCAGACTTATTTCAAGCACAAAATTCAAATTCTTGTTAAAATTTTAAAGATTTTATCATTTCCAGAAAATTTACTATCTATTAGAAAATATATCTATCTATATATATCTATCAATCAGTTACAGCCCTGAGAACCAGCAAAATCGGTTCAGTATCAAAATATTAAAACGTTGTATGTGGCAACTTCTAAGTTCTAGCAAAGATCTTTTGTAATTAACATTAATTTTATATGCACTTTATTATCATTCCAAAAGTGATCAAGATCGGTTCAGTAGAAGAAAATGTTATAGCCAAAAATATAACTAATTTTATGACTCATTTAGGTGTTCTTGTGTTATATTTAGGAAAAACTTTTATATATTGTAAACATTTGTGATGTATGTGTGTATGTACGAAACATAAAGTATTTACTTCACACGCATTTGTGTTAAAGGGTATTTAAGATTCGGCATTGTCGAATATAACATTCTTACTTATTATGTATTTCTATACAAATAATAAATACACCCATGTTAAATGTATTGCGTCCGTTCGAGGGGAAGTGTGCCAAATCGTAAGAGGTGTGTATAGTTTATTTCTTTCTACACAGTTTAAGTTGAAAACCTGACATGAATTTAAATATATACATATAACTGATATTCAATTGATTTATTAATTAATTTTGTTTATTTTTGTTTTTTTTTTTAAGTGCGAAAAAGTTTATTCAACTTTATTTTAATTAATCAAGTTTAAGGTTACAGTTTGTTTAAGGTCCAAACTAAATGTTGTATCGAGAATAAAATGCACATATTCTTATTTGCATAAAAATTCTACTCTGTCGCAGATTTAAAATGAAGATTTGGCCAAAGCAAAAGATATTCGCCATAATAGTTTTTTCGATATTCAATTACTAAGGAGTGAGATCGAAAAATTCTTAACACTCGTTTCTTATAAAAACTTTTAACCCATCTATTATTCGATCTTTTAATTTTCTTATCAAGTTACCTTTGTAAATGGGTGATTATTTCTGACGAGGGGGATGTAAACTTGGAACTCTATTTCGACGATGGAATTTACAGGTCATACACTGACGGTTCCAAGCATTGGAGCAGGGTAGGAGGTGGGTTCTTCATTGAGGACTTCGATATTAGGGCATCCTTCAGACTAATGGATGTGTGGAGATCTCTGCCATTAAGAGGGTCGAGGGAAGACGAATTGACTTAGGTATAATCGTATATCGGGAGATATCAGGATATATACCGACAGCAAATAGACGATCAGATCTATTGTAGATGTTTATACGACGTAAATATTAACGACTGAATACCAGATATCTTTGAACAAGATAGCGACACATTCTGTTTGTTACGCTGATTTGGATTCCTGGACACAGCAACTGCTTCGGTCACCACTTTGAGGATGATTTGGCTAGGCGCGGTGCATTACTTGATTTTGACTGCATCTTTTGACTGGTTGGACTTCCTCTGACATATTATAGGGGATGCTTAAGAATAAGCTATTTGGGATAGCGCAGACACGATGTGTGACTGCGACCACCTGTCGACGTCCCATATTATCTGGCCTAAATACGACAAGAATGAGAAGAGAATGGGTACTGAACATTATGGTTTCTGTCACAGTTGCCGTGACGAACTGGAAGAGAGGAAAGTTCTTCATTTATTATGTTACTGTCCTATACTTAGGGAGATTAGGAACACCGTTTTGGAACCTATACTCTTGATCAATGCGATCAATGTTACTGTCCTATACTTAGGGAGATTAGGAACACCGTTTTTGGAACCTATACTCTTGATCAATGCGATCTTGGAAATGTTAATTTGAAAAAGCTATTTTCTTTTCTTGATTAAAGATTTGGATTAGACTTATTTCAAGCACAAAATTCAAATTCTTGCTAAAATTTTTAAAGATAATTAAAAAATAGTATCAGAAAATATATCTTTATATCCAAGTATTTGTTATAGTTCTGAGAACCAGCAAAAACTTGTTATGTTTTCACTTGTTATGTTATTGTCCTATGCTTAGGGATATTAGGAACACCAACTTGGTTGGCAAAACATTAAAAGGTCTGCCCTCAAACAATACCGGGAAAACTTGTACGTTTATAGAAAACCTAGTTTAGGTAGAAGGAATTGTCCACAAATATTTCTTAAGCCAAAAGTAGAATGCATTTTCAAAAGAGTTTGCAACATATCCGGTAGAAAGGAACTGAGTGCACGGAAAATTTGGTACGAAAAGTTAAAGCTAAATGAAAAACATACAAGGCTAATACAAGGCACTCCTATCAGGCTCATTCCTGATAGGAGTGCTGCTAAAAATTAAGAAGCCAAAAAGTATCACGGGAATTTATAGATTATATTAGAATGAGGCTGTTCAATATTGTAACGATATTTATGTCCCAACTATACATTGAAAATGTTATAGAACTTATTGAGAACAAATACTAATAACTTGATGAAATAAAAATGAGAACTTACCAAATTTTTCGAATAAGTTACGTATGGAAGTATGAGATGCTGTAATAAAATAAAAAACATTAATACTTCAAAAATATTATATAATTTTATTCTTTGAGAAAATATAATTAAAAAATTAATAAAGATACTCTACATTACTTACTTTTTGTTATGTTTATGAATATGTAAATATAAAAAATAATGATAGAAAAATAACCAGACTTTCATAAAAAATATGTATGTATATATGTGTATGTTATCTAAGACGTAAATTTATAAATGAAACATCACTTTTTATATGCCAGGAATTTTAAAATCCAGTTCCCAAACTTCGGGTACAGTTTTAAGAAAAACATTATTATAAAATAATGTTATGAGACGACATACTAAATGTGAAACATCACTTAATTTGGGCATTGAATTTTCATTTAGAATTCCAATAGATTGAACAATTAATGGTTTAACATCAAGGAATTTTTTATTAGCCAATAGCATAGATAATTCACGCATTGAAGAAGCATGATCTTCACTAACCACAATGGTTTCACCGATAGTACTAAAAATAAAGTAATTTGTAAGTATATAAATAAAAAATACTTAATTAAAATTAATTAATACCTTTTATAGGGAAACAACGAAAATATCACAACTGCCAAACAGCGTGTTAAAACTTTACGCCTGTACGGGGAATAACAAAATAAAAAAAATAATTAAATTTAATATCAAGGACATATTTTATAAAACCTGATTCTTACTTATTTGTTACCACATCCTTTTTAAAACCAATGGCTCCTAGAATACCATCACCCCAACTCTCAGATTGTGTTGATATTATTTGTAAATGACGTGCCAACATTATTAAAGGTTTTCGTGCATTTTGTGGTTCTTTTGTCAAAATTTTACAACCCCATGAAATCATAGCACCCCAAACTACCGATAATATAGGTTCACTAGAAGGTTCAGTCTTTAAACTTTCCACCAATTGACTTAGATCTTGTAGGAATGTTATTTGATCACCCACAGTAGGCATTTTCTCCATTTTATACAAAATAAAAATATGTAAAGTAAACATGGAAGAATTTCTCATAATTGGCATCAATTCCAATTTCTCTAAAGACATCTGTAATAACTGCAAGAGATTTAACCAAGTTGGTGTATGCCATTCCAAACTCTCTTGCGAAGAGCGGAAATAAAAAGCAATGCTGGCTTCCAGCAAAGTATAAGTTCCGCCTATGAAAGCTTTCATATGGCCAATGGCACTTAAAATACTACACATAAGCATATTACCGGGTTGAGCATTTAACTCCTGCCATTTTACCATACATTCAATATGTAAACTAAATGAATTATGTAGTTACCAAAATGTCTAAATTAAATATGTTTGGTAAAACTTACTTTGAGGTTTCCTCACTTTGTGTTTGCATAGGTAAAATAATTTCCAGCATAACATTTAAGGCCTCACGTCTTTGTTCTTCATGGCTTTTTGTTGCAGCCAATGCACATAAAGAGTCATTCAAGGTATTTAACAATTCTTCAAAAGCATTCTTAAAGACGCGATTTCCTTCCTTCGTAGCTAAAAGTTTAGGATTTTTAGTTGCACAAGCTCTTTGTAAACGTATCATTGATCTTGTATATAATATACGTTTTGCTGTAGCATTTGATATATTCTTAGTTTGATCACCACGTTCTGGCATCATAGCACAAGCCAAACGTATTAAACTATAATGAGAAATATATATTTTTTTACTTTATATTTGTTATGAAGAAAAAAAAATAATAATAATAATGTATTCGTTCTTACTCTAATACCGCTCGGTCGACATAATTTGTTTCAGTTGGTATTTTAAGTATTATAGTGGGTTCAACTGTAGTCACAAACCATTTTAATAGATTTTCCAATTCTGTATAATCAACCATGTACCAGGGATAATTTACGGCATCTTCTAAAATTTTACTGGTATTCACTTGTATATGTATATTTGGTTCAAAGGCAATTTTAACAAAAATTGTAAAAAGTTTCGAAACAACAATCACTTGTTGCTGTACGGGTATCGAAGGCAGTGTTTCGGAAAACCATTCATTCCAATTAATACGTATAAAAATGTGTCCCAACATGGCATGAGCTTCAGGGATGAACTGTAATTATGTTTAAAATATTATGATTTTCGTAAAACAAATATGACTTAAGGAGTGAGATCGAAAGATTCTTATTATTTTTTTTGATTTCAATTTACAAATAAACTTTTTTATAGTTTTAATCACAACTAATGAAACTTTTTATTTCTTTCGGTCGCACTTGGTACTAATACCACATTATTGTTATTGTACTACTCAAGGACTTTTTACTATAGTGACAGTATGCCAAGTCAGGCTGAAAATAAGTTGACACATTATGTGAATAGAAGTAGACTTTTTAAATTTCGGAATTTATAGAGACCTTCGTAATAAATTATTTGAAGATTTTTGGAAATTTTGACAGCTTTTGGGTTATAAACTTTACATCAACATTCCCTCGAACGTCAGCATTACAATATTATGTCCAGCAAGTTGCAAAAATTATGAAAGATCATACGTTTCATCATTCATTATGCAACAACAATGCTTGGGCAATTTTTAATCAGTCCTGGTCACTCATTTAATCAGGTCTGGTCACAAACAAAATAACTGACATATTTTACAAAAGTAACTTGATAAAAAAAAAACAAATAATACTTGGGTTAAAAGTTTTAATGAAAAACATGTTTTTCGAATTTTTCAATCTCACTACTTATATTTTAAAAGTGTCTTAAAATATTTTTGTTCTTACGCCATAGTATATTTATTAAGAACAAAACGAGATTGACTTTATAGCTGAAAATTATAAGTGTTTGTATTAACTAAGTGGATTAAATTTCTTACCTTTTGTAAACTTTCATAAAGCATATCAATATATTCGACCTGAGGTTTAAAATATTCCCAAGGCAATTCTGCAATGCCCTCATGAATGGGACCATAAACAAAATACTCTATATTAGGAACAGTAAAATGATGTATGTACCAACTGAACGTATGAGCCAAGATCTTATGGGAAACTGCAAATGTATAAAATGAAAATAATATCGAATACGAAAATAAAAAAAATATAAACTTACTGGGTAAATTTTCCATGACAAATATTAAAGTTCTAATGAAATTTTTGATAATCACTCTACTAGAACCAGCATGTTGTTCACTCCAGGGATATAACATTTTGCCATTAACACTATTGAAAAGTTGTCGTATCCAATTGGCAGAAGATTGTTGTATTGTTTGTTCGGTGTAAGTTATAAGCCAAGGTGAATACATTTCAATAATTGAACCGAACACTAAATCACAAACTTAAAACATAAAGTTACATAAATAAATTAATTAAAGTGAACAATTGTTATAAACAAAAATAAGGACTTACTTTGATCAGCTAGTAGTTCCTGGTAGGTACATATGGCTGTTACCAATAGGCAATGACCAAAACAGGAAAACCACATGGCCAATGGTTTGCAATATTCTTTGTGTTTAGGATAGAGACCATGTAAACCATGACTCAAACGCTCTTTTTGAAAATGACGAGCAAATAACATTATTGTATCAGTTGAAGCTTTAAGATTAAATAAATTTTGTCTTCTAGCAAAATCCATGGATGTCTCTTGTAACTTTTCCTGACTGGTATTTAAATCAACTTGTTCACAGCTAAATTTAATTAGTAAAGAATTAAGAAGATCCAACAAAACGATGGGCATTAATTTTTGATCAGAAATACGATCTAAAACCATTTGCATAACTTCACCATAATGTTCAGGAAAATCATAATTGAATATATGCACCAAGTGGCGACGAAATAGATCTTGCAAAAGGCTAGAAGAAGGCTGAGACCAGGATTCTAAACCTTGCAATACCAATTGTAAAAGATTATTTATATCAAATAATTTGGGATGATGGGAATCTAACCATAACATTAAATCAAACTAGAAAAAGAAAGGAATTTTATTATTAAAAAAAAAATAATAAAAATAATAATGAAAAAATATGAAAAACTTACTTTGGAAAATAAAACAAATAAAATTTTTGTATCACAGAGTTTCAAATGGGAATCAATAAGAAATTTATACATTTTCAAAAAGTGAGGAGGACGCGTTTGACTGGGTATAAATACACCAGATAAAGATTTTATTAAATTGGGTCTTTTTAAAGCCAACTCCAATATTTTTAAACCTTCTGCTTCTTGATTTTCTTGTATAAAAACCTAAAATTATTAGAAATTATTTTACAAAAATTAATTATATTTTTTTCTATTTCAAGAAAAAACTTACACCCAAATCATTTAATAATTCTGTATAGAATTTATTGGTGGCATTAAATTTCATTGTTATATCAGACATATTCTCAATGACATGATAGAAGTACTCTATGCCCGTATTCAGCTTTAATTGATTTTTAACATCATGCTGATCGTTGCTGCGCGTCAAGAGTAAACGTAAAATTTGTCCAATTTGTCCTACACATTTAGCAAAATCTTCAACATTCTCATTTAACATTTCATCGATGATTTTATCATGTCTCTCACTATATGTATTGATTTTTTCCTGAATTTGTTCATCTTTACGTATCATTTCCAAAGTTGTTACAATTCTTGCTGGATTCGTACACTGACGATTGAATAGTAATGAGTTACAACTTTTTATTTTTATTTCTTCATAAGGCACCATTTTATAAAGATGTATAATATTGTCCATATAATTACGATTAATTGCATTAAGTTCAGAGGTCTTGAAGTGAAACTTCCTAAAGGATGTAAAAGAAATAGAAAATTTTTACAAGGCACAGTGGTTACAAAATGATTATGTTTTCAATTCTGCAAAAATTCTACATGGTTAGAATACAGGTGCCTATCTGGTCAGAGGCATAGTCGGTGACCCTCGCGCAAAAATTAATTATGACTTGAGATGAAATAAATTTTATCTTGCTCTTCGTATTTTTTATAGTTTTTAAACATTTTTATTAATTGTTTTAAAATCAGCGAGCTTAATATCGATCCCAATTCTTTTCAAATATGTCCCAGATTCCCTATTAAATTTTACAAATTATAGTTGCAAAAAACTGATGAAGTTACCTTTGTTAAATATGTCAGTATTAACTGAGATGAGAAATAAGTCCGTAGTAAAGCTAATAATTATTTTCAAAAGAACCCAACTTGATCCAACAAAAAGTTGAACATGCATTTAAAGGTCTGCATCAAACTGTTCCCAATGTTTTTAAACACGTTTCTAATGTCAAAAAATAGCAAACAATTTGAAAAGAGCTTCTCGGTAGGGATGTAGTCCGGTTAGCTCTGTGCTCGGACTATTTGAAACGAAAAGTTAAAACTAATGCAGATTTAAACACATACAATGCTCAAAAGGTTCCTGTCATGAACGCTACTAAAATTAGAGGCTTAAAACGGACCTCGGAATTGAACTCAAGTTAAAAAAAAAATATTCTTGTTGCATAAAAGATGATGAAACGTATATTCTGGCAGATTTTTCTCAACTTCCTGGCCGAGACAATGTTCAATACAAGTTGAGGATCCAAAAGCAGTCAAAATTTTCCCAAAAAGTTCTTTGTTTGGCAAGCAATATGCCAATTATTTAAAAAAACCGAAATTCATATCAAAGAATGTTTACAAAATAGGCTGCATCCATTCATAAGACTTCATAATGTGTTCTGATTTAGCATCCTGTCATTATTATAAACAAGCCTTTGAGTGGTACAAGAACACCATGAGAGGCAAATCCTTCAAGCTGATCGGAAGTAAGGCAAATGGAGAGATATTGGGTTCTTGTTAAAAGAGAATTGAAGGACACAAAAAAGGTGTTCAAACAGAGAGCAAAGTTCGAGCAAAGTGACAAATAGCTCTATAAAGACATTAATGGAAAATTTATGTATGTTAAGAATCAATCTAACTCCTTATGAATCCGTTATAAAGTTATATTAATATGATATTGGAATATTAAATTATATATATTTTATATATTATACAATGAAAATTGACCGAAGTATTTGTTTGGGATTTTCCTTTTTTTAAGGCTCTGATTCATGGACAAGTTGATACATAGTGAAATAATTTACTGTTGGTATTAGACTTAGAACGTTGATATTAATTTATACATAACAACACAACACACATGTTGAGGAATAAATTAGAGTGTAATTTTTACAAAGAAATTATTACTTACGTTGCAGTACCCGTTAAAACTCTTAATTTTTCTTTAAGTTCTTTTAGAGAATGTTGGGTGATCTCTTGTTGCATCAATAAAGTGGGTTTCACGTATTGTGGTGGTGGTAAATGTTTATCATAAGAACATAAATGAGCTTTAATACGTTGTATGGGCGTAGCTTTTGCTTTAGGTTGCAAAGGAGATCTTAAATTTGTTTGAGTTTTTAATCTAAAACATTTACGAGCCCATTGATCAGCCTGATAACGTTGTTCCTTACGTATGGAGGGAAGATGTATATACTCTGTCCAGTGACTCTAAATATTAATTAAAAAAAATTATTAACATTAACTAATCAATTTTTTTTACATTTTACTCACCGTATTTCCATCAAAAATTTCTTTTAGTTTTTCATTATTATACTGTGGAGGATAATTAATTTGTTCTTTAGACAATTTATTTAGACCTATATCCTCAAGCCATAAAGCATATGTTTTCATAATTCTAAAATTTAGAAAATATGTTTTATAGATTAATTATATTATATATTGTTTTAAGTTACATCATTTAATTACTTACTTAGCACAACTTCTGTAACAATAACTGAGACCATCATCTTGAGCATGCTTTTTAGCTTCGCTTTCATATAGAGTTTCAGCGGCTTTAAGTTGATTTTTGATTTTTTTCATTACTGTTACATTAAAATCATAAAATTTATCTGAGACACCATGCACTTGTTGAAAACTATGCTCATCATAGTGTGGAGGAATACGAGCTAAATATAATTCAAAGAACTTTTGATTTATTATCGGAAAGAGGGCATGTCCAATATCCATATTTGCCACCAGATTAGCATATTTGTAAACCACTAACATATTTGCAGGATATGAAGACTTCTTGGCAATACTTAAGGTTTTCTATGAAAAAAGTGATAAATTTTTTTTTATATTTTTAATATATTTAAATTGGACGAACTATACCTTTAATACAGCATCAACATTTGTTTTGACGCTGGCTGCACTAAGTTGTCTTAAAAGCTCTGTCCATATATATGAATCTTGGGTTTTAAATTCAATTTCTAATAAAATCATAGCTAACCAAGGATGATAAGGTGATATGGCGGGCACCTTTGATTGATTGCCACCGAAGAAACCTTTAAGTGTAGACATTTTATTGATGCCTTTCCAGTCGGTACATTCTCTGTAGTAATTATTAAAAAATTCCACACATTGCATATGAGCATCGGGAAATTGATATGCCACTCTTAGGATTTTATCCAACAAATAGACAACATAAGTATTTTGCCAATTGGGTAGCGCTGTTAAACAATGCAACCAGATGTTTATAAGATTTAAAGGTGAAGATAGACCATAACTGGAAATAAAGATAATATATTTTTTTTCAATGGAAACAATACTGAACGAATGTGATAACTTATTCATAAAAGTGTTGAAATCAATTTTATGATCCAATCTCGTAACGAAAGTATCTTCAATTTATTATTTAAAAATCTTTGAAAATTTCGAGGTCTAAATAAATTCAAAACTTAAGATCATTGATAAGAACTTGTTGGGTACTGAAACAATATGACAATATCGGTTATGAAATAGTTGATAAATTGTCTTGCGGAGATATGGTACTTAATACGTCTGGTTTTTTTTACAGAAAGAAAATGTTTAAAACCTATAGCCGAAATTTGATGCGGTTCACACAGATCGTATAGGAATAGAGTTTCTCTAAGAAATTTTATAGGATTCCAAACGGGATTGGTGACAGTGCAATATTTGATTTATTACTGTGCAAGGCTCCAGCAAAGCCATCAGTAACCAGAATTAAAAAGTTCATCTTCAAAGCGATGATCCATAGTAGTTTGTAACTGAAACTCAGAAATCGTATTCACATACGATTACGAATCAAATGAATATTACTCCCAAATTTATGACTTAATGACGATCGCTTTTAAATTTTATTTCAATATTTTTAGTGATGAAATATGAAAATATTAAAAAATAATATGAAATCAACTTAATAAAAACATTTACCTGTTATATGATGTTATTTGATGATGTATCATATTATCAAATAATTCTAAAACTGGTCCCACTGTATTGGGATAGACCATATCTTTAGCCATTTTTAAATAAGTTTTATCAGCATTTAATAAAGTATTTAAAATTACATGAAAACTGCAAAATAGAAATTTATAAAAAAATTTTAAAGAAATTTTAAAACAAGTACTTACCCCTCCGAATTCCCCAATGTCTCTGGCGTTTCCAAGAATAAAGGCACTATCAATTCTAAACATCTAATTACAGCTGCATGTCTATGATCACTTAACAAACGTTGCATTAACTCGAACCCCTTTTGGCATATTAAAGGTATGGAGTGACCATGTAACGAGGCTAATAGAGCAATAAACAAAGCTAAAGGTCTATTTTCGGTAACTCCCTGATAAATCAAATCAATGCGTTCCAATTCAGATACAAACATTAGTGCCTCTGTGGGATTACGTAATGTTTGTTTAACTTGTTCAACATTTTGATCCATTATATGTAAACGTAATATGGAAACTATACTCCAACACCAAGTACAAAATTGTTCTTTTGTTGATTGACTAAAGTCTATAAGACTTGAAACTTGGCGAACACTTTCTGAAATGCCTGATAAGCCCAATACTTCGGGAGCATGTTTGGTTAAAGCATCAGAAATAAGACAAGCCATACGTACATGTATATTGTGTGGTAAAAATAATCGGCCATCACAATCAAAAGACCAATTTAAATGACTTATAACAATACGTGCCAAGATATTTTCTTCAGTTTTAAAATCAAAATGTAACAACCAAGTGGAAAGTATTTCAAAACTATCCATACAAGGTTTCCAATTTTCCAATGGAAGAGATTTAAACAGATATTTTAAATTTTCACAATTATTAAAATGTGTTTTTAACTTAGATAGAAGGCAGGAAATTAAATCCTCATAGGACAAAGTTAAATTAACCAACATATCACGAGCAGTTTTATAGCAAATATCACGGGTGTCATTATTTATAAAACCAATCTAGATATAAGAAATTAAGTAACACGAAATTGATTTTGAATATAAATAATAATAATAACTTACATTGAATATATGAAGACATATGGTTTTTATTAATTCCCAATCTTTAGTTTTATCTCTATCATTGGCCATTTCAAAGAAAGCCTGCAGTAAATAATATAAATCTTCATCTGAGGAATCGGCATTTGCTATATTAAATTTTCCCCAAAAATCTGAAGCAGATAAAAGTTCTGTATAATCTGTAAAATAAAAATAAAAAATAACAAATAAATAATAAAGTTGATAAATTTAATTTTTAATCTACAAGATCAGTTCATTTTGTGTGCTAGTTCAATTCTAGTTCAGTTTTATGTTCAGTTCTAGTTCAGTTTTAGTTCAATTCTAGTTTAATTTAGATATAATGAATTAAAAATATAAATTTTATACTTTTTACCTTCTTCGGGAGTTGTAAGATCTGCTGGAAAACCTACATTTAAATAATAAAATATTTGCCAAATTGTATCAGCATCCATAGATGAAAATGGTAAAGATGAAAAATATTGCCAAGTGGCTAAATTTCGTGTACGATATATATAACTGCAGGCCTTCAAAAGTAAGCTATTGTTCTCTAAAGCAATACGTTCAATAACAGCTGTATCTTTGGAAATATTATTTTGTCTATAAATAAAAATAAATTCAATAAACATAAAATCAAAAATCCTTCAAAATACAAACCTAAATAATTCATGATAATCACTAACATATTGTAATGCATGACGCATTAAACGACCCAAACGTTTGGCTAATTGTTTATAACGTTCATTATTATAGGTCAACATGCCTTCACCAAAAAGGGTTAATAGTTGTGAAAAGAAAGCTAAAACTTGTAGCATTTTATCAGCAGTAATGAAATCGCTTTCAATGATATAATCATCTAAAAATTTTTCAATACTTAAAGCAGATCTGTAAAGTATTTTTAATAGTTAGATCATGTTTTAAGGCAAATTTTTTATACAAGAATACCTAAATAAATCTTCAAAGGGTACTTGATTAATTAAAGCTATTAAATCGCTTTCCTTTAGGCCCACACATTCACCATTCGGTGTATGACTATCTTCACCATCAGAATCTACTAAAATCCAACGCTCCTCTGTTACTGTATCTGTGATTTCCTTTTGTGACTATATTTTGTTTCTTTAACAATTTTAAATTTATTTCAATTTTATTAATTTTATTTACCTGAGTAAATTGTTTTAAATACTCATTACGTTTTTTAATGGGCATTAAAAGTACTTGCAGCACCGACATACAATGATTTATTTCTGGTGAATTTAATTGTAAAGGTAATTCATTTTTATGTTTTGGTGATGTAATAGGCTGATATTGATTACAGGGAATTTGTATAAATTCACTAGCCCAAGCACCTACACCACTGGGACAACGCAAGATATTGAATAATAAAAACCAATGATCTTCCTTGGTAGCCAAACGTAAATGTAAAGATATTAATTTTTTAAACCAACTTTTTAAATCTTTATCAAAATCCTGAAATTGTTTCCATTTAAATTTATTTGTTAAATGATTTGAATTAAAGTGTACAAATTAATGTTTATTTTACCTTGTTTGGTGATAGTTTACGGGAGAAATAAAAGAGTATACTTAAAGCTCTGCGTATTTGTGCAATAACGACTAAGGCATTACTATCTAGTTGTGTTTGTAGTTTGAGAGGTCCTTCTATATCTTTGGAAGGATTACAGATTATTTCATCTATCATTTGATCAATCTGTGGAATGAAAATTATAATTATAGATTTATTATGAACATATAATATTTTTGTAATTAATTAATATCGACTTACCTTAATTTTAGTAATTTTTGTAGTTATTAAATTACTAGTGTATGTATTTGATATAATATCAAAGAGAACAGTTAAAGCAGAAGTTGCAGCTTTTAAATTTTTACCATCAACTTGTTTAATACTGTAAATAGAAATAGGAGTGAGTTTGAAAAATTCTAAACACATGTTTCTCACTAAAACTTTTAAACCAAGTATTATTCGATTTCTTATTAAGTCCCCTTCGCAAAACATGTCAGTTAATATGTTTAATGTTAAACAAATAAATATATTGTTAATCTGCATAAAATAAGTGACCAGAAAAAAGTGCGTACTAAAATTACTTAATATTTTCAACAAAACCAACTTGGTTATACAAAAAGTTGGCTAAGCATTAAAATCAAAAGACGTCCCAACGCACCTGGTAGTTAACCGGTTTACTCGTTGCTCGAACTATTTGGTACGAAAAATTTAAGCTAATACAGGTTTAAAAGCATACAAGGCTCAACAAGTTTCTGACAGGAATGCTGCATGCTTAAAATTAAGAAGCCGAAAAGGTGCATGGAAATTGAAGTCAAGTTAAAAAATATTGCTGCATAATAGATAATAAAACATATGTTCTGGCAGATTTTTCACTACTTCATGTTGTTGATGCGTGAGGGAATGTTGAAGAAATGTTTAGGACCCAAAAGCAGTCAAAATGTCCCAAAAAGTATGACGAAGAATATTCAGTTACGGCGAAAGAAGCCAATCATAAGTTACAATCGGCTCTATAAATGTAATGTATAAACTAATTTTTGACATGACTAAGCATCCTGGTACAAGAACAATTATATGGTATTTGTACCAAGATAGTAAATCGTCTATCCTGCCAATGATCTTCACTAAAGCTAAAGCCAGTAGAGAGATATTGAACTCTTGTTAAAAGAAAATTTAAGAGCATTAAAGAGGTGTCTAAACGTGGGCTAGAATTTTAACGGAGGTAACCCACTTGTTCGAGCAAATCGATAGAAAGCACTATAAAATCGTTAATAAAAGTAATTCCGAAAAAGGTTTAAAATTTCACCGCTAGTGATTAAAACTATAAAATTATTTTTATTATTTTTTTTTAGAAATTGTAATAATTTCAATTAAAGAAAAAATAAAACTTTAAGTTTAGTGGTTTGTTTTTTTCATATATGTATGTAAAGGTATTTTCGGAAGTGGTTATGTATTCTGTTCACAATATAACATGGACAGACAGGCTTATGGACTCCGATAATGATTTTGAGTTAATCGGTAAACTATGAGGTGAGATAAGCATTAATCTGTGTGGTGGTGTTAATCATTAATATCGAAAATACTTACTTAAATGTAACCGTTTCTTTAACTTCAATTTTATCACCACATTTTTCAGAAAATGTTTTTGTTATGGGCACCTCCACCCATATATGGTCTTGGGCCGATTCAGCTTCTTTGCGAAATTTTTTAACATCATGTAAATTCATAGTTAATTTACTTTGCAGATGATAATAATTCTGTAAGGCAGCATACAAAGGATCATTTTCATATGTTTCCAACAATGAATTCATAAGAAATTCCATTTCAAATTGTTGAACCACTAATAAATCAGGACAATAATAATATTGATAAAGTTGTTCCTGGGTAAGAGGTTGAAGTTTTGATGTTGAAAGTCGAAACACAGAAGTTCGAGATTTTGTTGGAGAATAAACCATAGCTGGAGCAGTTTCTTCATATTGATAACGTTGCAGTTGGGGATATTGAACTAAATTCGTGGATACGCATGTTGAAGTTGTGGGCATATCTTGTAAACAAGGTGGAGCAGAAGGTGTGGTTGTAACTTCCGTTTCATTATTGTTACCATATTCACTTGTAAGTGGAGCTGAGGGTGTGTCACTGTTATCTTGTTGTAGGTCTGATATCTCTTTTGTAGCTATTGTTTCTATATTTTCATGTGTCTCCTTATCGGCTAACAAAGGTTTGTCATTTTCTTTATAGCCTGAAGCTATAAAACATTCTTGAGTTACTATTTCATCCCTTGAAGCTGAAGTGGAAGCTACCAAGTCATTAATATTATCTATACTAGAGTTTTTTAGTTTTGTGACCTCACTGGTCGTAGCAGCAACAGCAGCGGCCGAAGTGGTGGGCATTTCTTTGTTAACAACGCAATTTTCTGATTCATTTTCTATATCTTCATTTATATTAAGGTTATCATTGGTGGCTTTAATTTTCGACTTTTTAGTTTTCTTTAATAAA
This sequence comes from Cochliomyia hominivorax, assembly GCA_004302925.2. Taxonomy (NCBI): domain Eukaryota; kingdom Metazoa; phylum Arthropoda; class Insecta; order Diptera; family Calliphoridae; genus Cochliomyia; species Cochliomyia hominivorax. The sequence goes on from PYHX02000467.1 coordinate 80,067,412, forward strand.
ATACGATAAATATTCATATATTAAATCTATTAAAAAAATTTTAAATTTCTTATCATTCTTACGTTCTTTTTTGGTTTCTCTAAAGTCGCCATATTGATGATCCACAAGTTTTGTATTTATTTTTTTACTAAAATTGTTTTTTTATTCTTTATGCTATATTTATTAAATATATATAAAGTTTAAGTTCTTGTTATTTGATTTGTCTATCTACATATTGCGAATTTTTATTGTTTATGCATAAAAATCCCCTTCTTGTAATTAATTTCGCAAAATAATAACAAAACTTCAACAGTAAGCAAAATATAAAAACCAAACAGCTGACTTAAGGTGAAGTGAGCATATGGTGACACTAAATGAATAATATTTATTTTTGTTGCTTTTGAAGAATTTTCAAGAGTGTTAATATATATTGCATTGGTGTGTTATTATTACTTGTGAATTTAATTTTTTTTGTTTTCATCATTTTGAAAATCTTAAGAAGAAAAATGGTAACAGCTTGTAACGGTACTTCCGCATTATAAAAATACTTCTTGTGCTGACTGGTTTGAATAATTTAACAACTCAGTTTTTAAATATTAATAGAATTAACAAAGTTGTAAAAAATAGTACTTTTTCAAAAATTAAGAATTTAAAATGGACGAAAATGAAATTGAACATTTGAAAATGATAAATTCGGCTATACCGAAACTTAAAAAACACTCCACCACTTACACGTATACTCACAAACGTATACAATATATAAACGTTCCTACGACACATGAACAATTAGTGAGTTATAAAATTATAACTATATTTTTGGCTTTTTTGGAATGATAATCAAGTACATATAACTTTTCATTATAACAACATTTTATTCTAATTTGTAGATTTTTAATCGACAGCTTTACAAAGTTCTTCGCTTGAACTTAGAGGTTGCCACAGATATCGGTCAATATCTTTCAATATACTGAACTAAATTTTCTGGTTTTTAGTAGGACTATAACAAATACTCAAGACAAATTTCACTGAGTGCTATGAGTTATTGTGAATGGTAGTGTGCCAACAAAGGGATATAGCTAAATAGACTTAGATATTGATTTGAAACAAGAATATATATATTTCTATGCATTATGGGGTCTCGGATGATTCGTTCTTAGCCTTACACACGGAATGACAAAGTAAATATACCCTTTTCAATATGCGCGGTTGCGGAGGATATAAATAAATTTAAAACTGTTAATCTACAACGCTAAATCTGGCATCTCTAAAAATCATAACAGCTGTTAGGATGACATTAGCAAAGAAGAAGAACAATAGTGATTAATAAACAAAAAATATAAACATTCCGCTGCCTTAAATTTAATTTTTTAATTTTCTCAAATATTATTGAATATAATTAAAGCAAATCATTATGAAAATATTTAATTTATATATATTTGATAAATTGGGCACATTAATGTATTATGCCGAATGGAATCGTACCAAAAAATCGGGTTTAACACAAGAGGAGGTAACATTTAACAATGATTTTGTTGTTTTTCTCCCAAAGTAAAATATTTTAATACATTTCTTTAAAGGAAGCTAAACTTACCTATGGTATGCTGTCATCTATTAAATCCTTTGTTAGTAAGATCTCACCTCATGATCCCCGGGAAGGTTTTTTATTTTATAAAACTAACAAATATGCTTTGCATTATTTGGAGACACCTTCTGGTTTAAAGTAAGAGTTTCTATCGATTAAATTTTACTTCCATCACAATAAAATATTAATTTTTTATTGCAGATTTGTTTTAAATACAGATGTTAATGCTACAAATGTTAAAGAATTATTACAGCAAATTTATAGTAAAATATGGGTGGAGTATGTGGTCAGAGATCCACTATGGACACCTGGTACACCAGTTACTTCGGAATTATTTCAAACTAAGTTAGATGAATTTATAAGGCAATCACCCATATTTGGCATAAGAAATATTTAATTGTTTAAATAAATTTGGAAAAAGAAATTAGTTCTAAATAATTTTAAAAATATTTATTAACAAAAATCTTGTATTTATACATTTTTTAATTTCTATGAAGGAAATGCAGACAAATATAAAAAAATGCAATGTAAGACATTTAAGAGACTGATATATAATAATCTACATCATGATTATTCTATGATTGGTGCTTGTGTAAAAAATACTATTATGAGAGATTTTGCCACTTGAAGTGAGGCTTCCATGGGGACCTCGTAAAATATGTAAGGGTATTTTTATTTGCGAAATATGATTGCAATATTAACAAATTTTTGAGAATTATGCAGCTAGAAGTTGTTCTATATGAAAGCTATGGTCATTTCCAGTCCAATTTCCTCGAACTTTGAAATGTAGATTTAAGCTTTGAAGTGTATATTTAAACTTATATTTGTACCTCATATATAATTCAAATTCAAAACCCCTAATTCTCTTCTTTGGTAGAAAAAACACTTCAATATTATTTGATTTTTTATTATGTTTAATGTCGATCAAATGAATCTACTGTTAATCTGAGTAAGTCACTCATTTGAATTAACGTACTAAAATTATTAAATATTTTCAACATAAACCAACTACGTCTTACAAAAATTTGGCCAAGCATTCAAAGTTCTGTCATCAAACTATTTTCAATGTTATTAAACTGTATCGGAAGAATTTATATGTTGAACATATCCTAGTTCAGGTAGAAGCAATGGTCTACATGATGTTTCTAATGAAAAAAAGTAAAAGCCATTTTCAAAAGAGCTTTAAACACATCTGGTAGGAAAGCAGATGTTTAAAAACATACATGCTGCTAAAAATTAGTATGAATATTGCTACATAATAGATGAAGCAGTCAAAATTTCCCAAAAAGTTCGAAGAATGTTTACAAAAAGGCTGTTTACTATCACTTTGGTAAACAAAATTTTGAGAGGTAATTTGTACCAAGAGATGCAAACCCTCCAAACTGCACGGTACTAAGACCAGTGGTAGATAAAGGGTTTTTAATAATTAAATACAAAAAAAAAGGTGTATGGGTACCTCTTCGAGTAAAGTGGCAGATAGCTCTATAAAAACTTCCATTAACGTTTACCAGAAAAAAGGTTTCAAATTTCATTACTAGTGATTAAAGCTATATATATATTTTTGTAAATTGTAATAATAAATTAAATTAAAATAAGAGAAATTAAAACTAAAAGTTTAGTGTTATATTAAAATATATAAGTTGCTTGTCTTATGGAAGAGAATATTCCAGGTCTTTGCGGAGCGGAGATCCAATTGTGGTGGATACGTTTCTGTATGTTATAAAATTCCGCAAAAACGTACACTATCCCAAACTATATTCAGCGGTGTAGAGTATAATTTTCTTCAAAAACATGCAAGATGAACTCTTAGACATTATTAAATCGAATAAAAAGTTATTCTGATCGGTATACATTGAGGTGGGGATTGTGCGTTATAGTCCGTCTGGGTAAACCACTATAAAGGTGCAGGGTACAAAAAATGTTTGAAAAAAAAAAAACGTGAAATGGGACAATATTAACTAAATTTCGTTATTATTTAACTTATGATGAAATTGTTTCGAAACCTAAAACCCAATAAAATAGGCCAAGTTTGTAAGTCAATAAATAAAAAAGAAATTTTTAAATTTCTTACACTCTAATTCTAAAGAGACATTCGGAAAGCATTTTGTCTTAATTTGTATATTTTAAAAGATTTTTAAACATCTTTAGTTATCTTTTTATTAAAACATCTTGTCGTTATTTATTTCTAATAAATTTTTTAACGTCTGTCAATCTCATAATAAAAATTATTTTTTTTTGTTAATTTACCCAAAACATGTGTTGCCCAACTATTAAAACAACTATAATGCTGTTATTTTGCTAAGAATTTTTCTAAGGAATTAACATCTGGCAACATTATCTTTAGTATTTTGCGCTTTTACTCTTTAGTCGGTTGTAATTAAATGTGTGGTTTTTATTCTTAAAATAATTAATAAAAGTTAACTATTATTTTTAAATATTTTTGCATAAAAGTGTTAAATAATTGTTATATTTAATAAAAATTATAAAAGTTTTTAGCGAACTTATGAAAAAAGTGCCAAAAAAGTGTAAAAGAAAATTGTGTAAAGTGCGTGTGAGTTTGTTTCTGTTGAGACATATTAGGGCTCCATTAAATTGCAGCTTTTTTTGTATTGTTGATGCTGTTATTTGTCATGTAAATAACATAAATGCAGAGAGTGATAATAATAATGTGGTCTTATGTTAATAAAATGAAAATAAAAACATAAAAATGATAAATTAATAAAAAAACGTTAATAAAGAGAAAATAAACGTAAAATAAAAATGATTTCAATTGTAATTGTAATTTTTATACGTGTTATATAATAATGTATTAAATTTGCTAAGTAAAAAAAAAATATTAAAAAATAAAAAATATAATTATAAATAAAAAAATAATAAAATAAAAGCAAACATTTAAATGCAAAATAATTAAATTTTGAGTGCTAATCATAGTGTGAAGTGAAATAAAAAATAAAGTAAAACAAGTAAAAATGCTACATACGGCTATGTCCAATCTTCAATATCCTCTACCACAAATGCATGTAAGTAAATACGTTATGTTTCGTATATACACTTTCACAATATTATAATATAAATAACCGGTTTTCTTTACTTTTTGGCTATAAATTATATCTTTTGAACCCATTTTGAAATATATATAACGTTAAGACAGTCAGGTATAGCTTAATCGACACAGAAAAATGTATGAACGTCCCTCGTATAATTTTCTTTACTTATTTACGCATATGTGTGCAATATATTATTATGATTCTAACATTTGTGTGAAATTTATGCATTCTAAAAGGAATTTTTCTGGATGGTTGTGTGGGTCTTAGAAAAAACTATGGACCGATCCTTGTATAATTTCGCATAGGGGTTTTGGCTTATATATTACTCAATTTGACTAAATGTTATTACAATACTTACATATATGAGAGATTTATGAGTTTGGAATGGCGGTTGTATGGGATCTATGAGAAATAATAACCCGATCCTCGTATAATTTAGCACATCGTTTAAGAATATCATAAGAATTGTTTCTACAAAATTTAGTTTAAATTGTTTTTATTTTGGAATTTCATGGGGTAAAAACCTTTTCCGGGGCGACATTTGTATGAGCCCTATATGAAATTATGGACTTATCATAACCAATTTCAAACGGCATCATCCTTGTGTATATTATAATAAATAACAAAATTATTAAGATATCTTCAAAACTGCGACCTGAACTTTGCGAACAAACTTTAATTATTCTTCTTATAATTTCATTATTATTGCTGTTAATGGAAACATCTTTAATAAAGGGAAATATTAAATTAATTTATTATAAAACAAATATTTTATTCTCTTTTATAATGATTCTAGTAGACAACACTTCTTGCTTTCATTTGATACACCTTTTATGCCTTTAACTTATTATCTTAGATATGGTACTATTACCATAGACCTATTACCTTTGATAAAGTACTAGAAAAATCGTTAATTAAAAAATTATAGTAAAAAATATAAAAACTGATTTTCCTCCAGATGAGTAAATAATATGATACTCTTTATATATCATGGATCTGTAACTCGAAACTTTCTTTTGTTCTTGAAAACTCGGTTTTAGTAGTGGAGTTTTCATAATATTAAAAAATAAAAGTTAATTAACTATATCATTAAAGAAAAATTTATCTACCGTCTATAAGGTCTGTATAGATGGAATCATAGGCTATAGATTTTACAGTTCGGATCAAGAGAGTCGAAATATAAAGTCAATATAACTTAACGAATGTTTAAAAAACTTTTGCAGCAAGAATTTTGAATATTACCCAACATTTTCTCTAATGGGTAAATGTAGGTAATAGAGGATCAATGGACGAGGTACTTCCAATACAAATTAATTATGAATTAGCGAACATCTAAAGATAAATTGTTTTATTTAAAACTTTATTATTTTAATGTGAAACAGGTGGGATCTGAGAGAGAGGTACCTTAACACAATGCAAATAATAATTGAAAAATACCTAAAGATTTTTTCTCGAATAAAGTGATTTTGTGGTTAAGATTTAGTACTAATAAAGTTAAAGAGAGAGGTGTTCATCACATAATGTAATTAGTTAATAATTAATTATTAATACCACTCATATTATTTTGTCAAATCTTAGTTTATATGAAAACAATTTAATGTACAGCTGCTGTACAGCTACAGTTCCAACTACCCTTCAATGAAAAATATTTTAGTAAATAGGGCCAAAGGGAGGAACAAAGTGTTTCTATTTTATGAAATGGAATATTTTTGTATCTATAGAACTAGTACAGTACAGCAACTAGTATAGTATATTTATGCAGGTATATCGGAATGCAACGTTGATAGCACTTATCAAGAATTTTAAAATCTGGGCAGCGAAGCGTATCGATTATTTGAAAAACTTTTATAATAATTGTAAAATTTATAGAAGGTAGTTCGCAGTGTTATAGACCACAGAAAAGTATAACTTATGAAATCGGAATCTATTAACATTTTTCAGTCAGTTTTTTTCAAACTGTTTGTGAATCTACTTATAAAATCACATATATTTTAACAAATTTATTTGTTCAATTCTACAATTCTTCTCTAAAATATAGAAAACATATAGAATAATTCATTCCAATGATTTTATTACTCACCTCTTATCTTTATATTTTCAATGAAGACGCAAAATATACACACAGAAAAAAATCAATGTAAATTTTTTTTAAATAGAAATAATTTAACTTTTTTCAATTATGATTCTGCTTCATAGAGAAAAAATGTTAATTAAATTGAGAATTGAGTTCTTGAAAATTTACTACTTAAAATTTTAATACTTAAAAGTAATTTTAAAAATTTATCGTGGTTTAATTTTATATATTAATATTGAGAGATTTTAATATATACAATATTATTTCACCACAAACGTAAAAAACTTAACGACAAAAATGTACACAATGTCAAATCAACTATGTTCAATGTTGATTATGCTTCATGTTTCTTTTTCTGTGTGCATATAATATATTTTGGTGACTTATTCAAATAGGACTTTATTTTTTTACATACACATTTTAAGGCTAAACTTACATTGTACTCTGTACTATTTTTTTGCATATAAATAATAAAAAATATATGTATAAAAAATATATTTATTAATAAATTTTAAATTATATTCACAATTATTTTATAAATTTACAATTTCATAAACTTTTAAGTGTAAGATAAATTCTAAAATATAAAAGTGTGTTAACATTTATATGTTAAATTGTGAATTTTCTTAATATTTACTGGTTTTCAATTTTGTCTTTTATATAAATATTAAATATTTCTTAAAAATAGAGAAAAATACACTAGATTATATACTTGTATAATGATCACAGTGTCTTTATCGTCACTCTTCACTTACGACTAAAATTGTTTTTTTTTATAAAATTTGGTTTTATTTTAATAATTAATTAAGTGCTTACATTTGGATGACATAATAGATGACATGTAAGCATTTCATATTTTTTTGTTTAATATTTATTTAAAGACTAAATAAGAAAGCTGCTCTTTTTATTTATAGACTAAATTTATATTATTCCCTTAAAGTACTAGAAACGAGGGTGAAATAAAAAGATATGAGAAAAATTTTAGAATATAAGAATTGGAGACTTTAAGGTCTCTTTTTTGCCAACAATAAAGTGCCGGAAGTGCCCATCCATATTACTATACATTTACCTTTGTGTAAGTAAAACAGCCAATAATTGCATTGAACAAATGTTCGCTCTGCTCAAATTTATGAGAGATCAACAAAGAGAGAGAGAGAGAGAGAAGTTAGCAGAATTACTGGTCTAACTTCGTGAGTCGGGAAATTTGGGCACTTCAGTTTTAGACAATATAAGTTTTTCCCATATTATAAATCAAATTTCAGAAATGTATTTCACCAAACAAAAATCATTATTTGTTAACTGCACTTTTAAAAATTTAACGTTAATTAAGAGTAAATTTAAGGTAGTCGATAACTAGATTCAAACTATTCGAAATAGGGGGCGTGAAACGTTAATTAAGACAACTATTTTACCTTACGTGGTTTCTTTTTTTTCGCAGATCTTTACATATTTTTATATTCTGGAAATTAAAAAATATTCTAATAAAAAATAAGTTTTTACCATTTTAAATTTATGTCTAATGTGCACCATTTGGTCCATAATTATGTTTAGCACTCACATAATACTCCCTTTAAATTCTCTAAATATAAAAAACATTTTAATTAAATTGAATATAATTAAGATTTTTATAGTAGAAAATGCTGTTCTGAAATGTTTGAAAATCGGTACACAATTTCTGACATCTGCATATATATGACCAATTGCGAAAAATCCATTTAAAATTAAGAAATAAATATTATTTTCTTATATTCTGGAAAAGATTTAGAGGGATATATTACTATAGTAAATTTAATTGAGATCGTTTAGACGGTCCCTCAGTTATAGATACTAGTATTATCATGATAAGGTTGGTCGATTTAAATCGCAGATTTATATATAGAGTATAACAAATCATTTATGAGAACAAAAGCGATAGATTTTTAACCGATAAAAAACGATTCTAAAAGTCTGTAAACAGTAAAAAGATATCGTACGTAAATGGGATTGTTTTGAAGTCTTTCATTTGTTGATAACTCAGTTATCAGGTTTAAGTTGGTCAATGTGTTTCAAGCACAGATATAATAGTAAATATATATCTACAATAAAGCATATAATTTAACAAAATTCATAAAAAATCGGTCTTTGATTTTATGTAGCTCTCAAATAAGGATCATATAGTCTAAACTTGGGTTTTAATAATTATATTTTTTTAGATTTAATAGTTAAAATTTGAACCGATTTTAAAGAACAACAAATTAAGGAGAAGCTATAAAATTTATCCGTTAAAATCCATAGAAAATTTCTTCTTGAAATCAAAAGTTAGAGGGTTTTGGTCAATGGAAAACGATTCTAAAACTCTGTAAGCAGTAAACTGATATCATGATTAAGTTGGTGGCAGATCTTCTCGATGTCTATGATTAATGTAGTATTGAAGATATATATATAATGAAACATATAACCAAATCGGTTATAATCTGAAGGTTTTGGGGTCTATAAAAATCAATAAACTTTTAATATATATTTATATATCATGTTAAGCCTTTAGATATTTTGACAGCAAATTTCAGAAAATTTTGATTTTATTTTAAATTACAAAAGTTGTTTACATATTTTTTATTTGTTCAAATTGATGAGAGATAAAATTTTTCGCATACTTTTTAATTCACCCTCGTATATTATAGGCAATTTCAATATATATGTATTATTTGTATTAAGTAAATCTGCTTAAGTATCTATAACTTAAAAAATAAAATAAAATAAAATTTGTATTTGCAAAAGACATCTAAAGAGATTCTTATAAATAATATTTTTTCTGGTAATTATAGATAAATATCCTTATTCTTACATATATCTATATCTATATATATGTATACTGACTGTTTTTTTAATCACACATTTTCCTTTTCGGATATCTGACGATATGATCCAGTCACATCATTTGTTGTTAATTGATTATCTGAACTGTTGTTGGATGAAAATATATTTTGTATTTTTGGCATTTCTAAAATTGTTGTATTCCCATTTAGATTTGTCGCAGCAGGATTTATTGTAATTGTTGGTTTGGCAGTTGTCGTTGTTGTTGTTGTTGTTGGTGTTGCTGGAGATGTTATATTTGTTTGATGGGAAATTGTATTCGGCGTGTTTGTAAATGATTTTGTGAAAACAACTTCCATGGGATTTTTCTCTTTGTCACTGGTGTTGGTAACACCAATTATAATATTTGTTTCATTTTGAGCCTCAAAAGCATGATTAATTTTGGCACCATTGACATCATTATTACCACCGATACCACCACTACCACCACAACTATTTATATTACCATTTGAGCCTACGGCAATTGTTTCGATCTCCTTGACATAGTAAGGTTTTTCACCCGTGAAACGTTGGTAGAATTTAAACACAAGTGGATGCAGTAATTTCGCATCATAAGCATCCTTAGGGTCTTGTGTCAAATAACTGCCTATAATGCCAATAAGCACTGTCAGCAATGTGCCTAAGAGACTGTAATACATATAGCTAATAGAATACATATACTCCAATGGTGTGCTAAAATATCAAAGAGAAGAAAACAAGAGAAAAAGAGAGAGAGAAAAAGAATTGTAAATAAAAATAGTAACAAAATCAGCATCAAGTATAAAATGGAAAACAAGTCCAACCATCAGCAATAAAACGCAATTTATTAGGAACAACAAAGGCAAAACAATGTTGGTAGACAGTTCTTTCTCAAAAAACACACAGACATACATACACAAATACATATATAAACTAGGGTTCCTATATAGCGGTACTTTATCTGTTTGATTAAACAAATTTTTTAGATACTAAGAATTCTTAATATATTTTTAAGGATGAATTTCGTTAATGTCAATATCAGAGTAGTGGAATTTGGATCTGCTTTAAATGGTACGAAGATCAGTCTCGTAACTTCTCCGACAAAAATCGCGTTGAAATAGTATATGTTAATTAGTCTGTCTGATAGATTTGTATTTTTTAGAATTTTTCATCTGAATATTTTCAGACACAACATACGTTTTATTTCTTTGGTTTTATTGGACAACATGTGGGATATATCGGATCTCGAGAAGTACTTCCTAGCTAAAGCTAATATTGATTCTCGATTATATAAAAAACTATTACAGAATTATTAGGTTTTGTCTCATTTATTTTTCTGTAGGCGGGCTGGATCAAGGCCAGAAGCACCCACAGATATTTTGCTGATTATTTCCAGAATCAACATACGCTCTGTCTCTTTGGCAAGAGAAGGGGGAAAAGAAGAGAAAGGACATTTTTTTGAAATAGTTTTACAAGACTAAATTTCGAAAAAATTGGGAAGTACTTCCCAGCTAAAGCTTATATTGATTCTTAAATGTACCTGTAAGGCGAGCTGAATCAAGGGTAGAAGAACTCACTGTCTGTCTATGTAACATTGTGTACACTCTCAAGGTCGCAATCTATAAAACTGTCTCATTGGACTAAAGTTGGAATATATGGGATATGGAGGAAAACTACTTTTAACCAAAGCTAAAATTGATACCCAAATATATACCGAGCGTTATAAGGTTCTGTCCTAATCATTTTCCCTTAAACGGTCACAAATATCGAAATTGGCGATTATTTTCCTAATATTTCTGTTGTTGCCGTATAAATGTACTTCACCTCCTCCATGCTCTATTCAAAACTTATATACGTTTCTCACTGCCAAATTTCATGAAAATTCAATAATGCGTTTGGTCATATTCGTTGGTCAAAATTTTTACTTTTACTACGATTATACTGAGCCGATTTTACCGGTTTTTAAATCGTCAAAAGAATATATAATTTTTGGGATCGTTGATAATTTCATCTTGGCATAACACACGAAATGACAAACTAAATAAACCCTTTTCACCATTTGTGGCGGTGGAGGGTATAAAAATATAGAACGAGTAGAGTCTTGAGGAGAATATCGTCCCCAGAGTATTAAGATACAAAATCAAATTTTATCACTGAGAGAAGTTCTTCCAATAATATCTTCATCCAGAAAACTGATCTATTGATTTACACAAACCGAAAAAAATTTACCAAATTTCTAAATTTTCCAATATGTCCACAGAATTTCCCATATTGGAAACCCTTATACATACATATGCACAAATAGATAAAATATTGGAATGATTTTATTACCGTTCTTTAACAGCAGCTGCTGCTGCTGTTGTAGAAAACAACGTATCATTTAACATGGTGTAATTGGTATGCAAACCAAAATCTCCACCAATTCCATTACTGCTGCCACTGGCATCTGAATGTTGCATTAACCACGACGATGATGTGGGCAAAAATAAAAATGCTTCTACATCAGGCTTATGGATTGATTGGGAGAACGTGAAATTTGAGCAGCCCTAGAAATATAAATAAAAACAAATAAAATAATAAAACTGACAAGTTTCACAAATTTGCAACTGTCAATATTCCGTTAGTGGTTAAATTGAAAAGTCACTAGCAAGAGAAATTGAATTTTAAATATTTTACAATTTACTCACGTATTCACTTTTGAAAACGCTTTAAAGTTTTTTTATTTAACTTACCTCCGTAGATGTTGGTAGAAATTTATTAAATTCAGTTTTATCAACCGTTGAAGAACCAGCAATAATCCATAATATTGTGACACAAGCGGAAATCATGCCAGCGGATGTACCCTTTTTTATATAAATTAACGGATATTGTTTAAACAATCAATCACAAGTGAAAGGAAAACATTTATTCTTACCTTCCAATTTGCAATTGGCACCAACATGGCCAAAATGAAACAACCCAACAATGGACCGGATGTTGCTGAAAATGCCATCATTGATGATTCAATAACACCCGACAATAAACCCACACAAAATGCCACCCCCATTATAATAATACCGCATATAACCGTTACCGTTTTAATTATATTCAATTGTTGTTTATCGGGTAAATTTTTAAATTTTGGTATCAACGTTAAGAAGTCTTCAGAGATAACGGTGGCCAAGGAATTTAAATTTGAAACCATCATACTGGAAATATTTTATTTGAATTGATATTTTCAAAAAGGTCATGCGATAGCTTACCATAAGGCTCCATTAAATAAAGTGGCCATGAATATTCCCACAAATCCAGGTATTATGGATAATTGATCTTCAACATAGAAGGGTAGAATTTCATCAGCCTTATTGATATATCCCTCTTTTAGGGGATCACACTCAGCATAAGATGAATAGATGACCAAACCAGTTAACCAAGATAATGAGAAAAATACAAAGATAATTGGGATGTTGGACATCATGGCACTGAAAAATTTATGAAATATAAATAAATAAATAAATAAATAAATAAATAAATAAATAAATAATATTTCAAATAATCCAGATATTTTTGTTAAATTTCGATCTTTTCGATTTTACTTAAAAACGAAAATTATTTTTAAAAATTAAAGATTTTCATTAAAAGTCCAAATTTTCTTTTAAAACTCAACGACACATTTTTCCTCTTGGCGGTGCCAGTGGTGAAAATAAAGAGTTTTCAACACACTTTTCTCTTAAAGAAGGTCTCAAGCGACAATGTTTAACAGAAAACTCTCTTTTTCTCATCACAAGTGCTTTGCAAGCGGTCTAGTCACCAAATAAACAATTTGAATCCCGAAGCGGTATTGTGACCAGACTCTATTACTTCTAGATAGCTCTGGATATAGGGCTACAAATATTATTGGGTAGGTACAACGAAGCGGTCTAACCATCGAATATGCAAGCTTCACAATATATCTCTGCTGTGGCAACAGTGTATTGATTGGCAAAAACAATGAAGTGGTATAACCACCATGCAATCTAGTTTCTCAATTACTCTGTGTTTTCTATAAAAGTACATTTACATGATAATTTCCTATAAAAGTAAATTTACATGATAACTTCCTATAAAAGTAAATTTACATGAAAATTTCCTATAAAAGTAAATTTACATGAAAATTTCCTATAAAAGTAAATTTACATGAAAATTTCCTATAAAAGTAAATTTCCTTGAAAATTTCCTATAAAAGTAAATTTCCTTGAAAATTTCCTATAAAAGTAAATTTCCTTGAAAATTTCCTATAAAATTAAATTTCCTTGAAAATTTCCTATAAAAGTAAATTTCCTTGAAAATTTCCTATAAAAGTAAATTTCCATGAAAATTTCCTATAAAAGTAAATTTACATGAAAATTTCCTATAAAAGTAAATTTATATGAAAATTTCCTATAAAAGGTAATTTACATGAAAATTTCCTAAAATAGTAAATTTACATGAAAATTTTCTATAAAAGTAAATTTACATGAAAATTTTCTATAAAAGTAAATTTCCATGAAAATTTCCTATAATAGTAAATTTACATGAAAATTTCCTATAATAGTAAATTTACATGAAAATTTCCTATAATAGTAAATTTACATGAAAATTTCCTATAATAGTAAATTTACATGAAAATTTCCTATAATAGTAAATTTACATGAAAATTTCCTATAATAGTAAATTTACATGAAAATTTTCTATAAAAGTAAATTTACATGAAAATTTTCTATAAAAGTAAATTTCCATGAAAATTTCCTATAATAGTAAATTTACATGAAAATTTTTTATAAAAGTAAATTTACATGAAAATTTTTTATAAAAGTAAATTTACATGAAAATTTTCTATAAAAGTAAATTTCCATGAAAATTTCCTATAATAGTAAATTTACATGAAACTTTCCTATAATAGTAAATTTACATGAAAATTTCCTATAATAGTAAATTTACATGAAAATTTTCTATAAAAGTAAATTTACATGAAAATTTTCTATAAAAGTAAATTTCCATGAAAATTTCGTATAAAAGTAAATTTCCATGAAAATTTCGTATAAAAGTAAATTTCCATGAAAATTTCGTATAAAGTAAATTTCTATAAAAATTTCCTATAAAAGTAAATTTCGATGAAAATTTCCTACAAAAGTAAATTTACATGAAAATTTCCTACAAAAGTAAATTTACATGAAAATTTCCTACAAAAGTAAATTTACATGAAAATTTCCTACAAAAGTAAATTTACATGAAAATTTCCTACAAATGTAAATTTACATGAAAATTTCCTACAAAAGTAAATTTACATGAAAATTTCCTATAAAAGTAAATTTACATGAAAATTTCCTATAAAAGCAAATTTACATGAAAATTTCCTATAAAAGTAAATTTCTATAAAAATTTTCTATAAAAGTAAATTTCGATGAAAATTTCCTACAAAAGTAAATTTACATGAAAATTTCCTACAAAAGTAAATTTACATGAAAATTTCCTATAAAAGTAAATTTACATGAAAATTTCCTATAAATGTAAATTTACATCAAAATTTAATATTTAAAATAAACATTTTCTTTCAGCGTAAAATTACATAAAAATTGCCTTTTTCGAGTTAAAAATTTACTTAAAAATTTTCATTAGGTCTAAATTTGCTATAAATGTAAATTTACATAAAAATTGACGTGCCAATTCCCTCAATTTTACCTTTTTTAAAAAGTTCTTAAAAACGTAAGTTTACATGAACTAATTGATATGTATATTCTCTATGAGTGTAAATTTACAGAAAAAAATACAAAATTGTGTTAATATCTTTTGTAATTTTTTTAAATGTAATTTTTTACAAACATAAATCAATTTTTTTCTAGAAACGTAAATTTACATAAAAATTTCCTATAAAAGTAAATTTACATGAAAATTTCCTATAAAAGTAAATTTACATGAAAATTTCCTATAAAAGTAAATTTACTTGAAAATTTTCTATAAAAGTAAATTTACATGAAAATTTCCTATAAAAGTAAATTTCGATGAAAATTTCCTATAAATTTCCATGAAAATTTCTATAAAAGTAAATTTCCTATAAAAGTAAATTTCCATGAAAATTTTCTTATAAAAGTAAATGTACATGGAAATTTTCTATAAAAGTAAATTTACATGAAAATTTTCTATAAAAGTAAATTTACATGAAAATGAAATGAAAAAAAATTTCTTATAAAAAGTAAAATTTCCTATAAAAGTAAATTTATATGAAAATTTAATATTTCAAATAAACATTTTCTTTAAGCGTAAAATTACATCAAAATTGTCTTTTTCAAGCCAAAAATCTACTTAAAAATTTTCATTAGGCCTAAATTTACTATAAATGTAAATTTACATAAAAATTGACGTGCCAATTCCCTCAATTATATATTTTTTTTAAAGTTTTTAAAAACGTAAGTTTACATGAACTAATAAGTTAATTTACATCATGATGGTGTAAATTTTTAATTCATATTAAAATCATTCGTTTTCCAAAACTTACCGTTTAACCTCTTTCATTGATTTTAAACTAACGTAACGTTGCATAAAATTCTGCTGACAACCAAATTGTGATAATGATAAAAATAATTGACCCAACCAAGCGGATGTAGTATCGATGCGAACGGTCATATCACCAGTAAAATTGAAAAAGCTTAAACGACCTGTAAAGAAAAAAACAAAAGATCAAACACATTGACAAATAACTTCACAAAATTATATTAATTTGAAGAAAATAATGTTAAAAAAGAAATAGAAATAACGTAAATTATAAGCGAAAGAAAAATAAATCATAAACCGGAAGAATTTAATAATTTTCAAATAACAATAAAACGGAAATAACCCATTTTTAGATAATGGACACTTTTGCTGGTCATAACCATTTCCTGGACAATATAAAATAAAATATTAAAATTTGTTTTCTTGTCATAATTCCATGTTGTGTATTTTTACATTTTATACATGAAAACGAACAAAATTGTGAATAATATCTGGTTGTAGTTCTTTTGGGGATAACAGAGGTGTCAAACGTTATTCTTAAATTTACATAAAATAAAATTTATTAAAAGAATTAAATATAACTTTAACTTTAAAAAGGGATGTAAAAATTTACACTAAATAAATTTATTATATATTTTTTTAATTTACACTAAATTTATCATTTAAAACGTAAATTTACATGAAAATTGCCTTAAAACGTAAATTTCTTTACATGAAAATTTTCTTTTAAATGAAAATTACATGATGTGTAAAATTACGTAAAATTAGTTTTTCATGAAAATATTATATTTTGAAAATTTTTCTAAAACGTAAATTTGCATAAACATTTTCTATGAACGCAAAATTTAATCAAGTTTATGCTAATGAACTTATTTTGAAAATATTAAATTTTCTCGTAAATTTACACAAAATATATTGCCTCTTACTGTAAACTTCTTTAAATGTAAATTAACATGAAAATTTCCCATACACATAAATTTACATACATATTTTCTATAAACGTAAATTTTCATGATAATTTCCAAAAAAATGTATATTTACATACAAATGTCTTTTAAACGTAAATTTACACTCAAATTTCCTATTAACGTAAATTTACCTGAAAATTTTCCATAAAGTAAATATGCATTAAAATTAATTTAAATTTACACAAAATTAATTAGCTAGAAAAGTAAATTAAATGTAATAAATTTACACAATAATTAATAATATAATTAATAGATAAAAGTCTTAAATTACACTATTTTTTGTGTAAATTTACACCTAAAATAAGGTATAAGCAAATAATATCCTTAAAAATAATATCCTAAAAAATTTTAAGTTGCAAAAAATCATATAAATATTGAAATAAAATTACACAAAATGTTTTAGATATTTTATATATTATGTAAATTTACACAAACAAATCTATAAAAAATAAAACAAAATTAAATTAATAAAATATTTTAAACCAAAATGAAAACAATTAAAAAAGTTAAAACAAAATAATAGTGAAATTGGGTAATAGTGTAAATTTACAATAATAAATTTAATTATAAGTGTAAAATTACATAAATATTTACACATTTTGTGAAATTAGAAAATGAAAAAAAAAAAATAAAAAATGAAAATTTATACAAATTATAATAATTAATTTAAAAGAAATAATGTAAAATTACCTTAAAGTGTAAAATTACACTAAATTTTGATTGTTGTGTTAATATCAGAAATAATCAGAAATTTTAAAATTTTCGAGAGAAAATTAATTTTTATAATATTTATTGTAAATTACAAATTATTCTTAAAAATGTATTACTACACAACTTGTGTGTAAACTAAAATTTTCCTAAATTGATTTATTAAAATTGCATTTCATTATACTTTTTAGTTTAGACATTCCTGAAAAATATGAAAAAAAAAAACAAGTAAAAATTCTATATTACGCTACGTGAAACCTTCTATACCCTACACCTCAAACGCGTGATGCCTTAGGTTGCCTCAAATATCGGTCTATATCTTCTAATATACTTAATCAATTTTGCTGGTTTTAAATGGGAAACTTCTTAGGTTAAATTTTACTGAGCTCTATCAATTATTGTGGACGTGAGCATGCGGACAGACAGACGAACTAGATCGACTCAGATATCTATATACACATTGCGTAATCTGAGATGATTCCTTCTTAGCGTTACCCACAAAATGAAAAAAATGATATACCCTTTTTACTACTTGCGATGGTGGAGGGTATAAAAACATACCGATTTTTCTGTTCCAAGAAAAAATACTCTTCCTCCCAGTACATAAAATAAAGAGCAAAACCATGACCAATGAAACAACAACAACAAAGAAGCAAAAAATAGCAATATTTCAAAAATTATTTCATTTCCATGACACTTGCTGTTTTTGTGGTTGCAACTTGGTTGTTGATTGTTTTTTTTTTCATATATTTTTTTCTGGTGATAAATTTCTATGTATTTTGTTGTTTATTTATATTTTTTATACCCTCCACTACCACTTGTGGCGGAAAGGGTATATTAACTTTGTAATTTCGTATGTAACGCAAGAAGGAATTATCTCTGAGTTGATTAAACTATGTCTGTCTGTCTGTCAGTCTGTCTTTTGGATATATGACACATTGTTTATTATTGACCCAAGCTTTTTTCTATTAAAGACCAGCTATATCGGTTCATTGTAGTTGTAGACCTGAAATAACCTCAAAATTCAGAAAAAAAGCTTTCAAAGGTTTTTCATTATAAGATAAATAAACATCTAATTACAACATTAAATGTACTTCATTGTCGTACTAATCAAATCATCAAAATCGGTTCAATAAGAAAATGTAAAATGAAAAATTTTGATACACCTCAAAATCTATGTGCCATATTGTCCGCATTTTAAAGATAATTTTCTGAAATTTATATTGAGAAAACAATAAACTCAAAGAAACTTGATTGTGCTAAGGCCATTATTTGCCCTTGGTCCTATATAAGGTCCCTTCCCGGAATATGGTTCATAGCATAAAAAAACTCTTAGATACGAATCAAATGTATTGAAATTTTACACAATTAATTTTCTAATCATCTTGAATATATGTTATTAACTTGACAAATATCGGTACATATTTTTTTATAGCTCCTTTCCTGAAAATGGCTTTGAGGTTATAAAACACCAATCCGATTAAAAACTGGCACAATGATTTTTCTTTGATATATTTTATTAACTTGAACAATCTCGCTCCATATATAGCTGTAGTTCCTATATAGAGCACCTTTCCGAACTATACTTTTGAGCTTATAAAATTTTATTGAAATTCGGTACAATTGATTTTCTACTTTTCTCGAATATATATTATTAATTTGACCAATACTGGTCCATAATTTTCTAGGGCTTCAAAATTGCGTCCCCTTCTGAAAAATATTCTTGAGCTCGCATAAATAGTAAATAAGAATCAATTCTATTGAAATTCCCCACCATTGCTTTTATAACTGTTTTGAACATATGTTTTAAGTTCGACCAATATCGGTACACATTTTGTCCTTTTCCCAGAAAACGGCTTTTAAGCTTATAAAAATTTAATATGAAGATGAAATAATTTAATTTTAAAATCGTCATGATTATTTTTCTAACTGTATCTTGAGTATGTGGTACTTTCTTGTTATCGGTTCATATTATACTACTTTTAACATAAAACAGTTCTATATAAATTCGTCACAATTATTGCTCTAATTATCTTTAATATATGTTAATAATTTGACGAATATCGGGTCATATTTTGCTATATTTTCCATTAGGGTCTTTTGCCAGGCAACTGTCTTTAATATATGAATTTAGTTGGATAAATGTCGGGCCGCATTTGGTTATTACTTATTTATAATTCCACTTCCCGGATTAGTGTTTTAGTCTTAAAAGATTCTTATATATATGAACTGATTCCATCAAAAATCTGACAACTTGATAATTGTCTTCATTAAACGTATCTTTTTTCTTGAATATTGTCACTCAAATTTGAAAATTCTTCCTTTAACATTATTCTTTTAATAAAATCGGTCATTAACATCTTTACCTTGGTACCAATATTTAGAAGTTATATCAATAATATGTTACCATATCTCATTATTATTTATATAGAGACCTTTTTCCGTAATCGGCGTTGAAGCAGATGAGCATCGAATCTTCAATTCAAGCTAATTTTTCCATTATGTCATTAGTGGAGGGTATTGAAGATTCGGCACAGCCATATATAGCATTCTTACTTGTTTTTCTTTTTTCTTTTTTTAATTTTGTTGTTGTTCATGTTGATGTTTCCTCTTTTTTCTAACCACAAATATTCACACAAATGATGTTTAAATCATTGGCTGGCGGTTATTTGTAGAGGTATTCTTTTGATTTTGTCTATTTAATACAAACAAACAAACAAACAAACAAATAAATAACCTTAAAAGAAAATTTACATCTAATAATGATGAACATAAACAAATTCACAAAAATTCATTCAGATATGTATGGATGTATAAATGTATCTAAGAAAACAAAAAAATGGACTTATGTGTGTATGTATATATATATGTGTGTGTGTTTTTTTCTCTGTGGCCTTTTATATGTTTTCATATTTATTTTGGGTTCTATTATTTTGTTTTGCCCCATTCATTTGTCTAAAGGCGTTTCGGACTTTGTTTGTTTGGGGGAAAAAAATAATAGATTTTTTTTCAAATATTTTCTTTGTTTCAGATTAAGGGGAAAACTTGTTTTCTGTGCTGTTTCCCAGGATTACAAAAATATGAATAGTTTAGAAGTTTTTGGTTTCCTTGGAAATATTTTTTAAAATTTTATTTGTATCAATTTATGTTGCCAAAGACAAAGGGAAGATGTGGGCGATTTTTTTCTAAATTAAGTTAATAAGTAAGTTTCCTTTATGCCACATTTAAGTTTCCATTTGCTTTGATAATATTATGGTTGAGGAAATAATGTTTGTAGACCTTTTTTACAGTTATCATTATGGTGATAAGAATATTGAAATATTTATATTGAATTTATGTTTTCTAATCCTCCAATAAGTTTTTCAATAATCACATCATTAATTGTGTTTAAAAGTATTTTATTGTTTTTCATATGGTCTCAGGGTATACACTGATGCTTATTACTATAAATCTATATAAAGTTTTTGATTTTTAGATAAAATTTAATGGTAATTTTTTTCATGTAAACAACATTTTTTCTTAGTTTTGTTGTTTGCTTTATTAATGCGATCAAATGTTCTTTGTGCTATTTTGTGTGGAATATTTCTATAAAGGCAGATGTGAAAATTACTTCAAAAAATTTCTGAAAATAAAATATTGAAAATTTCTGTTTTTAATTTTCTAAATTTGACTGCAAAATTTCTGGTTCAAATTAACTTTTCCGTTCGATCAAAAAATATCCAAACTGATTTTTTCATGACCAAGGATGTTCTAATAGAACAAAAGTACTTTAAAACGGACTAAAAAATTAACAAAAAAACAAAAAATCTTAAAAAAAAAGAATCAAAATCCATAACAAATTAAATTCTTCACACATTATTCCATTTTACGAAGAGATGAAAACATAAAATAGAAGAAGCTAAAGTGTAAGTGAATGCTTAAAAAACAGTGTAGAGAAAATCGTCAGAAATTCGCATAAAAATCGATAAAGTGGAGAGAAGAGTGAAAAGGAAATATTCTCTGATGAAAAAATATATATATAGTTAACACGTTCCTGGCTCACACTCATCTTATTGGCAGGATTTAGGATCAAAAGATGATCAGACGTAATTTCAGCGATCAAAACGTAATTTCGGCGATGTCAGTGTTATGATTTAGGCAGCATTTTTTGCTGTTAACAAATATGAAATTTGTTTTGTTCCAACAAAAATGAAAAGCGAGATTTGAATGGAGTTTGAATATTCCAGCAAGGTAATGCTGCGGTACATGTTTTAAGGTTGTGCAAATTTGGTTGAACAAACCTAGCGTACCTATGCTGAATTTGTCTTGCAGACGGACTTAACAACATAACAAAGAACTGGTCCGTAAAGTTTATTCAAATAATGCTCAAAACGAAAGCATAATGACATTAACAGAACTACAACTAAAAATAAAGCAAATTTGAGAGGAAATTGATTCGATCTTCTTAAAAACTCATGGAATCAATGCCAGATTTTATTTTAGAGGTAATCCACAACAAAGGCTCATCCACCCCTTGTTAATCATGAAAAAGAGACTGACAGACTTAGGTGTGTTTATAGGAGAATTAATTCTTTATGTGCGTTAATAGGAATATGCACCAGTGTATTAAATCATAAATAAAATCTTTAAGATTCTTTTAAGTTTTCGTATCCGAGGTGACCTACTTTGGATGCCCACTCCACTATACCAGGATCCACTAAGCACGTGTCCTTGCCCAAATTAGTTGGAAATCACCTCAAGATTATCCACTTGAAATATTATTGAAAAATATTCATTTGGAACACTTGGATAATTTTTTGTGAACTTATATTTTTTAAATTTGGTATGTGGATTTGGACTAATACAAAACTTATTTGTCCAAAAAATTTAATTCTAAAATATTTATATCTGCATTCGAGAGACTTCAAAACCAATATATGGAAGTTATCTGAAAAATAATTTTCAAAAAATTATCAGTACCAAATTTCCTCACAGTGTAACATGGATAAAAAGACAGTATTGCAAGACGTACAGACATCCTTAAATAAGTTTAGAAATTATTCTGAGATGATCCCACTAGAGACAGTTATTTGTTATTGTTGTACTCAACTTGATTTTCGATCCCCCACTATGTTTACCAAAACCATGTTTTTTTCTCTGTGTACTTTAAAATCCATTTTAATTGGACTACATCTCTTCTTTGGAAACTATTTGCTGAAAGATGCCCATCAAAACGGACCAATAGCTAAAGAAAATATATATAATCAGTTGTGATTCAAGTAATGTTCAGCGGTAAATTATAATATAATAAATTTGTTACTAAATTAAATTCTCAAATGTTTCTTCAGCTAACAAAATCAGTTTTTAAACTTGGTTTATTGTCTTTGAATAAACCGAGTTCATTTGTTGCTAATAAAAAGTCATTATTTTTTAAATTACAACAACAATATCTTTATTCTCCTCATTATAACAACTCTACTAAACTGACTGTACAGCTGCCGTACTTTTAAGTTTAACTTTTATTATAGCATTTCTAAGTGATTTTTAAGCATTTTCTAAGAAACATATGCTTTGTTAGAAAATTCTGGAACACATTTAACTGTTAAAATTTTTTGAATTCAAACTTAAATAATATTTTATGACGCTTATAAAGAAATTAACCACAATTGTGTACACACAGAAAAAAAATAAATGTAAAATAATTTTAAATATAAATAATTTAACTTTTTTCAGTTATGATTTTGCTTCATATAAAAAAATGTTCATTTAACATTGTTTTACAGTAAATTAAGCTCCGTGAAAATATTCTTGAAATTTTACTACTTGAAAAATTTATCGTTGTATAATTTTCTATATTAATGTCGAAAGATTCTAATATGTATAAGATTATTTCACCACAAACGTAAGCTAAATGAGAAAAAAACTAATAAAAAAATTATTCAATCTGAAATCAACTATGTTCAATGTTAATTTTCATTTTTTTGTGTAGGATTCTTTAGCTCCGCTTGTTGTTTCTTCCAGGAAAACAACACATATTCTTCCTATTCAACAAATTTCCCAATCATCCTTAACAATGTTGTAATTTTACATGTTAATGTCAACAACAGTTCAAATGCAATTACAACAAATGTCATAAGAATAATGAAAAATTAGTATGAGTTTGAGGTGTATGTTTTTGAAGTTGACCTATACATATGTAAATATATACATATGTATATGTATAAACTACTCTGAAGGCTGTTAAATGAACATTTAAGTGGTTGTTAACCATTGTGTCATAAAATTATTTATCTAGGATTTTTGAAAAAAGCTGTAAAGGAATATGGGAGGATAATAAAATTTACATTTGAATGCCATTTTATGAAAAATTATATCAAAATATATTTTACTGCCATAATTTTTTTACTATCAGCAAATAAAATTCTTAATTTACTGTTATAACTTTTGTAGTTCTACAATCTAAATTTTTATATTCTACATCCATTCATTCATCATTTGTCCGCGAAAATTAGCCTTTTGAAATGTACAAGTTGTTATGCGACTGATTGGACGTATATAGAAGATAATGTGTAATAAAAATGTGACCGATATGTAAAATTTCAATATAACCATTTGGTGTGGTTCATAGGATTCAGTTAGGAGCTTTGAACAGATTTTGAATTTTAGTGCCAAAAGGTCATTGAGTTTCCATTAAAGATAATCAATTTGATTTATTTTCACTTCCTTTAGTTGGTTCCATTAATATGATGTAAATAGGAATTTAATAAATACATAAAAATATTGAGGATTTCAAATCACATGAAAATGTCAACGCATATTTCAAAGCTAAATTGTAATGACGTAATTATATGAGTATTTATGCGTTCACATAGGAAACATTCGCCAAACATAATTATTCCGCTCTATGCGAGAGTCTAATAACGGCGTTCACATAGGAAACATTCGCCAAACATAATTATTCCGCTCTATGCGAGAGTCTAATAACGGTTAATTACAGTTAATTATTAGGTATACAAGTTAATTATCTAATTTATTAAATTAATAATTCTTCCGGTAGCAAAGGAATTTTCTTGGATTTCAGTTAAATAGTGAACCAATCTGATTTTTTGGTACCCTGTTCATTAAAAATGTTTTGCAAGGATCAAAACAAATTGTGGTTACAAGAGTTAGGTTAGGGACTATAAGGCGAATGATCAAAAATGTCCGTACACTATTTTTCAAGCATGGTTTTATGCTTAAAGTGTCTTTCTACAAAACATTTATTTCGATTATAATATTAATCTCCCAATTTGGAATACGACCGCAGGCAAAAGTTGTTTAAAATGATTCACCTTTAAAGGGAGTAGAGGTGGTCAACCCAACTTTGGATGAAACGAAGAAAGTCAACAAAGAAAGGTTAAAGGATAGTAAAAGTTTCCCACCACTACATCGCACATACACTGAATCAAGTGTCAAATTAATCAAATGTCAAATTAAAAGAATTTTTCTTCAAATTGAACATTTTTATTCAAATATAATAAAAAATTAATCAAACAATATTTTAATTAAATATTTTAAATTGAATGAAATTAAAAAAAAAAAATAAACGAAAAATATGTTATATCAACAGGTATTTAGTAAAAACGGCAGTAACTTATCGTAAGAAAAATAACACACAAATTTATTCAATTCTACGTATTAAAATTAAGTTAATTTGAATAAAATTTTTATTAATTTAACTATTTTTTTCATCAAATATTTTTTGTCATAATAAATGAAATATGACAAGGAAAATATAAACTGAATACAGATATACATGCAGGAAAATATTTCATAGAACATTTTAATTATCTATCCGTCTTCTTTTGTCCAGTAAAACCGTTCCTTGAGGAAGTCATTGGGATCAGAATTGAAAATTATCTCTTAAGATATTATATAATCAATATTTGCTTTGTATGGGGAGTACTTCTTTCCTTGGTCCTTAATATTTAATGAATTAATTTATTTCAACAATTTAATGTAATTCTTTCCTCAATTCAACAAAAATTTCATAAATTTGAGTAATAATATAATATTAATAATTCTTTTTGTCAATTTGAATAATGTATTATTCAAATTAAATGATACTTGTTCAAATTAACCTTCTTTTTTTTATTAACCTATTCAAATAGTCATATTGACAATTTTCATCAATTTGAAGATTTTCCCAAAAAAAATTAATGAAAATTTTTGTTATGAAGAATAAAGGATTCGTTGGCTGATATTTAAACTATTTTTCTTCAATTCCACAACCTTTTTCGTTATATTTACTACCTTTTTTTTGGGTCGCTGTAGGGGACGTTGTTCTAGGTAATGATAGATATGAAAATCGCATTATCCTAAAATTTAGCTACAGCAAATAAAAATGCAAAAACTATTAAAGCTGAACAGTAAACATCAAAGTGAGATATATTATGACTCTATGATATATATATTTTCCCGAATTGTTTTGATCGATCTTGCAACTTGTAGCCTTGATATTAGATTATGATTTCGTGTCTGATCTTACAATTCACTACAAATCTTTTATCTTTAACTTATTCGACAGAAAAGGCCTCTCTTTATATTCTATGACGAAGTCAATACTTAGTATATTATATATCATTTGCGAAACGCTTTTCTTGATTTAAAATTTCTATATGACAAGGAAAATGACATAAAATATTGTAAATTTTTTTAAGTTCAGATTATAAATTTACACTTGATGGTGTTAACAACTGAGGACTTAAGTTATAAACGACTTTGAAATGACTCAAGTAACATGAGGAGGTTAAAATTAAATAGATATTAACACCGAATTTTTTTGCAATTATATATAGAATATATAAGGTAAATAATATTAGGTAAATAAGCTTTGGCAAAAGCTTATTTACCTAAGCAAAGCATAACACAACGGAAATTTTATCATAATTTGTTATATCTCTTCAACCAAAAAGGGTGATTAAAATATATTATGTTTCCCCGTCATTCAAATTTTGAGTCTTTGGTTCAATCGCATATCGCTACATGAAACCAGTAAAATCGATACAAAAAGTTATTGACTATAAAGTGAAGAATTCAAAATCTGTGGGACTTTCTCTAAGTGTTCTTTTATTTTACTAATATTAATATTCAATTTTTGCATCCTCCACTACCAAAATTGGTTAAAAGGGTTTATTATCTTTCTCAGTCTATTTGTAGCCCAAAGAAGGTATTATTTAAGTTTCCATAAAATAAATATTCTTGCATCAAATATTAAACTTAGTCGATTTAGTTATGACCATTTGCCCTTCTGTTTGAAACATTTTCACATTCATAATACTGATCCGATTCTGATAAAATTAATTGAAATATTAGTTCAGTGGGAAAATGGGTATAGACCGATATTTCAAACAAAACAACCTTTTAAATTTAGAATAAAAAGTCATGAAATTAATTATAACCATAAAATGGAGTTAAACGTACTTCATTATCGCGCCAAAAATGTTTTGTAAAAAAGTAATGTTCAAAATTTTGATACATCTTAAAATAACATATAGGTCGAATTAAAAAAACAGTAAAAATATATAAAAATATATAGTGCCATTTGTTTAACCAAGCTCGCATATAAGACTCCTTCCCGGAATAGAGTCTTAAGTTTATACAACTCTTAAATATAAATCAATTCGTACATTTATTTTTAAATATATATTTCCAATATCGCACCATATTTTGCATACCTTTCATCTCCCAGAATTGGGTTTTTATCTTGTAAGAAATTCATTCCGGACAACTTGCCGAAATAGGGTTAAAAGCTTACACAATTCCTTAATATGGACTATTTTTAATATCTGTCCCATAAAAAGCCTCCATTCCAAAAAGGGTCTTAAACATATTCATATTGAGTTAAGTGTAAGTGGTCGAAAATATTAAATATTCGGCACAGCCATATAAAGCATTGCACTTGTTTCTCCTTTATTTCTATTTATGTTTCTTTAAGAAAAAGCACTTACCATCATTACGATTTATATCGTAAACTCGTTTCATGCCTCCACTAAATATAGTTCCCTTGATGATAATAGCAATAGAGACAATAATAACAGTAACTGTTTGTATAACATCAGCATTTATAGCCGCTTTAAGACCTCCCTAAAAAATGCAAAGAATAGAAAAAAAACCAACAATAAGAACATTGAAAAATAAAAACAAAACAAAATGTACTTCATAGATCATCAATATAATTTGTAACCATCACTTTTGAAGAAGAAGCTTTAAGAATAATGAAACTCACCTTGATTGAGAAGAATATACATATTGTTGCCATACAACAAATCGATGCCCAATAAGGTATTCCAATCACTGTTGACAAGGCAACACTGGGTGTATAGACCGTGACACCAAGTGAACATATTTGACGTATTATATATGTGAAAGATGCTAAACAGCGTACCATGCGCGATTTAAATCTGTAATAAAAAAAAAGACAAAGACAGAGAGTGAGAGAGAAAATGGTGATAAGAGTCATAATAAATTATTAAGTTGTTAAATTGTGAAGGATATTTTTATTTTTTGTTGTCTACTTTTAGGCAAAGGAAATTTATTGTTTTTTGGTTGAATGATACATCAATCGGAAAAGTTTCGAAAGCAAAGAAGACAAAACAATGTGCAAAAAAGTCAATAAATTTTATTTAAATAACTTAAATGATGTGAGCATCATTGGTTAAAATTATGTTTGAAGAAAGATATATAATTATAGAGAGATTGTAGGGTAAAGATTATTTATATGAATATTTTTATTTATATAAAAAAGGGGTTTTGAACTTTAAAAGAATTTAAACTTCTAAAAGAATTTCATTAATACTCGTTTATTTATATACGCTTGAGCAAACGTTTCTAACTTCCAGAAATCCCATTAAATGTCGTAAATCTCTAAAGATGTTGTAACACCAAGAAGGAATCATCCAAGACTCCATTATTTTTTAATATCGCTTCAAATTAAAAAAATAAGTAGATTCAGCCATGCCGTTTTTTTCAATTTGTTGGAAACACTGTCACGTACACAATATTGATCCAATTCTAACAAAATTTGAGATGGGTCTTTGTTGTAGTCGCAAAACATCCACTACAATATCGATGTAGAATTTATAGAGCGATGTATGAGACAACTCGGAAAACTCTTAAAAACTTTTAAGTAGTTGAGTTTAAACAGAATTTTAAAACAATCGAAATCGGTTAAGTAGAAAAATAGTTGTTTTTAAAAATTTTGATACACCTCAAAATTAGTGTGAGGCAGTCAGTTAGATGACATTTTAAAGATGATTTCTTTGTCACATACACGCAGACAAAACTATGTTTGCTATAACTATAAACAAGAATCCACATACTATTGTTATTAGATAAAAAATCTGTTATTGTTATCGCCACTAAAAATATTTTAATTCTAACTAAAAATAGTGTTATCGCTACTAAAATTATTGTTATGGCCACTATAAATATTATTGTTGGCACTAAAAATATTGAATGAATTCAACAATTAACATGTTGGTAATAACAATAAATGATTGCTGCAAGTATATTAGTGTTTGCTATAAACATATTGCGAAATGACATTTCTCTGAGTGTACATTTGCTTTTAATAAAAAAATAATCCTAGAAAAATTCGATCAAGCTGGAATACTCGGTTCATTTCTAAGAGGCGACAACAAAAATTATCACAACACCCATATAAACCCACTTTTAAAAGTGACTTTAAATAGCATAATTTAAACAAAAAAATTGCTATTGTTATAATATTAATACAACCATAAACAATTGTATTAAATTTTACGAGGGTTGGTCCATAATTTTCTAAAATCATCTAATAAACTACCACTGGATCACATCTTTATTTTGTATTCTTCCGTCTAAAAGAATTGAAGAAATCCTTATATAAAAATTTATTATATAGATTTAACTCCTAAAATTTTGGACCCAATGGTTAAATATAGTATCAATCCTAAAGATCTGGGATACATGGTAAATATAGAGGTCGTCAAGAGATCGTAAGGATGAAACATTTCCAAAATTATTCAATATTTGTATCAAGTGTTTTTGATAATATGAAGAAGACATAAAAGTCGATTTTGGGAATATGATATTCGGTTATAATGCAGATAAATAACGTTTATAATTTTAAAAAATTTTAATAACAGATTTAAGAAAATCTTGACTTATTTTCGTTGGCATTTTTTTACTTTTGTATTGGTTATTAATGAGATTAATAAAAAGGTTTTGACGGAATTCAATCTCTTCGGTGTTTTTAATTTTTGGAATATTCCAATATTCACGATGACAATTTTTGCCTTTGGTCGCTTTCGAACCCGAGATATTTAAAATACTTGTTTTGTAGACAAAATGGTATAAAACTAAGATAAACTTTCTTTATTTAAAAGGATAGGAAATCGAAGGAATTACTCAAATTTTGTGACACGTTCTGAATCAGAGACATATGAATGGAGGCAGGGACTTTACCTGTCGAGAATGATCATAGAATGCTGCAATTAAACTAGAAAAGAACGATGGAGAATATCTATGACGCAAAAGTAAGGCTCTGTATTTGAAGGGATTAGATGGGTCGTTTGGATTGTGAGCTTTTGATATCGGGTCTAAATCCTTTTTTTGAAAACTAAACTTTTTAACATAAATTTAATACATAAAATAAATTAATATTTTATATTTTGTAATTTATCATTTCAACAGGATAATTTGTTTAACGCTTTTAGCAATTTTAAGGTTTTTTAAAACTTTTTCTCTCTCACAAATAAAAATTGTTCTTTTTTCTCA
Source organism: Cochliomyia hominivorax (assembly GCA_004302925.2). NCBI lineage: Eukaryota > Metazoa > Arthropoda > Insecta > Diptera > Calliphoridae > Cochliomyia > Cochliomyia hominivorax. The sequence continues at coordinate 80,097,847 of PYHX02000467.1, forward strand.
TTTTTTTTTGCAAGAGAAGGGAAAACAACAAAAAGTTTCTCATACATTTTCTTTAAGAAGAAAACAATAAATTTTTGTATAAAACTTTTGTTTTCTTTTTTTTTATCTGAACAACAAACTTGTTTATATTTGTAAACAAATTAACAAATCTTTTTGCAATAAAATTGTTGGAAATACAAAATCACAAAATAATACCAAAAATATAGAAACAAAACTACATAAAAATATATAAAAACTTTTCTTAAAATCATTCCCCCATATAAATAAGGATCGAATTCTAAACATTGTTGCTTATATATTTTCTTATAGATCGCTTGTAAGTCACTTTATTTAAACTTAAAATATGAACCAACTTCCATATCAAATTTACTATTTCACATTTTGAGGTTATGTAATTTTGTTGTGTGTGCTCGCTCTCTCAGTAAATCCCTGTTTGGTTTTACCCCTGTGTACATAACCATAAAACCTGTCTTCACCGATTGTTATTTCTTAACTTGTATTTTATTTGGCAAACATTTTACTCCCTTTCCATTCAGTCTCACACAGAAATGTCATAAAAATAGAATGTTGTGGTATAAAATCTTTCGTAAGTCTAATTCAACAAAAAAATACTTAAGAATTAGTGAGATATAAAGAATTTGAGTTACCCTACATTAGACATATAATGGTTATTTTTTTATTATCAATAAAAAACTGCATATACACCGGGTCCTATAGTTAATGAAGGGAGATCTTGCCTGAGAATTCTATCTAACTCTTTCCTCTGTTGTTTATTATCAGCTTGTTTGTGTATGAGCATTTTTGGAGACCTCATCTAAGGATATAAGGATATAGATGGATCAGGAGTCATTGTCATCTTCTTCTTTAGGTATATTTTTTCATAGATCATTCATGAATTGAAATATATAAGATCGATTTTCTTGGGAGTTGTTCACTTCACTTACCTATAAATACGCAAATTTCTTACATTGAAAAAAAAAAAATAGATCACTGAACCCTTGTATATATTGAAATAGGAAATTACTAAGTTCACTATTGATTACATAATAGAGTATCACTAAGAGCGCTTATTTAACTCTCGTTATAAACCGATCGCTATGAAAGATCACGCAGCGTGTTTATCATTTGAAATAGACAATGATAAAGTTCACATTTGGAAATACAACGATGTAGAGACTTTTTAAAGAAAAATAAGAGCATATTAGAACCACTGGATGCGTTTATATAGCAATAAAAATTTGCTATATTAACGATATAAACAGAATATTGCACTGCACTTAAAAAAATTCTTGTAAAGATTCTTTAACGGAAAGTCATTGTCATCATTATGAACAGATCGAAAATTATAGAAAAAGATCACTTCAGGTCACATTCCAGATTTAATGTCTTTCAAAAAATGTGAAAAGGAAATTACAGTAACATTGGAGGCTCTAATTGCAACAAACTCACTTCAAAAAGATGATATCAACAGAATGAAGAAGAAGGTTTCGATTGGTCATGTATTAATACATTTAAGATCGCTCATTTCTCATTGTCATATTTTCGATAGAAAATAGATTGATCTCTAAAAAATTGACTAATGAGTGCCAATCATATGAACAAATATCTAAAGAAGCATAGAAGCGGTCATATGATGGACGTTACTGATACTAAAGAAAAAGCAAATTATGAAAACTGAAGGGTGTTGAATATCTGAAAAAGTTTACTGATGATCACTCATCTCGGAGGAAATTTACTAATGATCACATTACATACAGTTTGACAGCAAATAAAATATAAATTACGAAGCTCATTAATGGTTAAATCACCGATTATATGAACCGATTTTTGAAGAAGTTTACTTAATTTTGAGAATTATAAGCTAAAGAGAAAAAATAAAAAAATCGGTGATCATAATGCCGTATTTCCGAATTGTATAGACTGCTAATTTTGACAGCAAAAAATAAGTTCATTAATGGTAAGATCACCGATCATTTAATCAATTTTTGAGAAACTTTACTTATGATCAGACTACGGATTATAGATTATTTACAAAAAAAAGAAATAGTGCTTATAATGCCGAAATGTAATGATCGCCAAAAATTGATCTCTATTGGTTATAATGCAGTTTATCCTTGAAAGGCGTAATCGATTAAAAGAGTGCACACTTTTTTGTCAAACGGGTCTGTAGAAAATGTGAAAACTCCTATACATGATAGACTAGTTGGTAAAGTGAAAAACATGGATGTTGTTAACTTCGTTTTGGTCTACAATCGTCATGAACTTTGGTACGATCACGCTTGAATACTTTCTTAACTGGAAATATTAAAAAGAGATGATCAGATATTTTCTCGAAATTCAGTAGAATATTTAAGAACATGGGAAATTTCTTTTGTAAATTTTTATATTACATAAGGATCAATAAACTTAAAATACCCTCATTTCAACCTTCTGATAGTGTAGCGTATAAAACTTTTTTCATACATTTTATTTCGTTATATCTCATAAACTTAAACCAGTGTTGTATTTTATTGTCAACTCTTCTTAACAAAATACTTACTTTTACTCTTCAATTGTACGAGTAGTTGTAATAGTTAAGGTGTGGTATTGTGCGTTTATTTATGTGTCACAGTATTTGTAAGAAATATATGTTTTATAGGGAAATATATTTGTGTGTAACAGAACAGTGAAATGTTGAAAAAACGGAAACAAAATTTTACAATTTTGAAAATATAAATTTCAATTAAAATTATCTCTAAATAAAATTTATATAGAAACAAATGATTTTTGTTTAATTATCTGTTTTATAAAACTTTCACTGTATACAACTTTGTATTTTTTGTAGTTTCAAAAGTAACATAAAACTTTTTTTAGTTCTTTCTTTTTTCTATTATTTTATTTTGTGTATTTCGGTAGTAATTCTTTGGTAATAAATTGAATGTTTTACAAAGTCTTAGTTCCTCCACTTCTTCTCCCTTTTATTCTCTATATTCATTTCATTTTATTCTGATCTGTTCTTCTTTTTGGTTGGGGGAGGGGAGGGGAGGGGTGTTTGGATTAGAATTCATGTATAAATGTATTTAAATTTTTCTTTGGTTACCATTATTAAGAAGTTTTGGGGACTTTTTCTTTCTTTGTTACTTTATTTCTTATATTTTAAGATGATTAAACCATTTAATTGTAAAGAAGAACATATATAAAGTCAATAGGAAATAAGTAGATTTGAAAGAATACAGAACATAATGAAAAAATATTGATAATACTATAAGAAAGGATTAATATTAAAAGGCTCTATATAAAATTTGGAACTTACAAGAGTTCCAAATAATTGATTTTTTTTTACTTGAGCCAAATTTTTTAGCAATCATTTCAGTTCCCTTCAATTTATTACCATAAATATGTTATTGGATATACAAGTTCATAGTGTCTCTTTCATATTCTTTACCTATCAAAATCAAAATCTGAATCGATTTTTCTATGTTCATCCGTTTGTATGTCTGTTGTTGGTTCGTTCCCTTTTCTATAAGAAATTTTTTTTTTATATAGATGAGAAAGATCACTTACGGTAGCCCATACTTTTAAGAGTTCACATGTGATCATAAGAGCAAGCAATAGAACAGAATCGTCATACAACCATAACAAATATATTGCGAAGTTCATTACAATCAAATTAAGAATTGACCAATATTAATGGAGGAAAGTTATCTGTAAAAATAATGATCACCGATCTCAGAAGAAATTTACTAATGATCACATTACAGACAATTTTGATAATAAAGAATAAATAAATTACGAAAACTGAAGATACACATAATTCGCTGAAGAAGCTTATTAATGATTAGATTACCGATTATATGAACCGTTTTTGGAACAAGTTTACAAATGATCAATGATTAGGGTATATTATTGAAGACCAAGTAAAATATATATATTCTTGCATCATATCAAAATCTGAGTTAATTTATCACCGCTTTTTCGTCTGTCTGTTTTTTTCTCGCCCACTCTCTATTAACGTTTATAGCATAATGATATATGGCGAAATCATTTAATTTTGTTCTACTCAAATCGGTATTTAAAATCAAAAAATCAAGTCGATAACAAGTTATAACAACTTAAGAATTACAACAAAAATCTTTTTTATTATTTTTTATTTTTCAATTAAAAAAAATGGATGCAGAAAACCAACTAATGACCCTACAATCAGTGCATGTGTTTGAGAGAAGGCGTGTTGTTACCATAGTGGACAAAGGCCTCTGAATGCGTATAACCTTCTGATTCGCTGTTTAATAATGACAACATTGAATTTAAGATGTCATTAAAAATAACAACTGACCCTTTAAAATACCGTCATTAATTCTGTATCCATAGGACTTCTCAATACTTAATTAAAACTCAAAGTTTTTCTGTACACTTCTAGAGCATGATTAATATAGTTAACTCTAGGACATTTACTTGCAGTGAACTTAATCAAATATTCTCTACTGGCCCTTAAATAATGAAATTGTTCTTCGAATAAAAATCATTATCGTTTTTCATACATTTGGGAAAAGTATTTGCAAGTATGTAGTACATACACTTACAAATGTATGTACATACATATACAAATACAAATACAAATACAAATACAAATACAAATACAAATATAAAATATTTTGCTGAAACTTAACGATCCTCAAGGCAAAAGTAAAATTTGTTATATGTGGTTGGTTTTGAAGTATTTATGTGACTTTAAGTGTATGTGTGTCATTGCTGTTGTGTGCAAGTGTATGTGTAAAATATAACAGTTGTAAAAATTAAGTGCATTAGAGTACAATATAAAGTCCTCACTTTTTGAGAACAACAAACTCTTATTCATAGGAAGACATTTGTAGAGGGAAATGGAAAATGTAAAGTGATAACTGAAAAGCCTTTTAAATATATCTTTCTATAGAAATCGGATTAATGAATTAAAAGTTCTACTACAATATTGTTGTCAAAATGGACATCCAAAAGAGTTATCTATTGCCTTACAATTAAAAGCTTTGTGACATTTTCAAAAGAGATGTCGAAAGGGGAATTTGCATAACGGAAATGTTGGTCGTTCATTACGAAAAGTAATTATTTTTGTGTCAATAACTTCAAGTTGTAAATGTAATATTTAAAGTCTGGTCAATCTGCCAAATTATCCACGAAGCTGGGTATTAATTACGTCAACTATATGCTTTGCATTTTGCGGCATCAGAAGAGAGTTTTGGATTAGTGTCTGGCGGTTTGATTCAAATGATCACTGGAAATCTGAACCATAAAGAACAGAGGAATCAACGAAAAAAAGTCTGGAAAGGTAACAGGCAAGAATGGTTAAAAACTGTTTGGAAAACTTTGGATGAGAAGTTTTGTCTCAACCGCTTCAGAACCGCAGACCTTGGCTACTTTGCTACCATCAATTCGATCGATGCAAAATGCTACTATTGGAGAACGCTTTATTGTAAGTTATCACAATTTTGCATCACTAACGTTTGCCTTAATACCGTAGCAGTTCTTGTAATTGAGCATGAAGTTATCATAACATTCGTACGGTAACTTGAAACCGCACAAATTGTGGCTTTTATGTGAATATCGTTCAAAGCTGTCTCGATCAAAGGGATCTTGCACAGACCTGGGCATGCTCTGAATGTATATTCGAAGATATTTTCTAACGTGCCTCTGGGGATATTTCAATATTGTTATATTAAAGTTAGGATGATGCCTCCGATAATATCCAAGAAGGAACTGTTTTCTAAGCATGTCATTGTGTTCCTTAACAGGAAACTATTTTCGTCTAATCTAGATGATATATTTTGGTTGTTGGTATATCCCTTAGTGAAGAAGATTGCTCTGGAGCAGCATAATTTATCACTAATCCGCTAATCGTTCTTTATCTATGTCTCAAATACTACTGACAAATTCTTTGAGAGCCTTATTTCAACTTCGCAAATTATGCGTGATTTCAGTGTAACCTCGAAGATCTTCGGGTGGTTGTCGGAATAAATTTGTGTTTATCTCCGTTTGGTAAACGATCTTATCAGTGAAATTCAACACTTTTTTATTGCATGTAACTTGAAATTTTCAGCCCCCTGGATTTATGCTTGCAAAAGTACCTAAAAGCTAATTTTTTAGTGCTTTTGGTACTATTTCACAGAATTTTTGAAACAATTTATAATAAAAGTACCAAACTCGAAATGCTTAATTGGATGCTGATCTAATCTTTGCATTTGAGAATCATAATTTGTCCTTCATTTTTTTTAATGGAATAATATTTCATGGAGAAAAATTAAAAATTTTCTTAATTTTTACAAAAAAAAAAAAAATAATAAAATAAAAAATAATAAATAAATAAATTTTATTATATTTTATTTTCTCATTCCCAACATATAAAATTACTTACGCACAATTGTATGTTTTTTAGAAAAGATTTTTACTTCCGCAAAACATTGTATGACCTCAGGGAAAACTAAGTAATTTTACAAACTTTTTTCCAAAATTAAAAAGAAAAGAGAAACAAAGAAATGGGAAATAAAATAATGAAATCCTTAAGATGTTTTACAAACATTTAAATTTAATTTAAACTCAATGACGTTTTATCAAATTCAAATAAAAAATAAAAAATAAAATAATGAAGAAGGAACTTTAACAAGAAATTCCGTTACAAAATAAATGACAAACCGTTAACAAGAGAGAGTAACATTTATTAATTTATTGTTAATTAAAATGAGTAAAATGTTATATATATATTTGAGTGTGTATGTGTGTGTGTAAAGAGGTAGATACCAATGACACATTCTTATGTGTGAGATATGAATATATATCCATGGTCCATGCTAACATATATGCATATGATGATATCGCAATTATCTCTTGCATTCAATTCAAGTGGAAAAATATTATCCTTCACTTGCAACAGTGATCCACAGTGTCGTGAGTGCGGCCAAAAAAGAAAACAATTTCGGTAGTGGTTAAATGATTGGCGACATTGAATAAATAATCATCATTAATGTTAAATCAAACAGAATTTTTTGAAAAATGTTACATTTCCAAAAAGTTATGATCATTCAAATTTAATGGTTGACGGAAATATTATCGAATCGAAATTATTATTCGAATTATTCGGTAAGTAAAAATAAAAACTGCCGGTAAAACTGCATAATTTTGGATTGGATACTCTTATTAGAGTTCAATGATACATCAAATCGCCTTTTAGGCCCGTTTGGTGGGTTACATGTGGTAACGAAATCGAATGTGGTCGCGAAAAAGAAGTTCAAGTTAAGTGGAATGAAAAAGAAAAATATCAAAAATCACTTTTTCACATTAAAATATAATATTTGCGAAAGTGTGTAGATTTTAAATATGTAAGTCCTTGTTCCCCTCTTCTTCCCCCTTTATTTTATTCTTTACATTATTAATGTCGAGATTAATGAAAATTTTCACAACTTTTTATGTATTTGGCTTAGGAACCGTAGTCAAAGGTGTCCTGGGAGAAGTAATTTCGTATTTATATATACAAACTTTTTCCCATAGTGCTTTGCTGCAGAAACATTCTTCTCAGTCCAAGCTTTCGAAAGAAATTTCACAATTCACAACGTGAATAAAAACATTTCATGTAATGAACATTTTGCCAAATGTCCCTGGCCCTTTCCGTTCTCAATTTTTTTAATATGGAAGCTTTCTCTTCCCTTAATCCTAAACGTCCTACATTTTGTCCAGTGAAACTGTTTGGAATAAAATTTTAGAACATTCGCTATTATAGTTGTTTAGTTGTTACCCTTCCTCTGGTCCTATCGGTTCAATATTTTTTTTCACTTAAATAGTTTCTTGGGAAAGTGATTGGGATCAAATTTGAGAACTCTCTCTGTTATAGTTCTTTAGATATTTTATAATGAATTTTTATTCTGTAGAGGGGATCTCTGCTCCTGGTCCTATCTGTCCTACATTTTGGCCAGAAAAAAGTCCTTGGGAATGTAATTGGAACCAATTTTAATACTCCTGCTTTTACAGTTCTTTAGATATTCGATAATTAATATTTGCTTTGTATATGAGTACCATTGTTCTTGATCCTACCCGTCCTATATTTTGATCAGTACAAAAAATTCTGGAAAAAGTGTTTAGGGTCATATTTGAGAATTTTCACTGTTGTAGTTCTTTAGATGTTTGATAATCAACATTTTATTTAAATGGGGGACAGCTCTCCTTATGATTTTATCCGCCCCTCATTCTGTCCAGTAAAACTGTTACTTGAAAATTTTATTGGGACCACATCGTTGTAGTGTTTTTTTAGATATTCGATTATGAACATTTTCTTTGTTTAGAGGCTACCTTTTCCCCTGATCCTGTCTGTCCTTTGTTTTGTCTAGTAAAACGGTTCCATGATTAAGTGTTTGAAACTAAATTTAAAAATTCTCGCTTTTACAGTTCTTTAGATTTTCGATGATCAACATTTACTTTGTATGGGGTTACCTCTCCCACTGGTCCTATCCGTTCTATATTTTGTCAAGTAAAACAAAAACAAAAGAAGTGACTGAAACAAAATTTGAAAATTCTCGCTGTTATATTTCTTTAAATATTCGATTATCAATATTTTCTTTGTAAGGGGGGTACCTCTCTCCCTGGTTGAAATTTCTACTATCATATATTCATGAGCACACTAACATATACATACATTGTTAAATACAAATAGTTTATTATAGTGAACATACCTATGTTACATTTACGACTACAACTTTCTTTTTACTGGTCCGATTTTGATATTTTTTGACACAGTGAGGGAGAATATATAGTTACCAATACTGACTAGATTTTATTTATATCTGTATACTTTTAATTCAAAATTGTTAAACAGTTCTTCGTTGAAATTTTGATGTTGCTTCAGTTATCTGTCTATAACCTTCGTGTAATAAATCGATTTCTCTGGTTTTTAATTCTGGTCTGCGCGGGACAATAATAAAAATTTTTGACAAATTTCATTGATCTACGTCCGTTACTAGAAAAGTAAGTGTTACAGTAACATGCAAGCGGATAGATGGCCAGACGGACATAGATAAATCGACTCAGAATTTGATGTGATGCAAGAATGGGGTTTTGGGATGATACTTTTTTAGTGTTACACACAGATTGACAAAGTAAATATACCCTCCTCACCATTTAAAAATGATTTTCATATTTGGTATCAAGGGTATATTTTGGATATATCAAGGATAAATCAAGCCAACTTTGGTTCAATTCGAACAAACAAATTTTGAATATATATTTTTTTTGTTAATTTCAGGATGTATGGAAGGAAAGCGAGTATTTGGATCACTTTTGGCAAAACTTAGTTTTTACTTATAAAAGTAATGTGTACCAGGCCGCTGTTTCTATGAACACACGACACTGTGCGACGTTTATTGTATATGTGTGTTGTTTCTGCATTCAGTGTATCAGTGTGTATGCTTTTTGTTTTTGTTTTCCTGTTATTACTGAACGTATACTCATGTAAAATTACTTGTCATTCTGTTGTTACTTGGTGTCATGGTTCTCTTTTTTATATTATAAATTAAAAAAATATTACGCTCAAAAAATTTTTTCAATTTATATTTTTCAATGTTACAAATTAAGCCTGAGATATAGACTATAGATACAAGTTCCAAATATCTTATTTATATAGTAATAATTGCAAATTATGGAAGTGACCTCATATAAATGTACTCTTACCCACCACAGCTGCTGTGTAATTTTAAATCAAACTTATTTAAAATTAAAATCTAAGTCGTTTTAAATATGTATTATTTTCTGTCCTTTCATCTGTTCTCCCACTAGATCTCCTATTCACCTGATTTTTGTAATATATATGTGATCATTAGAAATGAGATACCCAGTTTTGGGATAATTGAAAGCATATGTGTGACAAATATTATAAAAATATGTTTTTATCGAAGCTTTATGACCTTAAAATCATATTCCCGGAACACATTTGTTAGGGAGCTATGTGAAATAATAGACTCGTCATTATTAATTTAATGGAACATATAAATTTCGTCCAATTACTTTCAAAATGCAACCTGTACTTTGTTCACAATTTCTATTCGGAGAACCAGCAAGACGTACAAACAGACATTGTTTGATCGACTAAGATTTGGATAATTTGGATTTTTAAACATGACTATTATTTTCCATCGTTACCCACTAGTTTTGCCCATTATTGTGAACTTATCCTTTTTGTGATGAAGATTGAATCAAACCAATTTCCGATAGTCAGTTCTGAAGTGAAGTGCATTCGAGTAAAAGAGTTCTGTATCATTGGAATTAACATACAAACAGAAAGGGCAGGGTTTGGGCTTTACTATGGTGAATCAAAACTTTTCATCCTGAGTTTAGAAATAGTTATTGGCTGGTATTGTAACATGTGGTCCTGTTCTGATTATATTATTACTATTTTTTTTTTTTTTTTTGATGAAGTTCATATTTCCTGTTCTGAAGAAAAGACTATTTTAGTAAGACCGTTCTGTATTGACTGAAACAAATGACAAGATCTGGGCTAGAACGCGGCTGAGCTAAATTCTCTCACTAATATGGTTGAATCAAAAGCTGTCACTCACAGTTTATACATAGTAATTCGCCGGTAGTGTCGTATGATGTGAGATTGTAGTTCCTCATTTGATTTAATCTTATGATTTTTTAGATGTTTTCTCTCTTTAAATGAGCCAATTGTCTCTGGATAAGTTGTTAAATCAATATTTGGGTCTGGATTATAGGTGGATCAGTCAAAACCATTCACTAATATGCGTGAATCAAAACTTTCCATCTACAGTTTAAAAGCAGTTTTTGGCCGGTCTTGCAGTCTAAAGTTTGATTGTTTTTCGATCACTTCCTTCTTTAAATGAGACAATTATCTTTAGTATAAGCTTCATTTTTTGAACTAAAGAGGGAATCAAGTCAATACTTTGAAGTGAAGTGATTTTTAGTAAGGTCGTTTATTGCTTTCGAAATAGTTTTTGAACGTCTGTACGACAGATGCCTTAATATGAGATTATTTTCATTGTTTGATTACGATTTACGTCCTCCTTTTTGAGGTAAATAATTAATCAAATCAATTTCTGATATGTTGTTTTGGGGTTTGGACTATAAGATTTCAATCTACTTCCATCTACTTCCAATCTATTGTTTTGCAAAAAGTTTGGACCGGCGTTGCAACATGTGACAGAGCGTTGTCATTATGGAATATTATAACATCAGTCTGATCTAATGTTTTGATTGTTTTTCCTTGATATCTTTTTTCAAATTAGTCAATTGTCTTGAAAAGCATTTCAGGAAGGCTCTTCTTCATCGACTAAAAGAGAAGTATGTCAGAATATTCTGCAAAATATGATGGTTGCGCAACATCATAATATTTTTTAATCAAATAACACAAATAAAATATGATTGTCCTACAACCATATTATTTTTGTAAACGTTGACACATCACTATTAGTGACCATAATATGGTTGCTGGTCAAAAGTATCATATTTTCCGATTTTTTCAAATGCTCTTCTTTAAGTGTATTTTCATTTTTGTAATAATCAAGCAATTTAAACAATTTTTCACATCTTTTACCAAACGTAGTTGTAGTTGTGGGTATTTTACTCTTTTTTTTAACGCTTTACAATTTTTTATACTGGACATCCTGAAAGTTTCAGAGTATTTTTTCATAAATTTATAACATCCTCTTTTGACTGCTTTTGTTTTTAATATATAAAAAAATATTATATAAAATTCTACTAGAGTCATCAGAGAGATGTGATGTAAATAAAATAAAGAAAAATTTTATTTTTAAAATGTATAAGTGTATGTGGTGTATGTATTTTTTATATATTAAAGTTGTTAAATATTAAATGCAAATTGAAGTATATACACAATAACGCATTTTACTACATACTTGTGGATGTATTTCATATAAACATATGTATGTGTATGTTTGGTATTAATTTGTGGTAGTTCAACTGTTTATTAGTGATGACGTTAACAGAAAATTTTATTATTTCTTGTTCTTTTGCCTTTTTCTCGTTTTTTGTTTATTTGTATGTGTATCAAAAGACGTGTGTATGAGTGTTTTTTATTTTAAATGGGAGTGTATTTAAAGATGGACAAGACGAGTATTTAAAAATTATGAAATAATGTGATGTAAAAATTCATACCTGAATGTTATAAATTGAAAAAGAGAATATTATTTTTTAATAAATAATAAAAATGAAATGTTTGGTTTGTGAGATGAAAAGTATCATAGTGTTAGTCTATTAGCAAATATCTTAATAAAATGTCGAATAGTGAGAGCTGATTATTTTCGAGTTGATTTGGAGAGTACATGATTAGATGAAGAGTACATGATTAGATGAAACCTAGTTTAGCCTTGATATTCAGACAAGGAATAAACTTAATACCCATGTATTTGGTATCTATGAAACGTTAGATCCTGAAGATTCAAAATTTATAAAAAGTCGTAAGACGAATGTCACTTGATGGCAAAAATGTATGAAGAACTTTACACATTAAATACAGAACTTTACTCGTTAAAATCTTTATAAAAAAGAATTTCCTCGGTCTTAATTTATAATAAGTTTTTAGCATATTTTTGAAAATATCAACACACCATTTGAAGGTTAGCGACAAGGTCCATGACCAAATAGGTGCCGGTCAACTTGAAAAACCTGTCAACTCTAAACATGTGGTTTCTTTAAATTATCTGCAGCACTTGCAACGTTAAAAAAACGATTTGGAAACACTGTGCGTATGAGTGATATTTGAAAATAATATTACTTATACGTATGAGATATGAAAATAAAATTTTTAATTGAAAATTTAAGAAAAAGATTAACACGTAAAAAATTATCTTAAAAGTTAAAAATACGATTGAGTGATATTTTGATGATGTTTAATAAAAATATCAATCATACGTACGTTTGAAGTACACAGAAGAAAAAATGGAACCATTATCCGCAATTTTAATAGACATTGTGCTTGGGTCAAATAATGGTACGTGTAAAATTTCATCAAGGTATCTTAAATTGCAACTGTTTTTTTCACAAGATAAACAAGGACAACAGGACGGATATCGTTCAAATAATTCAGAAAGTTATTTCTTGTCGATCAGTATACTTAAAAGAATATTTCCACCGTTCAAATAGTAATTAGAAATTTTTATTATTAATTTTTGAACAACAAGAAACAAGCTATATCTCCTTCTCCAACACGCTTGTATTCAAACTGATTGTTTGTAGTTAAAGAAATTTAGCCGGATGTTTACTGTCATCCTGAGAAATTCTTACAATAGCAATACTGGTACAATGGGAAAGAAGTTATATACCGATTTTTGAGACATTCTAAAATTCAAACGAAGTATTTAGTAAATTTTCAACCAAACTAAAATTTATTTTGGATTGAAATATTTTTACACAGACATCTGTTCACACTCCATTTCCAGTTGACTTTGAAATTAGAAATTTCTGGTTATTAAAAATCTTAATTGAGTCATAATTTGAAATGTTTTACGTAATTCGCCACTATGTTTTCCCATCATTCTAGCAGCGTCTAGGTTCGAACCAAACGTAATGTTCCGGTTTTGAGGATAATACTAGAATAAGCCAACGTCCACTAAGAGCGTTCTTTCATCAACAGCAGCAAATGGTAAACAGAAGCAGACAGATTACTTTCCATCCCTTTTTTCGAAATAGATTTTGATCGGTCTTGCAAAATGTTCAATCTTCAGTGATCTTCTGATCTGATTATAGATATAAATTTATTAAACATCCTACGATGATCCGACCCAAATTTAGAGCATTACTTTGGTGTCTTGAATATTTCATTTGTATTTAATTTGGGTGGTCAGTCTTTAAATGCAAATTTAATGTTTAGGATTATTGTAATGAAACGTCAGGTTCTATTCGAAGCGAAATATCTTTTTTTATTAAAGTATAATTACAGTGGAACACATTCGAAATTTAACGTATATTGCCTTTAATACATATGAGGCCCTATTTCCGTTTTTATGTATGAAAGTGGCTTGTGTTGTGATAATGGTAATAATTCATTTTCAAACAATTTCGTTGATCAGACAGCTCTTTGTCTTCTATATCGAATTCATTACTTTTGAGTAATAAAAATAATCGTCCACAAGTTTTTTGAGTTAATGATTTTAACTCCAAACTTTCAGCGGGATTATTTTAATGATGCGGACTTCTCCTTCACAGCGATTAATAAAATTTACCCTCCAAAACATTATATTTGTTTATAATTAATACAAAACATAAGTCTCTATAATCCAAATTCACATTATACACTTCTATATTGAAAAAAAAACAACAACGTATGAGTGATACTATATATAATTTCTCTAAATATTACTCATACGCTTTGGAATACTGTTACTAAAGTAAATTACATAAAAAAATCATTTCTAATTTTTTTTAAATAAATCTCGAAAAAAAGAACTTAAATTTAAAATCTGTTAAACTATTTCCGTCTTCTATTATTTCTTTCACTTTTTATTCTTTACTTTAAATCTAAAACTTTAAATACGTATTGATCGATCACGTTTTTGTGTAAATTACAAAACATCAATATTCACTTAAACATCGAATTGCAACAATATTACAAGTGTGTAAA